>JAOTQP010000099.1:5736139-5746255 GCA_026413545.1 Cichladusa arquata | reverse complement strand
AATACAACACCCATCTGGGCATTTCCATTCTCTGAAATTCTTTAAGTGATACTACCCCATCCCATCCCATCCCATCCCATCCCCCCCTTCCACTGGGTTGCTCCAAGCCCCATCCAACCTGGCCTTGAATCCCTTGCCTCCTGTGAAGCACAAGGTATGGGAATTCTTGGTGAGCCCTGTGCTGTGCTTGGAGCTGTTTCCACAGACCAGCAGAGTCACCAGGAACATCAGGACACTCCTCTGTCCCTCTGGACCTTGGACACAGATGGAACCACGCTTTCCCAGCTGGAATGGTGGCTGACAGCCACTCCAGCATGGCACAGGATGATGTGGAGTTGATGATGTTACCTTGCCACCAAGGGTTACATGGACAGAAACCTCATGCCCCAAATTCCCACAGGACACATCCCACAGATCCCACACCACTCCTGTTACCACCCCTAGCATGGAGCAGGAGGAGCACACGGAGGGTGGGATGGATGCACCCAAGGACCTGAGGCTGCTCTGCTGTTGAGCCTTGGGTCTAGAATTGCTTTTTGCCCGGGGTGATTTTATTCCTCCCCAGCCCTGGATAGGGCTGACAGTGGGAATTGTGGTGTCTGGAAGCAGGAGGGGGAGCAGCTCCCAGCAGAAGGAAGCGGTTGCAGCACTAATGCTCTGGCTTGTACAGGAGGCTGGGCTGAGGAATCCAGTGCTCCCTTCGGCCTTGCAATTTGGGAAACTGTTCCATTCTGGGAGATACTTGGCTCTGCCTCTAAATCATCCCCTGCAATCCAACAGCAAAGAGCTGGGAAAAACAAAGACTTTTGGAAGGGCCCCAAGAAGCTGTTGGAGTGGTTTGTGATAACATCACCAGCCCCCAGCCTGATTGCTCTCAGCGAGGTTTGGTTCCAGCCTGGCTCCCTGCAAGCAGGGGCTTCACCCCAGGGATCTGGGATCTGAGGGGAATTCCACACACCCCTCTCCTGTGATTCTGCATGGATGGATTTGGGCACAGGCACTTTCCTTGCCTGAATCCAGCGACAAAATCCTGTTTCCCTGACAGTCAGAGGAGCAGAGTCCAAGCCTCAGCCCCCGGGCAGCCAAGAGCATTGTTTAGGGAGGAACTGGCTGCTGGATGCAGCTCTTGGATGCATCTCCCCCACTGACTGGAGAACAAAACCCCCTGGAAGCACCCAGGGCAGCGTGTGCTCACTGGAAGGGCCCAGGACCTCGGAAGCGGCTCTTGATCAGCTCTGCTGGGCTCAGGATGCCTTGTTGGGATGCCAAGACAAACAAATAAATCATACTCCAAGGCATCTGCCCACAGAAGTGCTGAAGTCAGGGAAACATGAAAGCAGGAGCTGGGAGCTGGGGCAGGATTCCTGTTGGAACCAGCAGCCTGGCTCGGGGCGTTCGTTTGATTTTACTGCTGCTGCTGCTGCTGCTCGGACCAGAGGGATTATTGATTTTATAGCCTTGCCTTGGCCTGTTCTCCTGGTAGGAATTTGGGAGATTCTGACACCGTTCCCTGGCACGGTGGGATGATCTGAAGTCCTGCAGGATGGTCTGAAGTCCCTTCTCACCAGGGAAGGGCACAACCTCCTGTCCCCATGTCCCAAATTCCCCCTGGTTCCAATCCAAAGCTCCTCGTGGGGGTTGATCCAGCAATCCCAGGAAGGCAGTCACTGATATAAGAGATATTTAAAAGCATCTTGCAGCAGGATTGGAGGAAGAACACAAACTGCAGCTTTGGGCTTCTCTGGGGGCTGCTATTTTTACCCCAGGTAGGATTTAATGAGGACACTCCAAGCATCTTTTGCCTGGAGGATGAAAACATTTAAGTCTCTTTAAAGCCTATAAGTGGCAATTTGCCACCACCAGCTTTGCGTGAGGAGCCTGGTTTGGTGTTAATGAGAGGGATCCCCAGCATCTCTGGGAATTCTTTGGGGGTCTCTGATGCTCAGACTGGTCCTGGCTGGTGGGGACAGGGGCACCCAGCCTTGAGGTGCTGCCAGAATTTGGGAAGAGCTTGAGGGGTGTGGGGCGAGGGGGGCTCGGGCAGGCAGCTGTGGCAGCACAGAGAAATCCAGCACGTCAGCTCTAGCCCCAGACTCCGTGTTTGCCAGAGGTTTTGTGCAGAGGACTGGAGGAAATGCGCTCGGAGCAATCAGCTCGGTCATTCCTCAGCCTCGGAGAGGCCAAAAGCACCTCATTGGGAACTGATCTCAGCTGTTTGTTTGCCAGGACTCTGACCAAAAAAAGCTCTGTCTGAATTAAAAGAAAAAAAAAAAAGAAAGAAACACCAGGAATTTCCTTCCCCTGATGGTTTGGATTGTTTCTTAATGTTGTCTTAATGTGGGGCCGTTTGGTGTTTATTTGGAGCTGGAGGTGGTGGAAAATCAACTGTGGATGGAGCTAGGGGATGATGGATCCTCAGGAGATGGGAAAGGTGAATTACCTGGGCTTGGTTTCCTCCCAGTTATTCACAGGTGTGGGATTTTTGGGAGGAAGAGCTCTTGTGGGGTGCTGGCTTTGGCTGCTGCTGCTGGCACAGGGAGCCTGTGACCCCCTGGAGCATCCCAGCCTCCTTGGGAATACACAGGGATGAGCAAGTCCCTTGCCTTTCCCTCCAAATTTTCAGGCAAATTATTACTCATGCAACAATGTGACCGAGTTTGGGGACCTGTGACTGGTTTAATAAATCCCCAGGGATTGTCTGGCTCTTCACAAAGAGCGAGGAGCAGGATCCATAAATCAAGGCAAAACAAACTCAGCACTTTGGGTCAGGAAAATATTGAGAAATCTGTGGGTTTTTCTCTAATCCTCCCATGGCAGTGGCCCTGGAAATGCACTTTGGTGGGGGGTTTTGGCATCCTTCTGGCTTTGAGATCAAATTCATTTTCCAGCTGACATCCTGCCAGGCTCAGCAGTGTCCTGGGCATCCGAGGTCCAGCTCAGCGCTGTGGGAAGCAGGAAAACTCCCCAGGGATGGGATGAGCCTGGCACTTGTCCCAGCCAGAGAGGAGTTTGCCCACAGGCTGGAGCTTCTGGGCTTCCACTAATCCCAGAGTGCTGTGAATCCTCCCAGACCCCTCTGGAGTGTCCTGGAGCCAGGCAGGGGTGTGGCTTTGGCTGGATGCTCTCCCTGCTGGCATTCTGGGTTTAAACCCTGAATGTGCCACCAGGATGTGTCCCTGCAGCTTCAAGCGAGGGGTTGGCTCTTGAAACTCCCTCTCTGCCGCCTCCTTGCTCTGCAGACACACAAGGATTTGGGTGTGGGATTTTTAGAACAATCCAAGCGTGGAACTCGCTGGGGTTGAGGGTGGCCACGATCCTGTGGTGGCTCCTCAGGCCTGCGGCTACCACAGGCTGTCCTTGGCAAGTGTGGAGCAGCTCATGGCAGAGCTGCCTGGCTCTGGATGGGTGGTCTGGATTCAGCAGCAGCCCAGCCCTGGACCTCCCACCTGCCAGGAACATCTGCTGGCCAGAGGAGCTGGGTCCTGGCAGCTGCAGGGGGACAGTGCCACCAGGAATGCAGCTCAGAGCATGGCAAGAGGGGATGGGACAGCCCAGAGCACGGCTGGAAAGGGGAGAGAAAGGACAGGGAGGGGCAGGAAACCCCCCCTGGGCTCTGGAGTTCATCCTACAAAGCCAAAGAGCTGAGGGGTTCTTCACAGCCAGGAAGGAACGGGGGATGCAGAGCCAGGGGGACTCTCCAGCACTCCTGTCCCACCCCATTCCCCTATGGCACCCTCAGGATGTGCCCAAGGGAGAGGGACATGGCTGGGCACCCTTCTCCTGGGACAAAGCCACCCTAATCCCAGCACACGATTTACCACTGCTTTTCCCAATGATGTGACCACCCTACTCCCAAGACATGGCCACTCTTCTCCTAAGCTGGGACTGAAACTCCTCTCCAGGGCTGTTTTTCTGGGCCAGACTTCTCCTCAGGAAAAGTTTCCAACCCAGGAGCAGGACTGTGGTGCAGGCTCTGACCCTGTCCCCACCCCCCAGCTCCCCCCTGAGCCCTTTGGTCTCTCCTCGTGCACAAATCCATTGGTGACTTCAGCTGGAGCTGGCTGCAGTCTGGCATCAATAAACTGAAACATTTATTGCACTGTTTAAATCTAATGCAGATTATGGCAGCCCAGCTCTGTTTAATGCCTGAGCCAGGAAGCAGCTCCACGAATTCCTTTGCCCAACCCCTGGAACTCCATCCCAGCCTCTGGTCCGAGTGTCTGGTGCCCAGCTCCTCCATCACCGTGGTCACTCTGTCACCTGTGGCCTCTCTCCATCCATATCCTGAGCCCTGGGATGAAACATTCCCATCCCCAGCCATTTCCCCTGTGGAAAGCAGGAGAATTCCTTAATCCCTGTGACATCCAAACCCTGCTGTGGAGCATAGGTGGGGGAGGAAGGTCGCTCCTTATCTCGGGATCTGCCCCACAATCCCTGCCTCATTGGCCATGTCTGCCCCAACCAGGAAATCTGATTTGAGATAATAGAATGTTCCTCTATGTAACATTTGCTTAAAAGACATCAGCGAGGTTTAAAGTAGCAGCCGGGCAGCAGGGAAGATTTAATTCCACATTTTGCACTTATTTTCCCAGCTACTGTTGTTTAACCCTTGGGAGACTGAAGCCCAGCTCGTCTCTGGACTGTGGTGGTCCCCATGGCAGGGCTGGGATCAGATCCAAACACAGCTTCCAACTCTTTTTACCCTCATGTTGGATTAAAAAACCCCACCTGGGAAGACCAAGGAAGTACCTCAGGTCCAGCCCCAGCATTTTTACAAGAGCACCGAGGTAAATCATATGCACAGCACAAACCCCGCTGCCTTTTAATGAACTCAGTGAGGTATAAATGGCAAACGCCTCGTTTGCTCCTGATTTACACAGCGGGTCGGGAAGGCACTTCCCTGGCATTTGGAAAAAAAGGGCAAAGCAGGCTTTGGGAGCTTTGTGAGGCTGGAGCAGAGCCCACCGCGATCCCGCATGGGTGGGGGCCAGGAGGAAAATGAGTCGGGAGCGATTGGGTTTCTCGCAGACACCCAGCGCCGCAGCTCCCGATGCGATCAGCCTTCCCAGGACTGTCTGCCCGCTAACAGGGACCGGCTGCAGCCCTCGCTCCCCGCCCTCCCTTCGCCACGGTATTGCTATCACAAATATCAGACGTTTCGCCTCAAATTAAAGTCAGGTTAAATCTCTCAAAATGAAAAAAAAAAAAAAAAAAAAAAAAAGCCACACGGTTCCAGATGGGAAGTGGTTCCTCGCCTTCGCAGAGACCCAAAAAACTGAGGAGCCTTTCAGCTCCGCGCACCCCGAGCCGGGGAGGGGCTGAACCTGAGAACTTTGAAGTCGTAATTGGGCTGGGCTAATGCAAAGCGTGACCCGCTGCCATGGGGGAGAGGAGATCGTCCGCGGGAATGATCCGTCCCAAAGCAGAGCCACTGTCACATGGGTGACAGCACCAGCTCCCACATGGAGGCACAGGGATGGATCCCCCAAAAACATGGGCACTGCTGGCACCCGGGGCCACCGACAGCCACAGGAGGGGAACGAGAGCTGTGAACTCAGGGAGGAGTTGATTTAGGGAGCCTTCATTACAGGGTTTTTTTTTTGTTGTTGTTTGTTGTCCAAACATAGATGTCCCCAAGGAACAGCCTGGATTTTGGCAGGATGCTCCCAGGACATCCAGCAAATTCAGCCTCTCACCCCTCTCTGCTTGGAGACAGTTCAGATCTTGTTCCAAATCCATCCCAAATCAGATGGAGTTGTGGAGCTGGGGTTTGCCCTGTCCCTGTTGCTATCAGACCAGCAATCCCACAGGTGTCATTGTCACCCAGCCTGGAATCCTCACAGGAGGGTTTGGATCCCCATGGCCAAGGATCATCCAACCATCCCAGCACAGCACAGCAGGACTTTTTATCTTGTCTCTCTCCTGTTTCTCCAGCTCCTTCACCTTCCTGTGGCATTCCCAGCCTTGTCCTTTGGCTGCTCCATGGTCTCCAGCTCTGCATCCACCTCTGACAGGGCTGAGCTGTCCCTGTGTCCTGCTGCTCTTGCTCTGGGATTCTGACTTCCCTCTCCTGCCCTTCTGCCTTGGCTGAGCCCTGGCCTATCTCCCCTCAGGTTAATCAGTGGATTAACTGCAGCTCTCCCTCCCTCTCTCCTAAATCCTTATCCTTCATCACATATCTAGGAAACAAAACAGACCAGGTATTTTTCCATGGAGGCAGCCAAACTCTGCTCTCCTCTCAGCCAGCCTCTCCCACACCTTCCTCAGGGCCTTTCTGACTCCAGGGACACCTCTGCCTCCCCACTGCCCTGCCTGCTGTAGGGATTCTGACAGGTTTGTCATCCTAGGGACACCTGCAGAGACATCCCAGGGCATGGAGAAGTCAGGACAGGACCCAGACTTCCTAGATGTCACCTGGGTATCACCTCATTTTGCTTCAGCTGCCTTGCCTCCTCTTCCTCTGGGACTCCTGGCCATTCCCTGTCCCTGAGCTGCTCCTGCTCAGGGAGCACTGCACACTCCTGACATCCCATCCCTTTGGATTCCCAGGGAGCACTGCACACTCCTGACATCCCATCCCTTTGGATTCCCTGTCCCTGAGCTGCTCCTGCTCAGGGAGCACTGCACACTCCTGATATCCCCTTTCCACCCTCGTCCACCCTCTGCTCCCAAAGTGCCATCAGTGTCCTGTTACCCCTTCATTCCTTCCCACTGGTCTCCCTCAGTTCTGGGTGCAGCTCATCCCCCACTGACTATCCCCTTTCCCAGGCTCCAGCACTCAGCTGTGCCCCAGGAATGACCCTGGGATCCAGGATCAGTCAGAGCCATCCATCTCCCAGCACAAGAGAGGGAGGAGCAGACAAGAGCTGGGATGCACCTGAAGGTTTAAGACCCGTCATATTTTCTGCTTTAATCAGCAGCTCCCAGTGCTGACTGAGGGTGAGATAAACTCTGTCAGCCCTTCTGCAGGTGGGAAACTGGAGTCTTGGAATAAAAAATGGAGCTGGGGCAGAAATCTGTCAGGATCCCAGGAAATGCCATTTCCTTGGACAGTGGTGCTAAATGGAGGGAGCAAATATTTCTCATGAGCTCCACCCAAATGCCCTTGGTGCATTTGGTGGGTTGGGGACCAGTCAAATGGATGGATGGATGGATGGATGGATGGATGGATGGATGGATGGATGGATGGAGTTTTTATATTGGAAGGGAGGGGAGGGCCATGCCAGCCCCCCAATAGCATGGACTGGGAAGCTCCCAGTGCTGGGACTGTGCTCCCAGTTCTCCCATGGAATCCTGCAGCTCCCACACTGCTGGACACCTCCCTGGCTGCAGAACAGGTGACAGTGATGCTCTGGGGACATCAGTCCCCTCTGCCTCCTCCGAGCACCCCCATGGGCTGTGCTGGCCTTACCCCTCCCTCCTATCCCACCCCAGGGGTTCTCTTCTGAACCTGGAGAATTCTGGTTCCTGCCACCTGTGGGTTAGGACCACACAGATGGAGAGGGCACTGCAGCAGCAAATCCCATTAGAGGGGGAAGATCATCCCAGGGAGTTTGGGATACCAGAGATCCAGGGGGAACCTACACCCAGGAGCAGGATGGGGAGGGAAGGACTGAGGCTTCCCTGCCTCACCTGGGCGAGGTGCAGCCCAGCTGTGGGGAGGCACAGGCTGGCTCCTCTCCCAGTGGGAAGCTGTGGGTGCCAGGCACAGGGGTGGGATGGCTCAGCAGCTCCCAGGGCTGAGGGAGGGATGTGAGGGACGTTTGGGCTGCCAGCCAGAGCTGCATCAGCACCCGAAAACGGCAGCCTCTGGGGCCTCGTGGGTTTTGAAGCTGCTGCTGTGATGTGGGGCAGCCCCAGAGCCCCCTCCCAGCACACGGAGCCTCCAGCTGTGGAGGGGAGCGGGCAGGGGGGATCCGAGCCAGGCTGGGCCAGGGAGAGGGGGCGGCATGTGAAAAAGTGATTCCGGCAGCTCACGGCTCTGACCCAACTTTTCAGCTCAACCTCTCCTGCCAAGGCAGCGATTCCAGAGCTGCAGCTCCTGATAAAACCTAAAACCATTGCCCATAAATTGTATTAAATAAACAGCAGCTGCAGATCAAGGTATATCCATCAAGGGCTTCCTCTTTTTTTTTATGAATGGCTGAGGACTCGGAGATGCTGTTTGCCAATAGTCTGTCAGCGAAGCCTGCATTTAAAATCAATTTGGTAATTACAACTCTGACTTGGAGCCACAAATCAAAAAGGAAACTTCAGCCCTTCAGGATGTTTTGGCCCAGCTGGTAATTACGCACCCCAGCCGGGCATTAATTTAAGGCCCCGGTGGAAAAGCGCTGGTGTGAATTTGAGACAGGAAACTGGCTGTGAGGAATTTCCAAGGTTGGCGTTGTGCTGTCAGTCTGTTTACAGCCACCTCCCTGGACATGCTGGAAATCTGAGGGAACACTTGCTGAACCCGCCGTGGCCATTGTGTCGGTTTATTTTTCCTGGGGAAAGGGGCTGCTCTTCTGTCGGCGAGGGATAAATGAGGGAAATATCTGGAGCCTGTGTTTACACAGGATCTGCAGTGTTTGCACGGGGCTGCTCCAGGGCACGGGGTGCTGGGGTGATGGGCAGGGGGGTGTGCATGATGGAGAGGGCTCTGACAGCAAAACCACGGGAATGGGTTTCAGTGACTGCAAAGTATCCCTGTCCCCTCCCCTAGGACGTGTGAGGAAGAGCTGGGGCTGAGCTTTTGTCCCTGCAGCGCATCCCCAGCCACTCCCATTTCCCAGGAGGGGAGCAAGAGGGTCCCCCCCAGCCAGCCCAGCCCAGCTCAGCCCTGCAGAGCCATTCCTGTGGAATTTGACAATGTTCAGGAGCTGCAAATGTTATTAATGGTCATAAACTGCTCTGGTTCCTCGAAATATCCTGTTACTGGGTATCTCCAGGTTCTCCTGGATGTTTCTCCCACAGCCCCTCATGTCTGGGCACTCCAAAGGATCAGGTCTCCATCAGGAGAGCTGCAGAGAGAGTTAAACCCCAGCAGGAGGATAAGGCTGGATTTGGGATGCTGGGGAAGGAGAAGCCCCTGTTCCAGCCCAGCAGGGGCTGCAGAGGCTCCATCCCATGGGATGAACTGGGGCTCTCCTGTGACCTGTGGTGAGGGAGAGACCCCAGCACTCTGTGAAAGGCTCAAAAATGTGGCAATGAATGGATATCACAGGGTCAGAAAGGCTCTGCTGCTCTGCTCCTCCTTGGCAGACATCCCTCAATCCCTCCCCATAGAATGTGTGGAAGTGCAGCCAGCTCCAGCCACTGTCAGGGGTTCACTGGGAGCAACAGAGCTACTGGGTGGATAAAAAACCAAACAGTAGGAATTTCCCATTCTGTATTGACATTTTAAGATCTCAAATCTCTAGGCACCCAGCAGAGCAGTGCCACAGGTTCCTGCAGCTCCATGTCCCTTTGGAAAATACCCTGGAGCAGGACACAGCTATTTTCTATCAGGAATATACTTGGTATTTCCTGGGACTGTTCCCACACCCCCAGACAAACCCCAATGGCATGGAAATACCTACTGGAAGCAGAGACTCACATTTATTCCAGGCCTTGTGCTGAATGGCAATTCCTGTATTTCCTTTGAATCCAACCAGTGACAGTGACAGGTGGAAAGAGGCTGAGCTGGGAGCAAGGGAAGGGAAAGGGAGGGAATTCTGCTCTCTCTCCTTTCCATCTGTCCTCAACCTCCTGAAGGAGGAGACAGAGGGATCCTGGGCTGGGAGAGGCTGGGAAGGGGCAGGGATTGGGAGGCAGCAGGGAACGGGGCTGGGGATGCAAGGACTGGAGATAAGGAGGCAAAGAATGGGAAAAGTGGGGATGGGAAAGCAGGGAATGGGGATGGGATAGCAGGGAATGGGGATGGGAAAGTAGGGAATGGGGATGGGGCTGCACAGAACAGGAATGGGGCTGCAGGGGATGGAGATGGGGCTCCAAAGAATGGGGATGGGAAACAGAGAATGGGGATGGGGCTGCAGGGAATGGGGATGGGGCTGCAGGGAATGGGAATGGGAAAGCAGAGAATGGGGATGGGGCTGCAGAGAATGGGGATGGGGCTGCACAGAACGGGAATGGGGC
>JAOTQP010000099.1:5685265-5723113 GCA_026413545.1 Cichladusa arquata | reverse complement strand
GCCCCCTGGCACCCCCAGCCCACCCCAGCCTTTGCACCCTTCCAAACCAAACCCACGTTGGTCCCAATCCAAACCCCGAGGCAGAGGCATGGGCAGGGCAGTTCCCACCAGGTTTATATCAGGATTTTTTGATTAATGTGTCTGAGCCTTCGGCACTTCCCAAACCTGATGAGAATCACCCCCACCCCGTGGCGGGGACAGAAGTCACCCAGTGCATTGAGAGCAGTCACATCCCTGCCTGGTCACTGCCAGGAAGGATCCAGGGTGCTCACTTTGAGCACCCTTCCCCTGCTCTCTCCTCCCCACACACCAGCTCCAATTTCCCGGGCAGCCCCATCTCCCTCCTCTGGCAAAAGCTTCCTGGGAGCTGCCCAAAAGCAGGAGTGTCCAGGGCCGGGTTGGATTTGGCTTGGAGCAACCTGGGATAGTGGAAGCTGTCCCTGCCCATGACAGGGGTGGAATGAGATGAGCTTTAAGGTCCCTTCCAATCCAAACCATTCCAGAAATAAAAGCAGATTTCTCACCACAAGCAGCAGCTCCCCTCAACACCTTCAGTGTCCCTGCCCTTCCCCAGGCACAAGACTGTGCCCGAGGCAGGGATGACACAGCTCGCTTGTTCCACCCTGCCCAGATCCAAAGGAATTGCTCCTAGGGACACTTACAACATCCCCATGAAGCCAGGAGCAGGTCTGCCAGGATCTCTGGGAGGGATGCAGCCCCCTCAGCTCCAGCTGCATCTGTCAGGGGCCGAATTTGGCCTCCTGGGAGCAGCTCCAGGTGTCTGGATGCAGACTGGGATTAGGAGGGATTCATGGCTGTACCTGGCCACTGCTCCCCAGAACTGTCAATCCTTTCAGCAGCACTAAAATTCAATTAGTTAAAACAACAACAACAACAAGGACCGTGGCTCCAGACAGTTTGTGCCTCACACATTTGATCCCTTTTATTGCTCAGCCCTGCTCCCAACCCCGCCAGCAGCATCCGAGCTGACTCCCACCAGTTCCCAGGTTTATTCTACCAGGATTAAGTCAACCCTACAGTCTCCAGCTGTTTTGTGGTTGGGCCTGGATACATCTTTATATTCCAGCTCCATTATTAAGTGGAAAGTGGCCAAATTGACAGAGCTGCTTCAGGGAGGACAAGGCCATTGAGGTCAATGACGGTGCTGCCAGCTGGAGGGACACTGGGGACTCATGATTTGCTCACAAAGCTCTGGCCTGTTGTCTTAGCCTCACTTGATGTCCCCGAGGGGGCTCCTGTGAAAGGCCTGACTCCAGCAGGAATGTTTGATTTCTTGGCAGAGAGATGTAACAATCTGTCCTGCAGAATCGCAGGAAGATTTTGTGCTCAGCCCGGGTTGTCCATCACATCCCTTCATCACCCGATGTGCAGCCACCTCTGGGCTTTCCCAAATGGAATCTCACCCCCATCCCACAGCCCCCACAGCTGGATGGGGGCTGAATACAGAGCCACATCCTTCAGCTGGTGGGAATCACCCTGCTGGGAGCAGGGAATTGGTGAGGCCACAGGAGGAGCCCTGGGAGGGCACCAGAGGTGTGATGGCACTGGCTGGGTTGGGGATGGTGACGTGGTGCTACGCATATGACATCATACAATGTGATAAGATGTGATAAGATGTGATAAAATGTGATAATCACCCATCAGCCATGCTGGAGTGTCCAGCCAGGGATGCTCCAGGAGCGTGACCCCAGTGGGACAGACAGGGCCTGCCTGAACAGGGTTTTTCCTGAGCCAAATGGGATGAGTCAGGAGCAGAGCTCCTTAAATAAACACGGGTTTGCTCCCAGCTTAACACACCCTTTGTGTTGGCAATGAAAAGCAGCAGAAGGGTAGTGCAAAGAAAGGGAAGAAAGCTCCATCCATCAGTTCCTTGGAAGACTGTGTGATTTATGGAACTCCCCTGCACATCAGGGGCTGTGTGGGGCTCGGGCTGTCCCCAGGAGCCAGCAGCATTCAGGCTCATTGTCCACATGAGTGAGTGATAACGAGGTCACCCTTTGCTGCTGCAGAGTGGGAGAAGGTTCCCAGCCTGGGAGGCAGCAGCAGGACTCCCCTGTAGCCTGAGGAACTGCCTGAAATCAGGAATCCCAGAAGGGATTGGGCTGGAAAACCATCCAGTTCCAACCCTTTGCCATAGGCAGGGACACCTCCCACTATCCCAGGTTGCTCCAAGCTCCAACCAGGCTGGCCTTGGACACTTGCAGGGATCCAGGGGCAGCCACAGCTTCTCTGGGCACCCTGTGCCAGGCCCTCATCACCCTGACAATTCCCAATATCCCATCTAACCCTGCCCTCTGGCAGTGGGAAGCCTTTCCCTGTGTCCTGTTACTCCTTGTCCCTCTCCAGCTCTCCTGGGTCCCCTTCAGGCACTGGAAGGGGTTCTGAGCTCTCCCTGGAGCTTTCTCTTCTCTAGGCTAAACACCTCTGATCCCCTCACATGTCATCCAAGTGCAATTTCTGTTCCCTGTGTGACACATCCTGGTGTCTGCTGTGCTCTCCCAGAGCTGCTGCTCTCCCAGTGCAGGGTGAGGGCAGCTCTGGTGGCTTTTCCCAGAGCAGCTTTACCTCAGGAACTCTGCAAAGCTGCTTCTCCTGCAGCCCAATAACGCCACTTCCATGTGTGACTCATACTTTTCCCCCTGCCTTGGTCTTCTAGTTTTCCTAATTACTGCCAGCTCTGTGACTGGGAGCGTGGAATGTTCCAGCACTGTGTGTGTGATTCACCTAACGGGGAGAGCTCCCAGCCAAAAGGGACTCAGAGCTTTTCTGGCATCAGCCTGTGACCTGGAGAGCAGCCAGAAAACCTCACCAGGGTCATTTCTTCCTTTCCATTCCTCCTTGGGCTCCTTTCTTTCCCTCAGCCCCTCTGCTCCCTCCCCTCTTTCCTCCCAACAAGGCTCAGCAGCACCTTTTTATTACTCATCGACATTTTTGCTATAAAACTTCCCTGTAATCCTGACCCTGCTGCAGCTCCAGCCTTGCCAGAGTGTGGTCCCTGGGAGCCACCCCCATCCAGAGCCACTGGCATGGCAGGGGCTTCAGCTGGGACACAGCAGCATTCCCTGGAACACACAGAGCTTCCCTGGGACACACCAGCCTCCCATGGGACACACCAATCTTTCCTGGGACATGCTCAGATATTCCTGTGTGATTTAGGAACTTCATTTCCAAAGGGATTCACGTACAGAGTTGGAAACTTCTATAAAAGTCGTGTGTGTGTGTCCATCCATCTGTGCATGTCCCTCCTCTCCTGATGTCCCCTCTGAGCACAGGGCAGGATGCTCCAATCCATTCTCTGTGTTCACACATGTCCCCAGAGCACCCAGGCAGCCCAGAGGCAGGAGCCACTGGGGCCCCTCACTGGTGTCACCCTCCCACTGACAGTGTCACCCTCCCAGTGGCAGTGTCACCCTCCTACTCACGGTGCCACCCTCACTCATGGTGTCACACTGCCGTGGTGGCTGCAGGCCCCTGTCCTGCACAGAGGGTGCAGATGGGGATGAGGAGGCACCATCCAGCAGAACCCTCACTCCAGAGGTGGCACAGGCACCAGCCCCACCCCAGAAATCCCTACAGATCCCAGTGTTGGCTCCTGCATTCCCAGCCCTCTCCTGCCTTTCCCTTTCCTGTGCCTTGCACACAGGTGATGCTCTCGTGGTGCCCTTCTCCTCGTCCCTGCTGAAACTCAGGGTTTGTTGGCCTGGTGGCCCTGGCAGGACACTGAGGAGCAGGATGGGCCACACCAGAGGTCACAGAAGCTGAGACACCCCCGTGTCCTTACAGAGGCTGCACAGGGGTGGAATGGGATGGAAAAGCTGCTGTGAAGTTTTTCCATCCCAAACCAGGTGTCCTGGGCCAGGTTGTGAGTGAGATCTCAGCCCTCAGACCTTCCCTCTCAAAGCAGCCAGGCAGCATCATCCCCTCCCTGTGTCCTGAGGGGCTGAGGTGACAATTGCACAGCCTGCAGGGCTGAGGTGACAATTCTGCAGTGCCTGGCACAGGGACCTGCTCAGCCTGGCAGTGATGCCGAGGGGAGGGAAGTGCACACGGTGTGAGCACAGGGGATGCTTTGGCCCGTGTCTCTGAGCAGCATTTTCCTGAATTCCTCATCCATGAGATCACAGATCAAGGCAGAGCTGGAAGCAGTGGCCAGATCCCTCTTTCACAGCCCTCGAACAAATTCCCTAAAAGCTTCCCCTGTGTGTGCACAGATTAAGTCGTTAATGAATATTTTTGCTAAGCATCAGAAATCTGGCTGGTGCTGGAGCTCAGCTCAGCCAAGACCTTGGAGATTTGGCTGGAAGGATTCAGCAGCAACCAGCAGTGGAGCCAGGGGCCTCCAGAGCTTTGGGGACACTGCAGTGGCTCCGGGGTCGCTGAGTGTCCCTCTGCTGGAGTGTGCCAGGGAGGGGTCACAGCAGGGAAAAGGGGAGAACCTGCAGGGATGCTCAGCCCAAGCACAGACACCAGACAAGGAGAAAGGAAGGATTCAGGTCACTGCACACCTGGCAGGAGAACCCAAGGCTGGGCTGTGATACACAGCTGAGACACATCTGTGGTGTCCCTGTGTTAGAGCCACCAGGGTGTGGCACTTCCCCAGGTGACCCTGCCCTACCTTGGACCCAGCCCTCAGTCCTCCCTGCCTGCTGCTCTGTCCTGTGTCCTGAGCAGCCACTCCAACTGCTCTGAGGATGCTCTGGGCTGGCAAGAATGGGCTGGAATTTTGGGATGGCACAGACTGGAATTTTGGGATGGCACAGACTGGGCTGTGGGAATGGCAGACACAGGTTGAGCTGTGTCTGGAAAAGAAGGGGCCTGCAAAGAAGGAAAGGAAAAGAGAATAAAACAACCTTGGTAGGACAGGGAGTTGCTCCAGCTCACATTTTCCAGGCACGATCTCAGGCAGCTTCTCGGATGTTAATTAAGACTTCTGCCCTTCCCAGGGGATGCACTGAGGTACTACAAATAATGGTATTACCAGGAGCATTGGTTCAGATAAATTAATTAGGGGCAATATTTGAGAGAAGGAAAGCTGTTGGGATATGCAGTGGGAGGCAGTGGATGAACCTGCTCACCCAAACCATGCCACAGTTCAGCCAGGCCACTGTGGACTTATCCTGACTTATCAGAACCAAAGCCTGCCTTACCCAAAGCCAAGCAGCTGCTGCATGGAAAAGCTGGAAGTAAAATCCAACTTCTGTATCTGCAGGGAGGGGAGGGTACCCCAATGCCACAGCTCTGGGCACGGGGGTACAGACCCTACAGACCCCCTGAGGCTGAGGGATCCCTCCTGGGCAAAGGAGCAGCAGCTCTGCCAGAGGTTGCAGGCTGGTGTTTTATGAACTGAGTGTTTTCAGCCTCTGCAGGGGGAGGATGTGGCCACCCTGACCATGAACGGCCCGGCAGTGGCCGCATTCAGGGCTATTTTGGGAAAGAACCATGGCCAAACAGAGCCACCAAGGACAGTGGGGAGAAAAGCACAGCCCTGAGCTGTGCTGCAGCTGAAGGCTGGATACGATCTGCTGCGATTTCCTGCGATTCTCTCCGCGTGGATCCCGGGCCAACAGCAGCAGTCAGAGCACCGAACAATGGCTGGAGCGCTGTCCCAGCAGCCCCGACCCCATCAGATCCTGCGGGGACAGCGGGGCCTGCCCGGGCTCCTGCCACTCCCAGATAGGCCCTGCATTGTCTGCAGAGTTTATTTCCATCCACTTTTGGCAGCCGAGGGCCTCGGGACATTGGGTGAGGCGGCTCCTCTTTTGTTGGACTTCCACATCCCTTCCTGCTCTTCCTTCTAAACAAAGCTGCTATCAGTGCCCTGATCTGACTGGGGGACAGGGCAAGGGACATTATGGGACACTGCCTGCAGAGCCCTTCCCAGCCCCCTCAGCCCCTCCATCCATCACCTGGTGCTGGGGGGAGGCCTCTGTCCATCACCTGGGAGTCATGGCAGGAACCCTCCCTCCATCACCTGGAAACAGTGACAGGAACCCTCTGTCCATCACCTGGAAACAGTGACAGGAATCCTCCTTCCATCACCTGGAAACAGTGACAGGAATCCTCCTTCCATCACCTGGAAACAGTGACAGAGACCCTCTGTCCATCACCTGGAAACAGTGACAGGAACCCTCTGTCCATCACCTGGAAACAGTGACAGAGACTCTCTGTCCATCACCTGGAAACAGTGACAGGAACCCTCCATCCATCACCTGGACACAGTGACAGTGACAGGAACCCTCTGTCCATCACCTGAACACAGTGACAGTGACAGTGACAGGAACCCTCCCTCCATCACCTGGACACAGTGACAGGAACCCTATGCCCATCACCTGGACACAGTGACAGGAACCCTCTCTCAGTCACCTGAACACAATGATGGGGCCCCTCTATTCATCCTCGGGACACTGAGACAGGTGGAGGCCATTTGGCTGAATTCTCAGAGCACTTTCTGCCTTCTCCAGAAAGATCAAAAAGAACAAAACGATTCCAGCACAACAAAGCCCTGGCTATGACTGGACAGACAACAGACCATGGTCTGCACAGATCTGGGAGGAGGGGAAGGAGGAAAGGAATATGGGTCTCCAGCCACCAGAGCAAGGCTGGAATGCTCTGGCTGGGGGCACCTGGAGGACACTGAGCAGAGGAAAATTTAATGGGAGCCCTGGGTCACCTCTCCAGCAGGTCGGCTCCTCCAGGCAGGAGCAGCATCGCTGGAGGGATGTGAGAACAGCCTTGGACAGAGCCCAAGGACAGAGCCTTTCCAGACCCCTGATCCAGCATCAGAGCGTGAGCTAAATACCACTCGGAGCAGGGACGCTCGCAGGAATGTGCTCCTGCACAGGGAATTGTGCGGCAGCTCCCGGGAGCGAGGTGCTCGTTATGCAGAGCAGGCACCCGCGCCCGGCTGCAGAGCACAGCCCATCCCACTTCTCCATCCTAACCCCCTCAGATGCTCTGGCTCATCTGGAGCTGCTGTTTTGTTCATCACTGCCATTCCAGCGTGTTCCCAGGGCTCAGCCCGCGCTAATTACAGCTGGAGAGGCAGGGATGGGAGCGAGAGCGGCCGCCTGGATGCTGGGAGTCAGGGAACGCTGCCTGCCAAGGCTCCACATGTGCTTTTGCACTCACTCATTGTTTGGCTGCGCTGGTTTTTCCCAAGGAGTTGAGCAGATGGATGGGAGCATTCCCTGGATGTGCCCACGATCACACAGAGCCCTAAAATTCCATTTGGGATGGGAGCTCTTGGGAGAAGCAGAGGCGGGAGGGTGTTGCTCCATACCAGCAAGGAGTGGGGAGGGAACTGGGATGCAGAACAGCCAAGACTGGTGGTCTCTGCCTGATGCAAGCCACAAAGTGCAGGAGAACCAAAGGAATGCTCTTGTTGGAATAAATCCTGATGTTTCTGGAGAGAAGCTGCAGCAGTGTCCTGGGAATTCACTTTGCACAGGAGTCTCTTGTGCTCACAGGTAACATCATCAGTGAGGCACAGGATGGGCTTCAGCACCTCCAGAGCTTCTGGACGTGGCTCATCACAGCCTCAGTCTCCCTTCCCGGTGCCCTCCTCCTGCAGGAGCATCCCTGGGTTCCCTGAGCTGCTGGAATGCCAATGTCCCCCAGGAGCAGGGATGCTCGAGTCACCCAGGCAGCCCCTGAGCCTCAGCCCACGCTCACAGGGCAGCTTGGCCTCCCCTCTGGAGTCTCTGCACAGTTCTCTGAGGGATCCCAGTGTCCCCTCCTCCTGGGAGATGACATTTCAGGTCACAGGGCTCTTATCTCCCTGCTAGTGGTGGGTGGGAAGGGATTGTGTCACCAGCTCCCCCAGACACAGGTGAAGAGAAGGATAAGAGGATCATGACACCCAAAACAAAAAATAATCTCAATGGTTTTTTTGGTGCTTTCTCTGTGAAAACCATTGCAGTGCCCACCCCTCACACGATCCTGTGGTCCTGGTGGTGCTCCAAGGGCCCCAAGGAAGAGGGAACTGGAACTGCAGGAGGTGGAGAAATTTGGGCTCAGAGTGGCTGCAGCAGAACAGCCACTTCAGAGGGGATCAGTGTCTGCTTTAATGCAGGAAATTCCTGCCTCACAAACCTCTCCTCGGCTCAGGTGGGCACCAGGACGAAGGGATAGTTCTGGAGATTCATGGGGAGTAGCAGGGCACAGGCAGCACTCCCAGGTTATGCTTATGAGAGCTCTGGAAAATGCTTTAACAGCCTGGAATGAAAAGCCCCATTTTCCTCGGAATGAGGGAATCTTGGAGATATCAACACTCTGTTATCACTGAGGTGGCTGCAGAAGCAGGGGCACCTCATCATGTGCAGCTCTCCAGGGGGAGGACAGCCCATTTTCCCACATTCCATGTCAGTGGAGCCAGCTCCCAGCATCCCACATGGATTAAACAGGGAGAGGGAAGCCAAGGAGCAGATACTGGATGGAGCCCAGGGAGGGGCAGGTGCTCAGCTACAAAGTGGTGTGTGAAATAATCTCCCACTGCCCCTGGTTTTCTGCCCATCCCATTCCTGGTTGCTCTGGGAAAAGGCTTCAGCCCACCCAGTGTGCAGAGGCAGCACAGGGGCAGCTGGAGGGATCCCATCCAAGCTGGAGGATTTGCTGACAGTGGGTAGGAAGCGAGCCTCTGCTTTTTTTCCAAAGTGCTTGGAAAAACCTCTCTCTGGCTCAGGCCTGGCTCTGCAGCTCAGCTCAGCTCAGCTGATCCAGGCTGGGAGCCTTTGCTTTGCTCTCCTTTGTGAGAACAGGTCCAAGAGCCAATTCCCACCTCAGACAGGGATAGCAGCCTTTGCTCTGCTCCAGGCAGAGCCAGGAATCCCAGAAATCCCAGGAGAAGGGAGACCTTTCAAAGTTATCCAGACTAATCTTCAAAGCTCTGTGCAGTAGCTGGGATGAGCTGCCTGAGCTCTCCCAAAAAAGTCTCGGTGCCAAGCTGCATGGCCCGAAAAAAAACATCTCTGTAAATGTTCCCAAATACCCCAGTACATCCCAGTTCCAGCTACTTCCCAATTCCAACCACTTCCCACCTCTCCTGCCAAGAGCTGCTCAGCCACTCTCTGCACAGATTATCCTACATGAACTCAGCCTCCACAGTCCAAATTCATGGAAATTCATGGGATCATTTGGGTTGCTTAGCTCTGTAGTCCAAAGGAAAAGGTGTGAATTTTGCTGGATGGAGTGGGAGAACCCTGTGGGGCATCAAATGAGCTCAGAAGAGCCCTGGGCACAACCTGTTTGTGAGGTTGGATCTCACTCGTGCCCTAAGGTGTCCTGGTGCCACGGGAGCCTCCCTGGAGGGCACAACTCACCTGCCACACATCCCCAGCCATCCAGGAGAAGACATGGACAAGCTGGAATGGAAGAAGTTTTAGAAAAGTGCCTTGGAAAAAAATATAGGGAAAAGCAAAACGGTTGTGGAGAGGCTGAATGAGCCAGCACTCCTCGTGTCCCAGAGGGGATGGAAGAACGGGACCTGGTGAGCTGCTCCAGCTACAATTCCTGCCTGCGAATGAAAAAAACAGGAGACGGCAAATGCCCAGGAATGCGGGATGCAGCCCCAGAGCTGCTCGCGAACAGGATGCTTTTAAAGCCTCGCAGGAGGCTGTGCTGGGGCTTTAATCCCCGGCAGTTCATTTGTACCTCCTAATGTTTTACTGCTGCCCCATTACCTCAGGGTCGGAGCGGGGCTGGGAGAAACGCAGGAAGTGGGGAATTTCGGGGAGACGGAGTGGAAGGGTTCTGTAGATCCTTTCTGTCACCAGCGCAGCTTTAGGGAGAACACTCACAGGCTTGAATGCTTCTCCCAACTCCCTCAGGCCAGGAAAATTGGGTGGAGATGTGGAACAGAAGCTCGTTGGAGACCTCATCTCATTCCTGCTTTCGGGAAGGCAAAAAATCCCAACAGATGAGCTGAAAATGGCCAAAAAGATGTTAAATAGACATTTGGGGTTTGCAGCTGAGTGTCCCGGGGGGCTTAGAGAGGTTCACTCTTCTCCAAGTCCAGATTCCCAGCCCCTGCTCCAGGGATCCTGCGCATTAACAGAGCCGCAGTCACACTCAGCCAAACCCGGCACAGACAAGGAGTAATGAGCGGTTTAAATGTCATTAGGAGAGAAATTCCTCTGGGAAGTGTGTCGGGACTGTCACGAGTCCCACTCACGGCTCATTGACCCCGATGGGGTGAAGGACATCCCTGCTGAGGGCACAGCGCACCGGGAGGAGGAGGGAAACTCCCTTGGAAATGCAAATTTTTGCCTTTTGTTGGAGTAATTGGTGCGATCAGAGCGGGTGGAGTGTGAAGAGCAGCCGGGCAGGAGGATCAGCAATAGTTATTCCAAACAAAGCCTTCGGGAATCCTCGTGTCCCAGAGGGGACGAGCCCCATCCCAGCCGAGGACACAGGCAGGATATCCTTCCAAAAGGGGCAAATTCAAATTAGTGGGATTTTTCAGAATACTTCTTAATTTCCCTAAATGCATCAGACTCTGGTTATCCCCATTCCTGCACCTCCTGGGTGAGGATCAGCACTGAGATATCATCCTGGAGAAAGGACAACCAGGCTGCTGGGAAAGTGGGAACAGAAATAAACAGTTTTTTACACAAAAGAGGGAAGAGGGTGTGAGAAGAATGTATGGAAAAATTCAGAGAGAATGGAGAACGAAAGAGGGATGGGATAAAGTTGGGGATGGAGGGAAGGACAGAGAAGAGGAAAGAAGCAGAGGCAGAAATGAAGAGACAACGTGGGCCGGGCTGAGCTCTGGCAGGGAGCAGCTCCCCCCAGCTCTGCTCAGCCATTCCTTCCCCCTTGCCGAGGAGCTGGAATGCCTTTTCCCACCAGCACCATTTTGTTCTGCCCTGGTTCTCCCTCGCCTGCTTTGTTCTTTCCCCTTCCAAGCTCTTGCTGAGGGGAAGTGTTAATTCTTTCCAGGTGCTCGTGTCTCGCCATCCTGCTGTTCCCTGCTCTCCTGCCTCGTGTTCTTCAGGCAGGCTCTGCTCCATCTCCCCCTGGGCAGCACCCTGAAAACAGGCAGCTCTTCCAAGTCCTGAAAAAAACAGACCTGGAGCTGCAGCCTTGGCTTTGCTGCCTTTCCTTTGCCATGGACAGTCTGTGTTCAGAGCAGTGGTGACACACAGACTCCCTGCCCACCATCCTAAAATGCTCAGAATATCCCAGTAGGGTAAGGGATAGGATGGGGAAGGCCACCTGACCCTCCAGGGCCTCCAGTTCTGAGCCTGTTGGGAAAGGAAACCCAATAAAAGAGCACTTAACCAGCCCAGAGCCAGGCAGGAGCTGCCAGCACCTTGGAGCTGGATGTGTTTGCAATTCCTCGGCCTCCTGCCTCGCTCCTACAAATTGCCAGGATCCAAAGGTGAGATCCCTGCAGCTGCTCTGCCGTGGCTGTGGCTCTGTGCAGACATTCCTGGCTCTCAGCACATAAAGCAGCTCCATGTTCCAGGGCAGCAGTGCCACGGCACGGCCGCTTTACGACGTGTGAGCTGGGATGGGGACAGGGAGCAGAGCCTCCTTCCAAAGCAGGTGAGCCCTTGGCTTTATTCCCCTCTGCAACAGACACCATCAAAGGAGAGGATGGCTCCTGGCTCCTGCTGCAGTCCCAGATGGAAATTCATGTGGGGTCAGGTGCGGTGCAGGAGAGAAAAGCCCCAGTGAATTTGGCTGCCAGGATCTTCCCATCCCATCCAAACCCTGTCCTGTGGACACCCCCAAAGCACCACTCACCCCAGCCTGAGCCACCTGTTCACCCCATTCCCAGCCAAAAGGGGATCCCAGGAAGTCTGGAGAGGGATGAGCTGGCAGCAAGGGCTGCTCCGTGGCAGCACCAGCCCCAGGCTGCAGGAGCCACCAGCTCCAGGGGAAGTGCCAGCAGCAGCTTTCCCTGGAATGTGAGCAGATCCATCTCCCACACACCAGAACTCCCAGGGACACCGTGGTTTTCCATGCTTTGGGGGTTTCAGTGGGTTTTGAAAGCCTCACTTTGAGAACACGTGTGAAAATCCAGCCACAGCTGCTCAGAGCAGCATCCAGGAATTCTGCAGCTGGTGCCTCCCAGGCTGGCTCTGGCACAGCCTCTGCCCCTGCCCCAGGCTCCTGGCAGCCCCCATGGCCCCTGGCTGACCATGGCCAGCGCCATTTATTAATTCATTAATTAATTTATAGCAGTAGCACCTGCAGGGAGGCCCCCAGCTGGATATTCCCAGCCAGGTCAGCCCACTCAGCTCCTGGTGACCCAGGACATGGAGCTTCCAGGGGCTTTTCCCTCTGGAAATACTTTCTTATCCCTCTTGCATTGATGAATTCCATGGAAGAGACAGGTTTGAATCCCCAGGCTGGGAACAAGGTGGTGAAGAGTGGGAGACAGGGAAAATGCTCCTGGTCCAGAGGGTAAGGCATGACCAGTTTGGTGGTAAATATTGGGATATAGAGAAATATATATCCTATATATAGGAATATATCTATAAAAATATCCCACAGTGAAGGCCTGGCTCCCCCTGCTCCTCTTGCCCAGAGTTATTTCACCAGCTGCTGCCTCCCATTTCCCAGGGCATCCAAAGGAGTGGTGAATACAGAGCCATGAGAAGGAGAAAAACCCAGGACCATCCTGAGGAAATCCTGGAAGCAGCGAGCCAGGCTTCCTTCCCAAGCCTGTTTTCCATTTCCTCCCCCTCCTTTGAAATTATCATGGAGAATTTTTCTCCCCCTGTTCAGTGCCCAGTCTCTAATTGGGAACGCAGCTCTGGAGCCCATGGAGGTGTCATTTTCAGCACAGGGAATGGAGATATCTCCCAGCAGCTGTCAATCCTGCTGACCTGAGCTTCTGTGCAGCCGGCTTTTTTTACCCTCTCTTTCCTCTCCGATGTTTTTCCCCACTCCCTTTTTTCCTGCAGCCAAGTTACTGTTTCATTGCTCTCCGCTGGGACTCTGACAAGCGCCGAGCTCCTCGCAGATGACACAGAATAATTGAGATGTCCTTCTGCTGACCTTCAGTGCCTGCCAGCGCTCACATCCCTGCTGGGGACGAGGTGACAGCCAAGTGGCACCGCGTGCTCCGTGCCCATGCTGAGGAGGGACACCCCTGGGGGAGGGGAAAAAGGGGGGAATTCCCCCCAGGAATGCAGCAGGAGGGCAGGGAATGCAACCCCAGCAGGAAGGACAGCACCAGGGGCAGCCCCAGGGCCAGGAACAAGCGTGGCCATACGTGTGTCCCCAGCCACCTGTGACATGTGTTCCATATTCACCTGTCACAGGTGTGTCCCCATCCACTTTCACATGTGTGTCCATATCCACCTGTCACACATGTCCCCATCCACATGTATAACCATATCCACTTTCACATGTGTCCATATCCACCTGTCACATGTGTGTCCTCATCTGTCTGTCACACGTGTCCATATCCACCTGTACACGTGTGTCCCCATCCACCTGTCACAGGTGTGTCCCCATCTGTCTGTCACACATGTGTCCCCATCCACCTGTCACAGGTGTGTCTATATCCACATGCAACATTTATATCCCATCCACTTGTCACGTGTGTGTCCCCATCCACCTGTGACATGCATGTCCCCATTGACGTGTCACGTGTGTGTCCCCATCCACCTGTCACATGTATATCCACATACACCTGTCACAGGTGTGTCCCCATTCCCTGGGATGTCTGCCCAGCACAAGCACAGCCAGGGAGATCCCCCCAAGCCGTGGGAAGCACAAAGCCCCCATTGGTGCAGCTGCTGAAGGGGATGGAGGCAGAGGAGCAGGGGATCACACAATCATGGAACCCCAGAATCTCCAGAGCTGCAAGGGGCACACCAGGATCATTGACCCTGCACAGACACCCCAACAATCCCACCCTGTGCCTGAGAGCATTGTCCAAACACTCCTGGAGCTCTGGCAGCCTTGAGGCCGTGCCCATTTCCTGGGGAGCCCTTTCAGTGCCCAAACACCCTCTGGGGGAAGAACTTTTCCTGATATCCACCTAAATCTCCCTGGCACAGCTGCAGCCATTCCCTGGGTTCTGTCCCTGCTCACAGAGATTGGTGCTGCCCCTCTGCTTTAGGGATGTTCCGGGGGAAGATGGAGGATTCCTAGAGGGTGGGAGGCAGTCTGCTCCCAGGTTGTGCCTTGCCTGGATTTCCAAACCTGGAGACTGCTGGGATGGGAACATGCAGCCCCTGTGCCACGCTGGGAAGATCCTGGTGCCTCCTTCCCAGGGCAGGCCCCACTCCTGTGTTAAAAGTTACCTTAACCCAAGGATGGAGCAATTCTTTCTTCCACATCCACTGCATTTGGATGGGATTCTCCTAAAAACTTGGCATCAGGTATTTATTTCCTTTGGTTCCATGGGAGCTGCAGAAGATGAATCCAAGTGCAGGCATGACCCTGGCCATTCCCAGCCCGGGAGCTTCTCCAGAGGAAGGAAGAGGAGATAGGGGCTGGTTTAGATTATGGAAACATTGAAAGGAGCCGGTGCTGTAAGCAAAGAGGGTTGGTGGTTGTTGTTATCACTGCACACAGAGATAAGCCAGGAGCGGGGACAGGGCTTCCAAACAAATGCAAGGAGAGCCAGAGTCACTGCTGGAGAAGTTTATGGTGGGAATAAACACAGTGGGCAAGGGCAGGAGGGAGGGAGATAAGGCTGGACTGGGAGCAGGGAATGGTGGTGGGGCAGGTCCACCACATCCCCACCACAGAGCCAGGGATGGGCTCCCCACCTCGGGTTTAATCCTGGGATCCTGCAGGCAAGAGGGAAAAGGGAGGAAGGAATCATATCCATGAGCCCAAGGAGAGCTTGGGCTGCCTCTTTAAAACCCCACTCAAACTCCAGCAGATTTCTCAGTGTCCCTTCAAAACAAAAACAAATTCACGGCAGAAAATACTACGACGAAAGGTTTTGACTTTTCTGGGGATTTTTTCCTCTAATTTTTTTTCCAGTCTCCCCTATTCATCCGATTTGGCACCAAGTCCCTGCTAGTTGTGCTTGTCCTCACAGCAATTTGTGGGAAATAACCCATTGTCCCCCCTTGCTCCCCAGCCCAGCCATGCCAACTTCCATTGTGCTGACAATTGATTCCAGGTGGCTTTTCCTCCTTTTTTTTTTCCCCCTCAGCATATGAAAATGCCTGTACAAAATAAATCTTGGTGACTGGGATGGAGAAACCACCTCTCAGAGCTGTGCTGGCCAAGATCATTCCCAGGAGTGCTGAGGAGCAGGAGATTGATGGGAACCTTCCGAAACCCATTAGCTCCAAAACAAACTCCGGGAGATTGACAAGTCCTGCTCAGGACTGGGAAAGTCAGATGCTGGTAGCTGGAACTGGAGCACAATGGAAAGACAATTCCAGAATTCCCCCCTGACTAATCCTGGGGAGCAGGCACAGGAATCCCCAGCAGGGACACCCCGAGCTGGGAACAGTCACAAGTCATTTTAAAAGCAGTGTCACTCCATAACTCTCTGATCCTAAAGGCAGGTGCTGGACCTGTGCTGATCCCAAAAACCTGAGGGATAAGGAACACTTTGACCCAGCAATTCCTGGCTCGGGCTCTGCACGAGCGACTTTTAATTCCATTTGTGCTCTGGGGCTGGCCCTGAGATATTCCAAGGAATATCTGTAATGGTTTAAAGGCATTACAAGGTGCTGGAAGTTAAAATGGGAAATGTCTTAATTTTGGCTGGGGACCTTAAAAATACAAGGGAGGGCTTATGTGGGACTCAAGTGTGGAATGGGAAATCTGCTGCCTAAAAAACAGCCAAAAATGGGCTCAGCAGAGCTGGAATGGAATGGCTTTTACTGGGAAAAGATCCTTTCTTTGTCATTCCAGAGGGAAATGTCAATGCCTCCATGGAAATACATACAGGAATTTATAGCAAGGAATTATTTGGCAAATTGTATCAATCGATGGTTGATGGTTGGGATAATGGCTGGAAAATGCCATTGGAAAAAGGGATGGGAGAGGCACCTGCGTGGTGGGAAATGCTGAGATCCAGCCTGTTCTCCTGGAATAATGAGGAGAGTAAAGATCCTTCAGCACTGATAGGTGTCAGGAAGGGCAGATTTTCTCCATGGAAAGGGTGGTCAGGCTTTGGAAGGGGCTGCCCAGGGAACTTTGGAGTCCCCATCCCTGGGGGTGTCCAAGGAATATCTGGATGTGGCACTCAGTGCTGTGGGATGGTGACAAGGTGAGGATTAGGCACAGGCTGGACTGAATGACCTTGGAGGGCTTTTCCAACCTCAGTGGTCTTGGGACTCTGGGATTTCACTGCCCTGAGCACCTTGAGAGTCCTTCTGCATGGTTTCTCCTCCTGCAGAAAGAGAGGACACATCCACAGGGAGAGAGCGGCTCATGGGGAGCCCTAATCCCACTCCTGATGTTTCCAACCCAGCCTGGCCATGCAGCATGGAATGGTGATAACCCTGAGCTGACATTTATCTGGAATTTTCTGGCTCATGAGCAGTAAATCAGCCATTGCCAGGAGCATGACCCATCCTGGGAGGAGAGCTGGGAATCTGCTGGGGACTGAGGGAGAGGGAGAAGAAAATTGTCAAATTCCACCCCTTTTGTGGGAGGGTGACAGCATCAGCAGGGACCTGGGTCACCCCAACATGACTCCAACATCCCCTCCAGGCTCCCTGGGTCACAGGAGGTGGGAGCAGGAATCCCTCCCCATGCTGAGTCTTTATCAGCACTTAATTAAAACCTGACAAGAAGATTAACACACAGACGGCAATTTTAATTAACTTAAAATCGAGTTCCATTTCCCGATTGGTCACAGGGCACAGCCACCTGCAGGTCCCACTGCAAAACCAAACCGAAATGGGGAGGTGGGGAGGGGAGAGGGAGGATCCAAACCTCTCCAGAACCTCCTGCTGCTCTGCCCTGCCCATGCTCTTCCTCCTCTGCCTTGGATTCCTGGACAGGTATCCAGGTGCCAATGGGCACTGCTCCCTCTGGGCCCATTGGAGCAACTTAAAAAGATGATTTCTTTCTAAACTGCATTTATTTGAGTTTAATTTATTGAAATAATTTAATTTATTGAGGACTCACAAAGCCAGAACCAGTTCTGCTCTTTTTCCTGTGGGAAAAGGCTGGGACAATGTCCAGGAGCAAGGTCCTGGATAGCTGGGGCTTCATGCTGGAAGCACACGTTGTCTGTCTGTCCATCTATCTGTCTGTCTGTCCATCCATCCATCTCATGCTGCTGTTCAGGGATGGAGAAAGGGAAGGTGTCCATCAAAAGCATCCTTGTCCCACTCCTCTGCCTGTTCCAGAGCAAACAGCTGGAGCAGGATGCTTCACCCAGGGAGAGGCATGTGGGAAGAGGTGAGTCCAGCCACATAGAACAGGTGAAGGGAAAGCAGGGAGAGGAGAAAAGGCATGGGAATTGGGAATTGGCAATACTGCCCTGCCCTCCTTGCTCCCACTGCTTTCACTAAGCTGCCATGGAATCGTGGGCCTCAAATTTGGGAGATGCCAGGAGCTTGGACCATGCCCTGTCAGAGCTGCACCTTCAGCTGCCTCATCTCTGGATGGTGACAGAGAGAGACAGCTAAAAACACCTCTGAGTGCCCTTTAGCTGCAGGTTCCTGCTGCATGGGGCAGCTTGGGAAGCTCTGGATCCCTGGGAATCCCTGCACTCAGTGCAGGGACACAGGGACACCTGGGGTCCCCCAGGAACTGCCCAAGGCACCACCCTGAACCTCCAACCCTCCCATCAGGAACAGCCTCCACTCACCAACCCAGGGTTATTGGGAACTTTCTCCTCCCATTGTTTGTGTGTGTCCCCTCGAGCCTCTTCCCTGATTTCCTGACAACCTTGGGAGGAACAATGCAGCCACCGGGTATTTTTTCCTCTGGATTTTTACAGTTGAGGAGGGACAAAGCGTGAGGGTGCCTTGCTCCAGCTCCAGCTCCCAGCACAGCTCTGAACACTCACAGAGCTGCCAGCTTCATCCACAGGGTTCATCCAGATCTGCTGATTCCAATGGCAAGAGCAAGGCTTGTTTAGATTTCGTCCATTTCTTTGGAGCACATTCCTTCTGAGGTCAGGATGAGGTAGCTTTGCTCCAGTGGGATAATCTCATCCATGCTGCAGAGCTCTCCAAGGGCAGGCTCTGCTGGACAACTCCTTTGTCTCGCTGTACCTTTATTTTTTGGCTGCCTTTGTATTTTGTGAAGCTCTGAATTCAGTTGGATGTGATTTAATAACCTGCTGTAGTCCAATTTTCCAGGGAGAGGTTTGGTTGGGGAAGGAAGAGGAAATGTCCTCCCAGCATCCTTACAGATGAGGAGAGTTGGACATCAGGAGCTGGATTGGATGAGCCTTGTGAGTCCCTTCCAGCCCAGGATATTCTGTGATAAAAGAGAAGGGCCTGGATGGAGGACAGGGGGAGGGAAGGAGCTTTCCATGAGGCAGCTGATTCCTCCACCCCCTCCATGAGGCATCTCCTCCATCCTCTCCAGAGCAGGGAGCAGTGGCACCGATCCCAAACTCCCTTCCCAGCTGTTTTCCTTCCTGGCAGGCAGCAAGGAGAAGTCAGGCAGCACCAGCCATCCTCCCTTTGACCTCCCTGCTGAAATTCCCAACAGAGGAGGAACACTCTTCATCCAATGCTGTGTTTTGGGGCACAACCAGCCCCTTTTCCCTCCTCCTCCGCTTGAGCACTCACTGGCACAAGGCTGTGACTGACACCAGCCCTTGTCACCTCTACCCTATGCCCTAAATCCTTTCATCATCCTTGGGAACCTCCCATCCCCAGCCCATTGCCACCAGGAGCGGAAGGACGGGAGGCCATGGGAGACGGACATGCATTTAAAATGTTTAATGGACAGAAACAGCCCATCCCGAGCAGGGGTCCCAACCTCTCGGAATGTTTCAGAGGGAAAAGAGAGCCGGCCCCTCCTCCCCCACCTTGTTCCAATCTGGTGTAGGGTTTAAAGGAGGCTCCCCATAGCGAGGAGCTTCAAAGCCTCTGCAGCCCCTCCCTCCGAGTGTCCTCCTGCTTCGGTTCCACCCTCCGCATTTCAGGGCCTTTCATCCTTCCTCTTCTTCGTCCTCATCATTAGGAGGTCCCTTCCCCCCTCCCGCCCACTCCCACCCTCGCTGGAGACTGCCTTTGGTCAGGAGCCCAATGGGAACCAGCTGTCAGGCAGAGCTGGGATATCCTGGAGAAAACAGCTTGGAAATGCCTCCCCCCTGCTTCCCCCTCCATGGCAAAGACAGAACTCCTGCTGCAGAACGGCCCTGCAGATGGAAAAGGCATCCTGCAGGCCACCCTGCCATGACCCGCCTGGGTCCCCCGCTGGCGGGGCACCAGCAGCTCCTGGCTCCCTTTGGAATCTCCAGCCCATCCTGTTTGTCCTCCTCTTGCCAGCAGGACCCTCCTGACCCCGCAGCAGGAGCACAGGGCCCTTGTGCCGGAGCATTCCGTGCTGATCCTCCTTTCTGGACTGCTTGCACCTCGCTCCAGCATTGTTCCTCTGAGATGTTCCTGCCCTTGCCGGCCTGGGGGTGGTTGTTGTTGTTTAAACAGCAGCAGCCACACAAGCTGCTGCCTGTCCTGCCTTTCCAGGGTGGTCTGTAATTGCTTCCTGTCCTCTCCAGCAACTGCCTTCATTTGTTTGAGTCTCTGCCTAATCTCAGGACTGGGGGAGTTGGGAATGGGAGAACCTTGGTCCAGGCTCAGGGGTGTTTCCCTGAGCTGGGATGAGCTGAGCCAGTTTTGGAGCTCCTGGTAAAGTCACAGTCCCACAGCCAGGAGAAAAGGCTGAACTTAAAATAACCCAGGCAGGCCAAAGCCTGGCCTCAGCAAAGCTGGAGCCCTGGTTTAGGGGCTGTGGTGACTCCACGGGTTCTGTGGTCCTTGGATGGGGTGGCTGGAGCCCAGGTGTGTCCTGCTAGGAGCAGGAGTGGAAAAAGCAATGGGGGGAGAAATGAAATGTTATTCCTCAGACTTCAGAGCTCCACTGTTCTTGGTTGTGTCATGGCCTGGGCTGTGCTTGGTGTGGGTTTTATCCAAGGCAGTTCACACACATCCCGCTGATTTCCAGCCTGCTGATTCCCTGCTCTGGCCTCTGAGCTCCCATTATCCTGGAGCAGGAAAAGGGATGCTGGGGGCCAGCCCTGAGCAAAGCTGAGCTGTTCAACAGGCTCCAGACCAAACACTCCAACCTTGTGTTTCCCCCCTCTCTCCAAAAAGGCAGACTTTGGCTTTTTGTTGGAATGGGACATGCTGTGGATAATGGCCACTTCCAACAGCAGTTTCCTCATGGATAAACTAAAGCTTTTAAAGGCAAATGCTCCAGAGGGTGTTTTCAGAAATAAGAAACACCTTCCAGCATTAACCTGCCTGGTTTGTCTGGAGAAGGAAACTGGATGAGCTTTTTCCTGGGGTCGGGTTTGTAACTGAGACAAGAGGACAGGGATGAGTGGAACAAGCTGCAGGAATAACCTTCCTTCCAACCCTGGCATGTCCCAGGCTGTGCCACCTCCCCCTGTGCTCCAGCTGTGCTCAGTGTCACAGGGCCCCAATCTGTGACAAGTGTCCTTGTTGTCCAAAGGTTCACTGCTCTGTGCCCTGTTCAGACAGCCTGGAGTTAAAGCAGCCATGAAACCAAAGACAGAACAGGCCCATTCCCACCCTAAACTCCTGTAAATACTTCCCTGAATGGCTTTTCAAGCTGTTCCTCTCTCACACACATTGCACATCTCTGTGCCTGCTCTGGGTGTGCAGGACATGGCACAGCATGGACTGGGAATCTCTTGGCCTCCTGGCTCATTGGGACTGCCCAAACAGGATGTGTTGGGTCCCATTTTCTCTGTGCCTGCACATCTTTTAAATGAATGTATGGACACTCCAAGAGGGGATGGCTCCTTAAAGCCCCTGGCTGCACACAGCCCCCAGCAGGGGCTCTTCCAAATGCTTCCAACACATCCCACAGTTCCCAACACTTTGAACACCCCATGGGTGCAGCTGCCTTGGGGATGCACTAGATTTCCCATGCCAGAGCCAGGAGCAATTCCCTGGGCCAGCCTGGCTGGGCTTCACCTTGCAGGGCTGGATCCAGCTCTGAGGCAGCTGGTTTACCCCTTCTGAGGTGCCCAGGGTCAGGGTTAGGGTCAGGGTCAGGGTCAGGGTCAGGGTTAGGGTCAGGGATGCTCACTCTGCTGCAGCATCTCCAATGCAACATCTCCAATGCAGCCTGAATCCCTCCTCTGCTTCCAGCTTGAGGAATCTGCTCTAACAGCTTCAAGCCCTGCAGATTCTCACCCCTTTCCTGCCCTCCTCATGCTTCCAGCAGCTCATGCCCCCTCCTGCAGAACTCCAGGTCTGTCCCTTCACAGGAAGCACTGACCAAGGTGTCACAGGGTCCACATGGGCTTTTCCCAATGATGCACAATAGAGAAACAAAGCAGGACTCTCTGCTGGGCATCCCCACCATGAGATCCTGGAATGTAACACATTCTGCTTCTGCTCAGTTTCCTACTTTCTGGCACCAGGTAGCACCAATATCCCTTCCCTTTCCTCTTATCCACACCCTTGCTCCTTTCCTGATTGCACTCAGCCTTTAACAGCTCTGTTCTCTTTCCTGGCCTCTCCTGCTTCCCTCACAATCCCAGCTGTCAAGAGCTATCTGTTCCAGAGAGACAACTCTATGCTGGGATGTGCAAAGTGGGGAGGAGCTGGGCTCGGAGGAGAGCTCTCCAGCACTGGAGTGCAGCTGGGCTGCAGGGGACAATGGGAATGACCATGGGAATTCCTGCTGTCCTTGTCCTGATCACCTGGGTGTGACCTCAGCTCTGTGTTCCAGGTGGAGCCCAGCAGTCAGTGCCCTCACAGATGTCCCCATCCCCTGTGGCACGACCAGGACAATGGCCTCAGGGACAAAGGAAGAGGAAGCTGCAGCCCTGGATTGAGAGAAGAGGACAGAACATTCCTGACAGACAAGGACCGTGTTGCTTTTCTTCTCACTGTGGTTTTCTGGCTGCCAGGAATGCCGAGGGCTGGCTTGGAGCGTTATCCCAAAGGGCTCCAGCCCTGCCAAGCCTTTGACGCTGGTGGTCAAGGAATTAATGTGGACTTTCTGAACCAACAAAGAGCCAGAAACTGATGGGTACCAGAAAGAGATGGGAGAGAGAAAAACAATCCTGGTTCTGATTACCTGGCTTCAAACCCATGGCAATAAACCCAAATTTGGGAAACAATTAGAAGGGAAGAAGAAGAGCAAGAAGGAAAGGGGGAATGAAAGAGTCGCCTGGCGGTCTCAAGGCAGCCTTTCAAGGATCAGCATCTGGATGAAAGCCAACATATCAGCTCTAATCTTTGGCTTTTTGTTGGACTTAACAAGGACTTTAAAATGAATCCAGTCGCAACTGACGGGCCCCATATGGATCCTGGTTTGAAATCTCCTTTGCAGCTCGGAATCAAATAGGCTGGGACCACGGAGAGCTGGACAGGAGATTTCAAAGGGAAAACCCAAGGCAGGAGCACAGATGTGGCCTCCCACCCATGCATGGTGTCCACTCCCACCCAGGGCTGGCCAGGAGGACCTTGGGCTCAGTGCACAGAGTCACAGCACACGAGTGGCTTTGTGGCTCCACAGAGGGGCTGTCTGTGACCATGACAATACAACAGGGACATTTCCCCTGATGCCACTCAGCTTGCCAGACTCGCTGTGACTTCAGTTCCATCTGGAGACTGCCTTCGTTTGCTGCCTTTTCTTTCAAACCTGGATAAAACAAGTGTACAGCTATTTGCCTTCACATCTAAAAAAACAATTAAAACCCCATCCTGGCCAGCTCGTGCTCCGAGGCTGGCGCATCTCATCTCCCTGAGCTGCACCAGGATGCGAGAACAAAGGCATCTGACCTGTAGCCATGGCAACCCTCAAATTCTACACCTTTGCCTTTTGTACCAAGTTGCCCCTCCCTGCTCTGTGCACACACATGTCTGTGCACGCTCCTGTTTCCTACACACTCACACGTGTGTGTGTAACCCACACTAGGGAGAGGTGTAAAAATGCTGCTCCTGATTCTCCCAAGCATTCCTGCCTTTGCCTCACACGCCAAGTGAATTCCCACTCCTCCCCCGGTGGCATTCGCCTCTCAGGTGCTGGCAGGGTTAACTAAAAATCCACTGCTGGCCACAAGGTAGCACCTGGTTCAAGGGAGAAAAGCCAGTGTTGAGAGAGGAGGGAAGGAGGAGTGCAATGAGGGATTACTGGGTAACACGTGGCATGCCAGGGTTGGGCTGCCCTCTGCCTTTTCCTGGCCACTGCCACCATCCCAGGGGGCAGCCACCTCCTGAATCCATCCCTCAGCAACAGGGGAGAGGCACCACATCCCTGAGAAAAGAGACACCAACAAACATCCAAATTGATGGTTGTGATTGTTGCAAAGTGAAGTGCTGGGTCATGTTTTTAGCACCTGGCTCCTGCTGCCATCACACCTGGAGCAGCTCCTGTTTGCACAGGGCTTGTCCTGTGCCAGACAGGGGCACTGCTGTGGATTTGGGCTCTGTGTGCCTTGGAAAGGGTCAGCTCTGGGTGTGGAGGGTGGCACAGAGAGCACAGAGAGCAGGAGAGGAAGGGAAGATCCCTGCAGCCCCAGGGTCTCGGGGAGCAGCTGGTGGGGAGCCTCTTGTCCTCTTCAAAGGCTGCTTGCAAGGGCTTGTTCTTTGGAAAAGGCTGGCACCACCCACTGTGTCAGACCCAAAATGCTGCCAATCCTCCAGCTCTTGGAGGACACATCACCTCCAGGGGCTGGAGCTCCTTCTCTGCTCCGATCTCTGCTCTCTGTGACCAGGAACAGGAGACAAGGAACACCTGGAGCTGTGTCAGAGAAGGGTTAGGTTGGATTTTAGGGAAGGGTTCTTCCCCCAGAGGGTGTTGGGCACTGCCCAGGCTCCCAGGGAATGGCCACAGCCCCAAGGCTGCCAGAGCTCTGGGAGGGTTTGGACACAGCTGCCAGGGATGCACAGGGTGGGATTGCTGGGGTGTCTGTGCTGGAGCTGGTCTGGATGACCCTTGTGGGTCCCTTACAACTCAGGAATTCCATGATTCCATGAAGTGCATCTGTCTGGATCCCAGCAGTGAAAGGTTTGGGGGCTTTTACCCACATCTCCCTATGTGCACCACCACCATGGATCCCTGGGGAAAAGGGAAGGACTTGTGAAGAGGAGCAGCCCAGCTCTGCTCCAGGCAGTGCCCAGACCTCCCTGGGATCAGGCTGGGACTCAGTACCACGCTTGGGCAGAGAGGGCACAGCCAAAACCCTCCCCTCCCTCCTTTTAAACACTTCCAGTCGTGTGAGGCAGTAAAGGCCTGGCTGAGCCCTGGTTACAGACTGATGCAGCCCAGCCCCTCCTGCAGACATGGAAGGGTTGCTGCTCATTCCCTGCAGCAGGAGGCCCCTGGGCATGGGAGAGGCTCCAGCTCATTGACATCAGCACAAAGGCTCCCGTGCATTCAGTGGCCTTGCACTGGGACCATTATTCCCTGGGAACTGGGAAACCGAGGCAGGACCTACATGTTGGATAGCCTTGGTGCTCTGCAGTGCAGAGCCATGGCCATGGAGACTGCATCTCCCAGCATTCCCACTCCATCCTGGCCAGCACCAGGAAATTGGAATGCTGCATCCATCCCTGATCCTTGATGTTCCTCCATCTCACCAGAAATGGGAATGTCTGAAAACCTCAGCAGAGCATTGCCAGGCCATGTTTTCCCCAGACTGGCCAAGCTCCCAGGGCAAAGGTGGAATGACTGGGAAGCAGGGCAGCTGTTCCTGACAGCCTCCACCTTCCCTGTGCCTCAGTTTCCCTGTTAGAGAAGGACATCCCTGCAGGGAGATGGGATATCCCATTTCTGCACTGACAAGGCACCCTGGCCTCGTGGGGGTGTCCTTGTCCATGAGGGGGAGGCATCCAACCCAAACCAGTCTGGGATTGTGGGATTTTATGAAGAGCTCCCATTAGGATGTTACTGGGACTCCCATAGCTCGTGGTTTGGATTTACTGGAGGCACAGTGTGGCTCAGCAGAGGGTCCTGGATAGGCAGACACAGCTCCCAAACCAAACTAAACTCCAGGTTCTGCCTTATCCTCTGGCATCCTCCTGCTCCAATCCCCACAGCAGGGCCATCCACAGGAATTCCTGTTGGATTCTCATCCCTTCCTAGGAAGCTTTTCCCTCTGAGGCCAAGAATCCAAGAATCCAGTTCCAGAATCCAAGCACTCTCTGTGAGCTCAGACTGAGATGGTGCCTGCATTTCTTGGGAAAACTCCCCACTCTTTAACTTTTCCACCCAGGAGTGGCTGAGGACAATACCACCCCCTGACTTGCACACTCAAGCCACCCCTGAGCTTTCCTTCAGGATTTTATATCTCAAAAGATGCTTGAGGGATCTGGGCCTGCAGTTCAAATTCCTTGGCCTCTGGAATCAAAGCTTCCAAGCTGTTTGACACATGGGATGAAAGGGGAAGTTGGGAACACAAAATAAAAGGCCCAGCACACCCCAGTCGCTCTCCTCAGCTGAGAAGCTTTGGACACACCAGGAGAACAGAGGAGCTGTCTTCTCCCTGCCCTTTGCTCCATGACCCGGATTCCTCCACCCCTCCAGCCTCCTCCTCTCCATAGGGAGCAGGTCCGGAGCGAGGAGCATTCCAAACACCCCGCTGCTGCCATGTTTATCCAGCGTGTCCTCCTCGCTGAGCTGCTCCAAACCAGCCCCAGAATACAAAAAAGAAAGAGGGGGAAACAAAGAAATTAACAGCCTAGGCTTTTTGGCCAGAAAACAGCATTTCTTGTTTGTTTTTCTAGCAAAAAAAAAAAAAAAAAAAAAAAAAACTGCCAGAGATTCCTGAGTTTTCAGAGTTAAAGGTGTATCTTGAACTAAAGATAGAGAACTGGATATTTGGTTTATTCCCTTTTCCTAATTAGATAAGACCCACAAGGCCTGATGTTTTTGGTGGGAATAATCCTTTCTTTATCACTGCTCTGGGTCAGAAAAGGAGCAGGATCTGTACGCTCGAGCTCCAAAATCCAGGAGCAAGCAATAGAGACAGAGTTCAAAAAACAGAGTTTGTTTATGGACCCTGAACTTGTGCTGCAAGGCCTGAGCTTGTCTCCTCTTGGTTGCTGTCTTCCTTTGAAACCCCAGTCCCCAGAGGACGCTGGAAGTTGCAGCTCCCAGTGCTCCAAAGGCATCTCCAAAGGCAGCACCAGGCACAGCCAGAGCCGTCTCCTCAGACACTTCAACAAGCTGGGATAGCACATGGATTGCTGGAGCCCTTCTGGGTGTGAAACAGCCACGGCTTTCCAGGAAGAACAGGAAAACTGCTGCTATGCCAACAAACCCATGGACAACATCCACGGCTCCCAGCGTTCACCATTGTTAGGGAATTTCCCTGAAGAAAATCCCCCAGACCACCATTAGTTCCATAATCAGCCTCTGATGATTCCCTCATTTAGGACCCAAACCACTTCAGACACAAGGGATGGAGGTGCCACTTTTTGTTGTATCTATGGGAGTCTCAAGCTTCCAAGCAACTCTCCAAGCCAAATTCCCACACCACGTTGCCAAAAATACTTTAGAGTGTGTCTCACTGTTGTGAAACATTTCACTGGATTGTTTCCTCCCAACATCTCCATTTTTTGTTGCCAAATGAGGAAGGAACAGAGTCCAGAGACCCTCATTTCCTCCCTGGGGTTGGAGAGGGGCCACTCTCCAGGAAACAGCTTGGGTTTGTCCACGGGGCAGGAGGAGGATCATCCGCACCCTAAAAACGTTCACCAAGGGAAGCTGCTCCTCGAGTACCATGGGGCAGATGCAAGGGAACACCTGGAGCTTTGTGAGGGCAGGTTCAGGTTGGATTTTAGGAAAAGGTTCTTCCCCCAGAGGGTGTCAGGCACTGCCCAGGCTCCCCAGGGAATGGGCACAGCCCCAAGGCTGCCAGAGCTCCAGGCATCTGGACAATACCCCCAGGGATGCACAGGGTGGGACTCTTGGGGTGTGTGTGCAGGGCCAGGAGCTGGACTGGATGAGCCTGGTGGGTGCCTTGCAGCTCAGGAGATTCCATGGCTTTCTGACCCCTGAGCCCTGCTGGGATGGCTGCAGAGAGTGTCACAGTCCAAAAGCCAGCGCCGTGTGTCCGCTCCTCCCTCGCCTTTCCCAGGCACTGAACCACGCAGTTATCCCAGTGATTTACCCCGGCATCCTCTGCTCCCTGCTTGCTTTCTCTTGGTTCTCAGTCAGGCACAACAAGGGTTAATTAATTGCAGGGTGTGGAGAGGCAGGGCAGGAGGGAGTACCCTGCTGCTGTCACCCTGTGAGGCACAGGAGCACTCCTGACACCCAGGATGATCCCTGCTGGCAGTGCAGGTCAGGGCTGTGCTTTCCCTGCAGATCTGGGGGTGTGAATCCAAGTGCCAGGCTGGATTATGTTGTTAAGCAAAGGGCTGGGAGTGCCAGACAGAGCCAGCCAAGGAGTGGGAAGATGTTAGGGAAGCTTCTGCCAGCTGTCCCTAGTCCCACATTCCCACCCCTCGACACACCCTCCCCACATCTGATCCTCAGCATCCACCAAGTTCTGTTCACCTTTGCCTGGGCCACAGCGGCCCCTTCCCATTTTCTGGCTTGGCTGTGTCCCTGGAATGTGTTTCTGTGTCTCCTGCCATCCTGCAGCCCTTCCCAGTCTTCCCACTGGAGTTTTTACTGGGACAGTATAAGAGACCTGCAGGGAAACAAAGCTCCTGTCCAATGTCACTCACTTTCCCAACCCCATTTCACACTAGATTTTCCCCATTGCCTGTGTGTTAAAGTACCTTTTTCCAGAAAATTTCTGGGCCCATTAATTCCAGAGGCAGGATACCAACCAGTGGGATGAGCAGCTTCATCCCTGGAGGCTCCATTTGGATTCGCTTTGCCTTGGCAGAGGAAGGCCAACCTCATCTGCCCCCTATTACCCACACCAAAACCATGTGTGAGCTTTTCTTCACTTTATACAAGCCAAACAGCTTGGAAAGGGATTTGGAGTTTTATTCATTCACAATATTCTCCCTTCATAATTATGCATGGAATTGCACCACACCAGGCCTTAAACTGATGCTTAATTTCTCTTCCAATGGACCTGTAGCACATCCCTGAAATGCAAATCCCTGCTCCTGGACTGAAGTTTGGATGTCCAGTGCCTCCCTTCATCCCCTTGCATCTGAGGTTTTCTTCCTGCTGCTGAATCCACCACAGTTCCCTGGGAGGGGACTGATGCTTCCCCTTTTTCCTTGCCAGTTTGGGGCTGGGAACAAACCTCCCATTTATTGTAAGCACAATATCCTGGCCTATAAGGGGAATGTCTGAGCAAGGTCAAAGCTCTCTCCTGGAGTACCCTGGTATCAGAGGCATTCCCAGGACCACTGAGCAATGACAGGAGTTTAGGTGGCAGCAGTCACCCCCAGGTTCAGGTGTCACTCCAGCCTCTGGAATGTGCCAAGGAATGAGCTGTATGCAGCAGGAACCAGCCTCGATGTCTTTAAGGTCTTGCACTTCCTTGGATGTTTGACCCTGCTCCACAAGGACACTGAGCAAATCCAAGGGACACAGAGGACCCCAGACCATCCTTTTCGGCAGTGAGAGCTGGCAATGGGTGACAATGGTTGGGTTGCAAAAAAATACATTTAATCTCCCTCCTTGCTCTGCATTGTCAGGGAAAGCAGGAAAGTCCAGAAAATCAGCTGAGAAAAACCCGTTAACAGCAAGATTTGCCAAATAAGTGAGCGCATCCAGTGGCCTGGAAAATGAGCCGGCGAGTGATGGAAGAGCCCTTTCCCAGTTCTGCACACTCAAGGAAACATTTAATACATCTGGAAGGAAAAATCTGCCTTGGCTCCCGCTGCCGGCGTAAATATTTGTGTTCGCAAGTGTTGGCAAATATTTGAGCCATCGATGTTGTTTAACCAAGAGCTTTGTCTCGCAGAGTCCCTCTCCCTGCTCAGGCTCCCTTGGAATCACATCAGCCAGTGGAATCCTCCTGGTGTTTATGAAGGATGGGATCAGATCCTTTCCCTTTGTGAGTTAAAGACCAGGCAGGAGCTTATGGAGGTGACCAACAAAGGGCGTCGGAAGTGCTGACAAAGGTCATGCCCCACATCCGATTGCTTTTGGCACAGATTCCTCTGGGACGTGGGGAATTGAGCCTGAATTTGCAGGCACAGAGCCGTGCTGAAGGATTTTCTTGCCTCTGCAGTAATCCCTAAGGTTTTATTTGCCATATTCCATGGAAAGGGATAGAGGAAAGACAGTTTGCCTCCTGCCATGGCCGTGGTTGTTCAGGTCAGATATGGGAACTCTTGGTGCCCTTCTGTAAAAAACTCCCAGACAAGAGTTTGATGCCTCGACAGCTTCTGAGGGAAGAGAAGCAAAGTGCAAGGACAGCAGGAATTGGTAGCCTGGGAATGGAGAAGAGGGCCCTTGGCCTCTAGAGCAGGACTGTGACCACAACTTGGATCTTCCCAGCTCTGGGCATGGAATTGGATGTGCCCCATGTTTGGTTTTTGTCTTCCTTCAAAGACAAGCTGTGGACTTCCCATTCCTGGAAGTGTCCAAGGCCAGGTTGCACAGGGCTTGGAGAAGCCTGGGATAGTGGAAGGTGGCCTTTCCCATGGCAGGGGTGGGCCTGGATGGGATTTAAGGTCTCTTCCCACCCAAACCATTCTGGGAATCCCTGATTGTGCTCCATAAAGGCTCCTTGCTAACTCATACATGGACCTCACTAACATTGCCTTGAAGCTGATGGAGAGAATTCCCAGCTATGATCCCAGCTCAGCGGTGGATGGCAAATACAAATCCATGACAGCTGTTCCTACAGTGACTTTGTGACGTGGCTCTGGGACCTCCCCCCCTGTGCCCACTGTCAGTGACAGCATCACTGAGAAATTGTCCTGCTGACAAACAATTAGCAAGAAAGTCCTAAAAATTGCCAGAGTGGTTTCTCAAGGAGCTTGAGGGGTGCCTTAAAATGCCTTCTAAGCCTTTTGTGCTTCAGCCTGGGTCTAGAGAACACACTAAAGATGTTGTACTGGAAAAAAGAATTGCAAACATATCCTGACAGAACCAAACAAAAATTGCCATTTCAGACAGATGAGAGCCAGCATGGGGGAATCCCAGAGGAGTAAGTGTGGAGTGAACACCCTGAAACCACCTCAGCCTCACCCACCCTGGTGAGGACCACACCAAGGGTGACTTTAAAGGGTGAAGGTGACTTTAAAGGATGAGTACCACACCTGGATTATTCAGGAGTGAACATAGAGAGCGATACAGGAGAACACTCCAGGCTCTTCCAGATGTTTTTTCAGTGGAAAGTGTTCCAGCAAAAAGCCCTCACCTGCACTTCTGGGTGTTCACCTGAACCAGGTGCTGTCCCCAGCCCTGGCTGGCAGCTCTCTCCCAGTTGCTGCATTAACCTCTGAATAAACAAACCCCTGCAAAGGCCTTTCCTAGCCCAGCCAAGTCCAAACACAGCCCACATTCCTCTGATTGTGAGCCCCGAGTGCAGGACACACTCCTGGGAACGAGCTCACTGTGTTTTCCCTTTGATTCCAGCCTCTTGGGAAGATTAAACAGTGTCATCAGCAGGTTAATGCAGAGTGACCTCAGCAGCTCCAAACATTATTGCCTTGCAAATAACACTGACATTTCCATATCCCTGCCTTGCCCAAGGGTGCAGCAGCCACGTTCCAGGTGCTGCACCAGAAGGAGAGCAGGGGAGGGAAAGGGCAGGGATTCTGCACTAAGGGCTGGGAGAAGGTGGGAAGCTTCCTAAGGAAGCAGCCCCAGCCTTCAGCAGAGAGCCAAAATCCATCCTCACTGTGCCAGGCTCCAGGGAACAGATGTCTTCCTCACCTCCTGGTGGAGGAGCAGCAGGATCCCAGCTCATTTCCTGGGCCAGGACTGGAGGATGAGCCTCTCACCAGTTTTGTGTCCCAGTTCACAACTCAGTGGCCTGAGAGGGGCTGGCTGTGCCTGGCTGGAATGTGATGCCACCAGAGACTTCCCAGGGGATCGTTGGCATTTCCCTGAGCTCAGGTGGAGAGGGAAGCACAGAGGTGTGATAGAGTGATGGAGAGGGGAAGGACAGGGATGAGCAGCAGCAGGGAAAGCTCAGGGCAGCAGTGCAGGGACAGTCAGTGCCTGTGCTACCCCTGCTCCATATTCTCCTATAATTGCAGCACACCAGCCCCTTCAGGCTGAGGAACACCAGACTGAGCCCCAAATCCTCACCCAATTTTCCCTGTAGGTGGGCAGGCCCTCTGCCCCGTTTCCCAAAGCCTGACCATCTCACTTTTCTCTCACGGATTTTTCTCTGGTTCTACAGTGATCTTCCACCATCTAAACCCTCATCCTCCCAGGGGCTGCTGTCCCTCGCTCCTCCCAGGCCAAGCCCAGAGGCCTGGCTGGATCCTGGCAGAGCTCCTGCATTCCCAGAGCCCTGTGGGCCACCAGGGCCTGGGCTGGGCAGGACAAAGCTGCAGGACCCCCTTGGCTGGTGCCAAACCCAGCCCAGGGCAGGGGCTCTGGCACAGCTCCCTGCTGCTGATCCCTAGGCACTGACAGGGATAAGTGTTTCCAGCTCCCAATTCCCTTTCCTGCTCAGAACACCAGGACTTTTTGTGTGCCCAGGAGGGTTTATTGCCCTTTCAGGATGCTGTGAGATGGTGCAGCATCTCTCGGTGGGTCCAGTCATTTCCTGACAAATCCCCAGGGTTATTCCTGCTCAGGAACACCCTGGGCAGGGTTCTGCCACCCCTGTGTCACCTCACACAGCCCTGAGCACACCAGCACAGCCTCCCAGGGGCACAGAGAGTCCCCAGAGCTGCTGGAGAGGTGGCACCCCCCAGCCACATCCCTGTGTGTCTGGGACAGTCCCTTGTCCCCCTCCTGCCCCTCCTGGGATGGGGACAGGACCATGCTGGAGCTCCTGAGCAGGAGGACAGAGAACTAAATTCCAGCTCTTCCCTCAACCCATAAATCCTGCAGTGCTCTGACTTTTCTAGGAATGATGCCTCAGGGAGGGTCTGTGTGGTCCAGAAAATGAAAAGCAACTCCAGCTATGCTTGAAATGCCCAAAGTCTGCTCATCAGCACCCCACAGGCCCAGATCCCAGTGGTTTGAGGGCTCAGCTCTCTGGGATCTGGGATAGGAGCTGGGAGAGATGCTCCCTGCTTGCAGAGAGGGTTCACAGGGGTTCCTTGGGACATCCCCAAATCAGGTTGTGATCTCCTTGTGGTGCAGGAGGCTCATGACAATCACAGGCACTGCCAAGGCTGGGATGGGACTCTTGGGAGCACAGGAAGGCTCCTGGCTGCCTGGTGTCCTGCAGAATCCCAAGATCATCAGAGTTGGAAGAGACCCTCAGCATCATCAAGTCCAAACAACAACCCAGCCCCACAGTCAGCAAACCCTGGCCCCAAGGGCCACATCCAGACACCTCTTGATCACTTCCAGTGACAGTGACTCCAGCACCTCCCTGAGCAACTTATTCCAAGGCCTGACCACTCTTCCAGTGTGAACATTTTCCCTAATATCCAATCTGTAGCTCCCCTGTGTGACTTGAGGCTGTTTTCCTTTCACACTTGGGACACAGCAGAAGCAATTGGCCCTCACCTTGCTGCAATTTCCTTCCAGGTGCTTGTGGAGAGCACTGAGGTCCCCCTGACACTGTGAGGTGCCCCCTGAGCTCCAGCCCTGGCTGGGACCCCAGAGCCAGGTGGATTTGCCTTGTTGTGGGTGTGGGATCACAGAGAAGGAGAATGTGGCGTGAGGCACCTTCCCCTGAGCACCCCAAGCACGGCGAGGTTTCTGCAGGAGACAAAGGAGAACTGGAGCTGTTTGGGCTGGGAGGAGGCTCTGCATCCATGAAACACCTCCTGTGGGACATGAGGGAGACCTGGCCACCCACAGCCCAGGCTCGCCAGGAATCCAGGCTTCCATCTGGCCAAAGCTGTGCCAGAAGTGTCTCTCCCTGCATCTCCCTCCTCCTCTGCTCACCCTGGAACCAGCTGACTTTTTTCACAATCAAACACCCTCTTGAGCTGCTCCTCCTCCTGCCAGCACTGCCATCTCCCTGAGCAAAGGATGCTGTCAGTATTCCCCAGGCCTGATGCTGTTCCATGATGTTATTCCAGCCTCCCGGTGGGGAAAACCCTCGGGGCTGCAAATACCTGGGTTTCGTTAAGTAAATAATCACACACGATAAAATATCCAGCGGCTGCTGGGAGGGAGGAGGGGGGAGCAGGAATGCAGGCAGGGGGATGCAGTGCTGCCAGTCCCAGTATGCTCCAGTAGGGAACTGGGAATGCTGGCACTGCCAGAGAGGAGTTAATGGAAAGATTTTAGGGGGGTCTGTGGGGGGAGTATTCCATTTGCCTGTTTAAAAAAGCTTCAGAAAGAGCAGAGCTGGGAAATGCATCCTTAGGAAAGGCTTGGGAACTGCCCAGCTGTTTCAGACTCCCAGGGGAGTGAGGAAGAGGAAGGTGGGTGATCCCAGTGGAGGGAGAGCTGTTCCTAAAGCTCTGGGGGACTTTCTGTGCCCCTCTGGGTGCTGGAACCTTCAGAAATGCTGTGAAGGGAACGCAGCTCTTGTGAAACTCCACTCTGCCCCTTTTCCAGGGCCACTGAGGGGGTTTCTGCTGGAGCCAGGTCCTGATCCCGAGTGTCCTGGCTTGCTGCCTGCTCCAGTCACGAGCCCATGGTGCTGCTGCCTCCCTGCAAGGAGCTCTCCAGCTTTTTATGGCTCACCTGCTTGGGAGACTTCACACATTCAGAACCGAGGCTTAAAAACCTGCGGAGAGAGGGGAGGAAGGGAAAAGAGGAGTTCAGCCAGGAGTGAAATACTCAGGAGGTGTTGGAGCCTTGGGCTGGGCCTCACCAAGGTTATCCAGGTCCATCCCAGACTGTGGAAAGGCAGCTGGGGGGTTTGCCCTTGCCAGGATCACGGGGAGGGAGGTGTGGGGTAACCTGTGGGACTCTTGGGAAGGCCAGGAGGAGTGGAGTGGGATCAGGAGAGGCTCGTGCCAGGCACAGGTGGGCCTGATGTACAGCTTAGAGCTGCGCCTGGGATTGTGAGCTGGAGGTGGAAGCAGGGCTGAGAGGCTCCTGGAGTCATTTCTCAGTCATTTATTCATCTGTAATTGCCTGTCTGCCTGTCTCAGAGCTAATGACTGGCTGGGAAGATTTGCAGTTGGGTTTGCAGGAGGTAATTACATCCCAATCTCGCTGGATGACTGTGCCTCCAATGAAGATAAACTCGTTGGAGTGGGGCTGCACATGGCAGGGATCAGTTGTATTGCAGAGCCCAGGCATGGCAGGGCAGATAAGGAATGTTTGCACTGCTGCTTCTTTATCTGCTGACCTATTAAAAGCTTTTCTGTCTGAAGGGAGTGAGGAGCCACCAAGGGGGTTAATCCCACAGCTCCTCACTCCTGATGGATGCGATTCCAGCCTCCTGGTGAGACTTGATCACTGCCTTGGGGTTCTGTGGGTGCTCCTGCTCCTTTCTCAGGCAGGGCTGGGTTGGTTTTTGAGGTGCCCCGAGGTGAGCTCCAGGTCAGACTCCAAGCCAGAGAAAATCCAGCTGATGCCTGGGAATAAAGCCCTGTCCTGGGGGGATGGGGAAGGGGCTGCAGCAGCAGGACATGAGTGGGGACAAGGCTGATGTTTGGATAAACCTTCTTTCCTGTTCAGGAGGCCTTTGCTTATTCCAGCACTGCATGAGAACACACAAATTTCTCTCTGTCCCCCGTCCCCTAAGTGAAACATCACTCGAGTCCATCATTTGTCACCAGCTTTGTCACCTGAGGACACTTCTGGAACACTGGAGAGCCTTGTGCAGCCCCAGGCCTGCTGCAGTCCTGGCTGTGCCATGGGGACATCCCAGGGGACAGGAGGAGCCACCTTCACTCTCCTCAGGCATCTCCTGGTGTGTGACTTTAAACCCCAGCCCAGCTCAGAGAATGAGCCAGAGCTCTGAGAGCACTTCTGGAACATTGGATTGTGAAGTCCCAGTCCTGCTGCAGGTCCTGGCTGTGCCATGGGGACATCCCAGGGGACAGGAGGAGCCACCTTCACTCTCCTCAAGCCTCTCCTGGTGTGTGACTTTAAACCCCAGCCCAGCTTGGTGCACGAGCCAAAGCTCTGAGCTCATCCCTGTCCCAGCAAGCTGCTAAACCCCCTCAAATCTTTCTTTTTCAGCAGCACTTCATATAAATCCCGTAATGTGCAGATCACTGCGGCTGCCAGCGGCTCTGGGGCCGGGGGGAGGATGGTGGGGGGATTATTGCAGTCCCTGCTCCCTTCCCAGGGGATCCCAGGAAACCACGGGCTGCAGGAGGTGTCTGCAGGATGGAGGCACGCCGGCACCCCCTGGAATCAGCTGGCAAATGGGATGCACTGGGTATGGATTAACAACCCATTAGGGCACAGGCTCGGGGCTGCCTGGCTCAAATCCCCCCCTGGAATGTTGGGATTGCTGCCTTCCATCCTGGGGCTCTGGGATCAGCATCACCTTCCACCCCTGGAACATCACTGAGGGATCGAGGGCACTGCATAGCCCTTCCCAAAGGGAGGGCAAGGATTTCCTGAGATGAGCCCAGCAGGGCTGCTCCCTGCTGCAGCTGCTGGATGTGGCTGAAGGAACACTTGGGAACACTCAGGAACACTTGGGAGTGACTCAAACCTGCTGCTGGAGGAGCTGCAGCCACACTGGAAGAGCCTCTGGCTATGACTGGGCACAATGTTCTGCCTGCTTTTCCCCTTCTTCCAGGAAATCACTGCCCAAGAGGCTTCCAGGAGCAGCATGATCCCAATTCCCCCCTTCCTGCTGTGCCAGGGAGATCATCCTGGTGGCCAAGGAATGACTTTTAATTTTATTTTTCTCTCTCCAGAAATAATCGTCTGGAATTGGTGACAAAACCCACCCTGGGGGGAGGCATTTTGGCATTTTGTCCCTGCTGGGATCATGACCTGGTTACTGGAGGTGATTGAGAAATGAATATTCTGAAATACTGGATGTTGGAATCATCAGTGGAATCCTTCTTCCCACCAGGGAAAGTCAAAAAGATCTGGAAGTTTATGCTCAAAATGAGACATTTTTGCAGATGTCACCTCTGCCATGGGATTCTGGGCTTAAATTTGGGACAACCACATCACATCACATTCCCCTCAGTCCCTGGGTTTGCACAGCTCAGGTCCCAAGTCCTTCAGGAATTTCATGTGGAGGCTTTTGCAATGGGAAGAAATCCCTGTTGCCACCTATTTGCCAATCTGCACTTCAAATCCAGTTCAGAATTCCAGGAATGGATTGTGCTGTGATGGAAAAGAGCAGGAGGAAAAGGGGAACTGCTGCTGTGATGCCATGGAATGCTCAAATAGATCCCTGGCATTCAGGCATTGGGATCAGCCTGGCTACAAGGGATTAAGAAAATTATAATGACATTTTTGCTTCCTGGAAAACACGGTTTTATCCAAAATAAAACCTTTGCAAAAGGGAAAAAATATGAAGATAAAAATAGCCCAGTGAATCAGCACAGCAGGAAAATTCCGAGCAGGTCATGGAATGAGTGTCAGCATTCCCTGTTTGTGAGTTCCTCACTCAAAGTGGGTTTTGTCATAATATTGGAATGAAATAAAGTCACTATGAAAAGTTCCTTTTTAAAAGCTCTTTGCAGCATTGGTGTAAAGCAGAGGCTTCCCAGTGAAACCAAAATCCAGACTCTGGGAGCTTTCTGGATCTGTGTGGGTTTGGGAGAATGGCAGCAGAAATTCCAGAGAAAATGGGAATCTTCCTGCCTGAGAAGACAGTGGGTATTAGGCCTGTCCATCTCCTTCATTTCTTGAACTATTCCTGTATTTCCCTTATTCTTTGGGCAGGTGAGGCAGCGAGGGAGGTTCCTGCTCCTCACAGCACCGTGGGAATTGAGCCTTAATTCCTTCCTGGCAAAGCCAGCCTGCTCCAGCCACACATCCTCCTGGGAATGCTCCTCATCCCAATGGCAAAGCCAGTCCTGAGCCTCACATTAACATAAACCTGAGCCTGGCACTTGAGATTAAACTCAGCTCAGAGATTCTGCCTCCTGTACTCGTGCAAAGCTTCCATTCCAAGGGAGCTGCTCCGAGTGCTGGGATGGGCAAGGAATGGAGAAGAGCCAGAAAGTGGAGCTGTTTTGTTTTTCTTCTAAGATTTTATTGCTCTTTTTCACATGATCCTCTTCATTATTTTCTTTTCCCTAGGGGAATGTTGTTCATTTGTTGATGAGCTGACCTGGAAAGGGTGAGGATGATCTGGAGCTTTTGGCCTCTCTGACCTGTTGGATGCTGTTGGTGCCTCAGCCCCCACAGATCCGCAGTGTCCAGTCCCAAGGAGGCAGGACAGGGAGCAGAGGGTGGCACAGGAGGCTGTGGGAAGCTTTAATTACCCCAATTGTCCCCAGTGCCTGAGTTCCTAATTGCTAATAAATGTTCCTGCTGAGTAGCTTTTATTTTTCCAGGGCGATGGAATAACAGGGAAAATATGTGAAAGTCTCTGGATTTCTAGAGTGTGTTTTTCTTTCATTTATATTTCCCTAATTATGCTGTCATGGGCTGCTAAAAATTGGACCCTCCTCCCTTTCTTCCTTTCCCAAAAATGACCAAATAAACAGAGAAGTGACAACTTAGCTGGGATACAGGAGAGATGGAAGGGGTGGTTCTGTATCCCACTGCAGTTCTGTGGGGCATCCAGCCCCAGAGCTCACAGCTGCTGCCTCTGCCCTAGGATCCTGGGAT
>JAOTQP010000099.1:5668478-5684072 GCA_026413545.1 Cichladusa arquata | reverse complement strand
AAGGAAGGAAGGAAGGAAGGAAGGAAGGAAGGAAGGAAGGAAGGAAGGAAGGAAGGAAGGAAGGAAGGAAGGGAAATATCCAAAGCCAGGCTGGACAGGGCTTGGAGCAACCTGGGATTGTGGAAGATGTCCCTGCCCATGGCAGGAGTGGGACTGGATGGGATTTAAGATCATTTCCAGCCCAAACCATTCCATGATATTCAGGCCCAAAGAGCTTCTGTGACCTCATCCCTCTCCTTTCCCTCCACCTCTCCCCTGTGTCCTCCACTGTGCTCTCTGGGAAGGTGCTGTGCAGAGCTATTAAGTTCTTGCAGTTTCCCTGTGGATCCTATTAGCCAAAGAATTTGCTCCTTTTCCAGAGCTCTTTTTTATTCTTTTAAATGAAAACACTTCAAAATATGTCTATGTACACCTTGGCTGGAGATGGAATTTCAGAGCTGAGGCCATGCACGCACATTTCTGCCTCTTTCTACCTCGAACATTTTCTTATATCCACAAATGTATGAAAAACCCATTAGAGAATTGGATTCCCTGAGTGCACTGGGTTCCCTGAGCAGGCTGCAGCTCTTTCCCAGCTCCAGGAGTCTCAGTTCCTGCTGATGCTGCCATCCCTGACATTTCTCCCCAGTCCCGGGTGTGCAGCCCTGCCTGGCACTGCTTCTTCCCCAGCTGAGGGGCCAAACTCACCAGATTTAAAGCATGGACAGATTTATTTCCATGGCTCTGAGCTCAGCCTGCATGGGGGGCTCTCAGCGAGGCTGGATGAGCTCCATACAGATCCCAACATCCTCCCACATGTGCCTGTGATCCAGTCTGTGATCCATCCCCACAGGATCCCAGGATGGTTTGGGATGGAAGAGACCTTAAAGCTCATCCCATTCCACCCCCTGTCGTGGGCAAGGACACCTGTTACTATCCCAGGTTGCTCCAAGCCCCATCCAGCTTGGCCTTGGACACTTCTGGGGATCCAGCCACAGCTTCTCTGGAAAACCACCACCCTCACAGGGCAGAATTCCTTCCCAAAATCCCATCTAATTCCCCTCTGGCATTGGGAAGCCATTCCCTCCTGCTGCCCCTGTGTCATTACACCACCTCTGTCCCTCCCAGCTCCTTCCTCCCATGGGTGTCCCCATCCCTGGTGTCCCTTCCCCTCTCCTCCCTCCCTGCTCTCCCCGTGGCTGGGGCTGTGCTGCCTGCTGCCTGCTGTCGGGTAAGAAAGCCCTGCCTGTGGTGCCTCACAAAGCTCCCTTTGAGCCCCGAGTGGCGGCGGGGGGAGGCTCTTGTGGCTGGGGCTGGCGAGTGGCTGCAGAAGGACTTTGTGAGAGGCGCTGGCAGCGCCAGGAATCTCATTACAGCCCCTGATTGACGGCAGCGCAAGGATGGTCCCCAAAGAGACACCCAGACAGCGCAGGCTTGGAGCTGAGAGAGGCTGCGGAGACCGCGGGAGCTCCAGAATCCCAAACCTCTCCAGGCAGGAGCCCATCCCAGGGTTTGTGCAGGCTGTGAGAGCCGAGCCCATCCCTAACACTCCCTCAGTATTCCCATCGTGACTGAAGGAATTTCCACCCCAGGAAGGAATTGCTCCCCCAGCCTGGCTGAGCCCACTAAGGGTTAATATCGGGGCCAGGCAGAGAATCCATCTCCATTTCAATGCTTCGTTAAGAGTTTTGTGGTGAAACAAAGCAAAGCCATCCAAGTTTGGTGACAATTTTCCCACAGTCATCCCCTGCTCTGATTCATTTTCAGCCCCAGATTGGAGTGGTAATGGCCCGACCACAGAACATTTCCTGGGGATTAATCACGGCTGGGAAAGGGCTGCAGCTCCGAACTGCGCTCCAGGTGCCCCCAGATTGTCCTTCTGTGTCAGGAATTAGCGGTGGCTGAGGTCACTCCTGGTGCAATTATAACCCAATTCCTGCTAATTACCAGCGGGTTCAGACACCAACGTGCAGGGAGCCATCAGCAAAGCCCAGCTCCTGCCCTGCCATTCCCGGCCAGCTGCTGCTTCCAGGGCACTGGCAGGCATGGAGATCCATGGGGAACCTCTCAGGTGCTTCCCTGTGGTTCCTCTCTTTGTGCTTTGTGGCACCTGGGCCATCAGGTGATGGATGGATGGATGGATGGATGGATGGATGGATGGATGGATGGATGGATGGATGGATGGATGGACGGATGGATGAGATGTCTTTTTTCCCAAAGCCTGGTTTCAGACACCCCACTTTCTTTGCAGGGAGTGAGTCTGGAAAAGCAAATCCCAGGACATCATTCAGGCAAGAGCCTTTTTTCCATGCACAACTAAGGAATTCCTGGTCGGAGCCAGCATGGGAAGGGCCAAGGGGTCACTGTGCTGGATGTGGGGCCCCGTGTTCCACTGTTTCTCCAGCTCAGGGAAATATTCATCCAGGTTCCATCTAGTTCCTAATGGGAAGAGCAGCCTCTGGCACAGGAGCTGCCCATCACTCCTGGGGGCTGTGGGACCCCTCACTGGGCTCTGCAGCCACCTCCCCACCCAGGGGGTGCCCCGAGGTCATGGAGAAGGGACAGGTTCTCCACTCCACCTTTTCTGCCTCCAGCTGCATGCAACGGGAAAAATATCCCAGGAAAGGGACACAGGATGATCCTGAGCTACTTTGGACTCATTTTAGAAACACAAATGCCAGGGGGAAAAAGAGAATTTGTGCCTTTCCCAGCTGAGCACCAGCACTGGCATAAGCACCAGAACCACCACCAGCACCAACACCAGCACCAGAACCAGCACCAGGTCCAGCTCCAGCACCAAAACCAGCATCAGTATCAGAAACAACATCAGCACCAGCTGCAGAACCAGCCCCAGCCCCAGCCCTGCTCCATGGCCACAGCTGGCTCTGGCTGTGGGTGCCACTGCTGTCCCCATTCCCCTGCCACATGTCTGCCACTGGCTGCTAGGTGCAGCCAAGCTTCCAAGCCTGGCTCTGCCAAGGAGCTGGAAAAGCAGGAGCCAGCACATCCCCCCCTTCCCCAGCCTCCAGCCTTGCCTGGCCACTGTGGCTGCACAGCGAGGAGGTTTTGGGCTCTAATCACTATTTGCTGCCGTGTTTTGTACAAGAATTAAACACCTGCCTTTTGAAGGCTCCTTCTCGTTGCTAGGAACATTCCCCAGTGCTGTGTCCCCCTTTAATTTCCTCGGGCAGCGCTGCCTCCCATCACCCTTCCCATTTCCACGGCACCGGTACCTGCATCCACCTCTTGTGCTGGGGCTTTGAAGTTGAAATTCCATCTCCCTGCATGATCAAATCTTTGATTTCTGATTAAAGCTGTCAAAGAAACAGTTTCCTGCCTGCTGAAAATTCAGATTTCAAATAAAATAAAAAGACAAAATCTGCATTGGGCTAAAACATAAAAATACCTTTTCCATGGAGCTAAGAAAGGAAAACAGCGTCAGCACAGGTTGGTCCCAGCGTTTTATCTCGGCTGCAGCCTTTGCTTTCCCTCCTTCCACTTCTTTTGTTATGATTGGCATATTTTTGGAAATATGAGCCCGTGTTAAGTGAGAAGACAAGGAAATTTTCACTTTCAGAGCAGCAAAACAAAATCTTCTTGAAAAAATGTATGGGCAGGCTTGGGTTTTTTTTTTCCTTCCCCCCCCCCCTCCAACTTTTGGAACAGAAATTGTCCCATCAAAGCCTGTCCTAAGGAATGAGCGAATAAATAAATATGGAAATGTTCCTGGTTTGATCAAGCAAGAACAAGAGTGATTATTAAATTCCCAGATAACATCCCATCCCCTGGGATCTCCCTGATGGACACCTCGGCAGACGTTCCCCTCCCGCCTGGCACATCCTTCCAGCACAAACAATGGGCCCAAAATGGAAAGAGGGAAAAGGCCAAATGCAAAAATCCAGCTGGGAGCTTAAACGAGAGGCCTGACACTGTCAGCACAGCCTGGATGGAAAAAAATAGCCCTTTTCCATGGCATGGAAAATGTTCCTCCATCAGGAGGCTGCACACACGTGGGAAGTGAATGTGTGGATGAGGGAAGTGCTTGGATAACAGATCCTGCTGTGCCAGGGAGGGTCTGGATTGGGAAGGTTGGGGGATCCAGTGCTGGGATTTTATGGATTGTTGCTTCCCATGTCTTAAATCTCTGGTGTGGGAGCAGCCAGCCCAGGCAGCCCTGGTGTGGGAATGAGGAGGATGAATCCAAGGATTTGAGGGGTAAGTGCTTCTCAGGGGGATGATGCCTGGCACAGGCAGCTGTGGGATTTATGGGGTGGGGAGGGGTGGCAGTGCTGGGTCTGTGAGCAGAGGGGCTGTCACTGCTCCCTCAGGACATTCTGCTGTCCCCCCACTGCCCTGGGTCACAGGGACAGCCTGGCAAAGCCATTCCTCTGTCCCCTGCAGCAGCTGGGATTGAGCAGGGAGAGGAAAGCAAAGGAAAACCCAAAGGCATCCAGACACTCCAGATCTGGGGGTGAAGTGGGTAAGAAATCCTCTCTGAGTCTCTTCTACAAACTGGGACACAAACCCTTCCTCCAGCCTTTGAGAGTAGAACTGGCAGACAAACCCTTTATCCAAATCTTTGGGAATAGAATTAGGAGAAAAACCCTTTCTCCAATCTTTGGGTGTAAAGCTGGGAGACAAACCCCTTTTCCAGTCTTTGGGAGCAGATTTAGGACACAAACCCTTTCCCCACCCTTGGCACTCTCCCCACTCCCCCTGTCCCCACCAAGCTCCGTGGCCCAGGTGCCCACAGGGCTGTGTTCCCAACTCCTGGGTTTAATCTCCATTTATGGGCCATGTGCATTTATTTAACAGGTCTGGCCCGAGCAGCAGCGTGTGCCAAGAAGGAACAATCATCCCTCATTTCCCAGCTGTGACATCATCAGCTCATATTTCACGGATATGATGTCACTGCTGCGCAATAGGACTCGGGATTTTCAAAAGGTTTTTATTAATGCTGAGGCTTTTTTGGGTGGGTTGGTTTTTTTTTTTTTTTCCTCTGGTCTGGCCAGAACATCTGGAGCTGGGAAACTTCAGAGTCCAGAATATTCACGAGTTGGAGCAGACAGAATTCCAACCCACAGGACTTCTGGGAGTGAAGGAGGACAGATAACGATGTGGGGATCCAGGAGTCACAACCAACTGTGGAAAAATCAAAGACCAGCAGGAAGGGGGTGAGGCAGGAGGAGTGGGGGGCTGGGGACGTGTCCTCATCCTCCATGAGCAGGTTGGAGACACCAGGCTGGGGAGGGGATACCACAGAGCCACACCTGGGATGGTGGCAGAGGACGAGTGACATTTCCAGGGTGGAGAGAAGTCCATCCCTCTGCTTTTCCAGAATAAATTTTTACAGCCTCACAAGTTGGGAAGGAGGGAGGGGAGAGGATTCTGGGGGGGAGGGTTTGCTGGGCAGGCAGGACAAACTGGGGAAAGGGGACAGAAGTCTTGGGAAGGTGCAGCAGGAATTGGGGGATGAGATAGAAACCTTGGAAAAGTGCAGCAGGAACTGGGGAATGGGACAAAAGCCTTGGGAAGGTGCAGCAGCCTGCCCAGGGCTGTGTGTCCAACGTTGCTCTGCAGGATTGGGAAGCAGCCCCTGTGGCACCTGGCTGTGGGATGAGCATCCCTCAGGATGCTTGGCACCCTCCCAGGATCCCATCCTTCACCCTGCATCTCACACAGCCTCAGGTGCCTCCCTCCCACAGGACTCCCCCTCGGTGAAAGCCTGGGACACCTGGAGCTGCAGCAAGGTGCTAAAAGGGGTGACCATTCCTTGGAATCCCTAATTAATCCATCCCAGCTGCATCCCTTGGGGGTTCCCTTCCCAGCAGCCCTGTGCACAGGAATTCCCAGACAATGGAAATGCTTTTTCCATGAGCCTTCGCAGCAGCAGCCGGAATGTCAAGCACGGCTGTTGGGAGAACCCCACGGAACTGATGTCACCACGCTCCAAGCACTGGCTCCTCGTGCCAATCCCAAAAAATGTCATTGCCTGGTTCTGAATGAGGAATGGCCTAGAAATGGCAGGAATTCTGCTGCTCCTTTCTGCATTGCCAGGCTTGTAACCCATTTTTCTGGCTGCAAGCTTTTATAAATCCCCCAGGAGCTCCTTGTGAACCCAGAGCCTTTCCAAGGGAGCCTGGGCAGCTCTGGTGGCTGCACCAAGGAGAGAAAGGTTGGAGAATGAAGCTTGACAAGCTGATGAGATAAACTGGTCAGATCAAAGGCTGACAGCAATAATTGTACACGGCATTGCTGTGCAAAGCTAATTTAGACACAGATGAGCCCATGACAGACTCACTGGAGGGTGGCAGACGAGCAGGGAATGGAGAGCACTTCATTTATCCTCCCTGCAAGAGCGGGGAGCGCCAGGAACAGGCGACTGGGGCAGCTTCTCCCTCACTCTCTCCCCTTCCAAGTTATCAAACTTTATCTGGTTCCTTTGCTGCAAATTAGTGAGGAAGGACAGAGAGGGAAAAGCACTGAATCCATCAAGGCTCCTGCTTGTTTCCCAGAGGAGAAGTCAGGATGATTTACTGGGAGGGTGGGGAGATGCTGGAACAGACTCTGCAGAGAAGCTGTGGCTGCCCCATCCCTGGAATTGTCCAAGACCAGGTTGGATGGGGCTTGGAGCAGCCTGGGATGGCAGAAGTTGTCCCTATCCAGGGCACTGGATGAGCTTTAAGGTTGTTTCCAATTCAAACCACTCTGGAATTCTGGGATTCTGTGGTTCTGCAAAACAGGGCCTCGATTTTCTCCTGCAAAGCCCAGCAAAGCACCACATTTTCACACCATGTGGGTTTTTTCCTCTGCTTATAAATCAAACCAGAGCCATCATTTCTCCCACTTTTTTTTTTTTTTTTCTTTTTTTTTCAGCTCACTCGGATCACTGGGAATTGGAGGAGTTTCTTCTTCTGGTGGTGTTCAGACTTGCCTGTGCTTTGGGTCTCTGCAAAGAAATCCTGTTTTCTCCATCACCTTCCCTCTGCTCTCCCCATCCCTGGCAGGAAACAACCGGAGATGCAGATCTCGTGTCCTACACACAACATCTGCACCAGGACATGTTCCCCAGCACAGAGAGGTCCCTGTACCTGCCCGAGCACCTCTGTCCTGAAGATCCTGCTGTCTCCAGCCCTCGGGATGCTCTGGCTCCGGGCTGGGAAGCAGCGGGATGCAGGCACCAGCATGGGCTGGCAGGCGAGGGAGTAACTGAAGGGAGAAGAATTTTCACTTCATATTTTATGCAAAACTGACACTTTCAGCCCAAGAAGAAAGGCGGTGCCCACCCCTCCCTCCCAGCACAGGCAGCATCCATCCATCCCGCTGGGTCCCGGATCCCATCCCGAGCCACGGGCGAGCTCCGGGCAGGGAGAGCCGCTCGCCCCTGCCCTGCTGCAGCTGCCAGAACAATGGGAACAACCCCAATAACCCCCCTTTCCCGGGAATACTGCGGGCTCTTGGCAGCTCCTTCGCACACAATTAGCATTTCTCGTCAGGCGGGGGAGCGCAGATTGCTCGCGCTGCGCGGTGTTTTGCACAACAGACTGAACCCAATATGGCCCTGCCTGGACCCGCAGCTAAAAGTGTTTCCAGCAGGACGGAGCCAGCACGGCTCCTCCCGAGCCCCCCCGAGCACGGCCCCGAACGCACACAAGGGCTGAGTACAGGGGGACACTGCCCCCACTTAGATTTGGGGTGAGGACTCACCCTTTCCTTGCTGGAGTTAAAAAGAGGTGGATATTGGTGGGTCTGGGAAGAAGGGCTGGGATTAACGGGAGCTCAGGGGTCAGGGATGCACAGAGCCATAGGATGGTTAGGGTTGGAAAGGACCTTAAATCCCATCCAATCCCACCCCCTGCCATGGGCAGGGACGCTTCCCACTGTCCCAGATTGTTTCAAGCTCCATCCAACCAGATCTGGACACTTCCAGGGATGGGGCAGCCACAACTTCTCTGGACAATCTGTACCAGCACCTCCCCAACCTCACAGGGAAGAATTCCTTTCTAACATCCCATCCAAAACTCTCCTCCTCTAGTTTCAATCCATTCCAGTCTATCCAGGGGTTCACAGTGGGTGATCACCGTTCTCAGGCTGGGACAGGATGGACCCCCACAGGCTGGCACTGCTTGTGATCCTCCTGCTCCTCAGCTGCCAATGCCAAGGGATCTGTGCTGCCCCTGCTGCCACGGCCAGCCCAAGAGGGTCACACGTGTCAGTGACACCAGGGTGCCTTTGACACTCAGCAGGAGCCTGGTCACTTGTTAAACCACAACCCAAGCTCACACTGCAGCCCCAAAGTGCCGCTTGGAAGGATCCCCAAAGCCATGGAGGCTGGATTGGTAAATCCAGGGAATGCTGGACTCACATCCCCGGTTAAACCCAGCCCAGCCCTTGGACAGTAGCGCTCAGCGATTAATTGCTGTGCTTAAAACTCCTATTTATAGACACACTGCAAGTGCTGTGCCAGGGATAGCACAGCCAGAGGCTCCTCCTCCAGCAGCTCCCGGGGCTCAGCAGCTGATCCCACAGCCTCAGATTCCCGGGATGAGGAGCAGCTCAGCTCCTTGTGCAGCCAGATGTTCCCTCCCCTCCTCATCCTGCTCACCCACGGCCCATGGGGATCCCATGGGCCTCCCAAATCTCAGTGGTGATGATGTGGATGCTCTTGGATGCTGTGGATGCTGTTGGATGCTGTTGGATGCTGCTGGATCCCCACAGGGCTAAGGAGCTTTAGCTGGAGCTTGGCACCTGAAGGCACCAGTGCTCCTTGACCTCGCATCACCCCAGGGCCAGCACTGGACTCCAGCAGTCTTTGATTCCCTGGGAGGCTCCAGGCCTTGCTCCAGGCTTCTCTGGGCTTTGCCTGAGTTGCTACTTGGGAAATGAGCTGTTGGAGATGGATTTCAGCTGGGAGAACTGGTTGGGAAGGACAACTTTGGGTAGCGATGCTCCACATCCTACAGGTTCCTACCTTAAAAACTGTTCCCTTTACCCTACAGTTTTCCTTAAAACAAAACAAACAAAAAGGGGAAATCCATTTCACCCTGTTTTATTTTCATGAAAGCTCCAGCTCTTTTCAACATTGAGGTACTGAGCTGGGAGGGTTCAGGGATATTGCTGCCACCAGCATCCCACTGCACAGGGCATTCTGCTGCTGAGAGCATCCCACTGCCCACAGCATCCTACTGATAGCAGCATCCCACTGACCACAGCATCCTTCTGACAGCAGCATCCCACTGCCCACAGCATCCTACTGACAGCAGCATCCCACTGCCCACAGCATCCTACTGATAGCAGCATCCCACTGACCACAAAATCCCACTGACAGGAGCATCCCATTGCACACAAAATCCCACTGCCCAGAATATCCCACTGACAGGAGCATCCCACTCTCATGAGCAACCTCCATCCCCTCTTTGCCTGTCCCCCTCTTCCAGCCCCACATTTGGGCAGTGTTGGGACAGGGGTGGTGGGGAGGGGAGTGGTGATTCCTCAACCACATGGAGTAATCCATGGCAGCCCCATCCAGCTGTGGGTTTGTCCTCTGCCAGGAGCCTCCCAGCCCTTCTCTGGGCAGCCCCAGCTCTGTCTGGGGGCTCCTGAGCTGCATTCCCACCCTGTGGGTTTGTGGTGGAGAAATATCCTGAGTTTGTGCTGTTTGGGATGTGAACGTGCCTGGTGGGGAATGATCCCCTCCTGTCCACACTCACACACACAGAGGGAGCCAAGGGGGAGGGAGTGTTTCCACATGGACACAAAACAATCCCTATTTGTCTCCAAGACAGACCCCACCGTTGGGTTTCCTGGGGTCACGCAGCTGCAGGAACATGTGGAAAAGAAATGTCTCTCTGCTCAGCACTGGACATTCATGTAATTCAATCTATTGCTCCCATGTGCCAGAAATCCACCAAAGTGGCCCCATTCCAAATGGCAGGAAATGCAGAGTGTCAGGGACAGAGGCAAATCCTCTCCCAATCCAGGGCTTTATTTTATTTTAATTGGGTTGGACTGGGAGAGGTGACAGAGGTCATGTGGGGCTGGGGGAGGCAGCAGCACAGGCTGGGGACATCCCACTGTCCCTTTCTGTGGCCACACATCCCCAGTGGCCTGAAAGTGCTGGGGAGGTGCCATGGGGACCTTGAAGTGCCAGGACAAGCTCACCTGGCCCCCAGAGCAGAGGTGTCTGCAAGTTCCTGCCATTCCCATTCTCAAAATCCCGGCCACATCCTCCCAAAGAAGTTCATGGCGACTTTCCACACGACCATCAGCACAATTAAACCTTTCCCCTAGGATTTTGGTGCCCAGGGATCACCTTCTCCCTGCAGACCTTCACCCCAACACCTGGGCTCCCTGAGGAGCTGGGCTGGTCATGCCAAGCTGCAGTTAAATCCTGTTTGATTCCCAGGAACGCTGCTCCAGGATGTGAGCTGGGGTTACCTCAGCTGAGCCTTAAATGGATTTTTCCGTTAAGAGAGGATTTTTTGGGTCTTGTTTTATTGAAAAGGAATTTGCAGTAATTAGCTCTTACAGGGGATTTCACTGTTCTCTCTCCTCCTCTAAAGCATAAAACACTTATTACAACACATTGTTTAACGTGATCTCCACTCCCAGGGATTTTTCTTTCCTCGTGTGATGATCCAGCCCTGCCTTTAGACTTCAGTGCTCTAAATCTTCCTGCAGCCCTGAGCCGTGCCCTGAACCCTCTGCCTGGATCCACATTTATCTTTCCCCCCTAGTCCTTGGTGCAGCTGGAGATGAGAGAGCTGGGAAAATAAGGCTTTTTTTTCCCCATTTCCTCTGATTTGTTGGATTCTTGTTGGGCAGAACATTCCAAGTCTGCTTCCAGGGGCATCTGGAGAGCTGCTGCCCCTCACTGAGCTAAGGAGAGCAGATTTCCTTACAAACCCCTGTCCCTCCCAGTGCCTTCACCTGTGTTAGGCTGGGCTTTATTTAGGCTGCTGGGCTTGGAAACCAGGCTGGGAGCAGATCTGGGAGTGGAGCAACCAAACCCAAGTTAGGACACACCAGATTGTCCCTCCTGCTCCAGGACAGCGACATTCCCCGATCCTGCTGGCAACATTTCCCTGCTATTCACTGTGTTTTCCTGTTCCCAGTCCCGTGCTTTTCCATCACTCCTTACAGCCTGTGGGCTGACCCAAACAGCCCCCTTGCTCTCCCTCCGTCCATCCTCAGCATCTGAGTTTGGAGGATGCTCCTTATGGCTCTGCATCATTCCCAGAGGATGTTCCCCATGGCTCTCTGTCACTCCCTCTGTGTTTAGAGGTGGATTTTCCCCCGTGAGGGTGTTCAGTCTGCTCCTGGTCCTTGTCAGCTTTGTCTGAGCCCGAGATTAAACCTCGGCGTGCTCAAGTGCTTGTTCTCGCTGCCGTCACGCCGCCCCTTTAAAGTCTCCGTACAAATCCTGCCCTGCAGCTCCTTGATTGTGTTCTGCTTCTCCTCTGAACTCCCTCCAACCCAGCAGCAGCGCAGGTGCAGCTGCAGGAGCCTTTGCCAAGAGCCTCTGGTTCTCTTCAACGCCCCGGCACACGGGGACCATGGCAGGGACGATGGGGGGACACGGTGCCAGTCCCGGTGCCAGTCCTGGTGCCAGTACCGGTACCAGCCCCAGTGCCAGTCCCAGTGCCAGCGCTGGTGCCAGTCCTGGTGCCAGTCCCAGTGCCAGTACCGGTACCAGCCCCAGTGCCAGTCCCAGTGCCAGCGCTGGTGCCAGTCCTGGTGCCAGTCCCGGTGCTAGCGCTGGTGCCAGTCCTGGTGCCAGTCCCGGTTCCAGTCCCAGTTCCGGTCCCAGTGCTGGTCCCAGTACCAGGCCCAGTGCCAATCCCAATGCCAGCCCTGGTGCCGGTTCCAGTTCCAGTCCCAGTTCTGGTCCCAGTGCCAGTCCCAGTCCCAGTTCCAGTCCCAGTGCCAGTGCCAGTGCCAGTCCCAGTGCCAGCCCCGGTGCCAGTCCCGGTGCCAGCCCCGGTGCCAGTCCCAGTGCCAGTCCCGGTGCCGGTCCCGGTGCCAGTCCCAGTGTTGCTCCTGGTTCCAGTCCCAGCCCCAGCCCCGGTGCCAGTCCCAGTTCCAGTCCCAGTGCCTGTCCCAGTGCTAGTTCCAGTGCCAGCCCGGTGCCAGTCCCGGTACCAGCCCCTGTGCCAGCCCCAGTTCCAGTCCCAGTTCCAGTCCCGGTTCCAGTCCCCTTGCTGCTCCTAGTTCCAGTCCCAGCTCCAGTCCCGGTGCCAGTCCCAGTTCCAATCCCGGTGCCAGTCCCAGTTCCAATCCCGGTGCCAGCCCCGGTACCAATCTCACATGAGGATCACTCGCCGGGGCCATTCCCGACACAGCCTCGCTGTTAACAGCTCCTCTGGTTGCTCTGTCAGCTCCCATTAGAGGCCTGGGGAAGCAGCACTTCCCGAGGCTTTGCAGGATAATTTGTGTGTTTAATACACCTCAAACCCACGTTAGGCTGCAATTAAGGCAGGGGGAGGGAGCCGGAGCAGAGGAGACGCCGACCTCCCGCTGCCTGCTCAGATCCTGCTGCTTTCTGTGCCGATGGAGGATGCCGGGGAAGCTGGAATTAGAGGCAAAAGCCTAATTTGTCATTTGCAAGTCTAAGCCAAAGGCTGGGCTGGCTGGGAAGAGAAATGGGAGATCTGGGAGCTCCTCACGGGAAATTACCACTGAATGAGCTGAGCTGAGCTGAGCTGAGCTGAGCTGAGCTGAGCTGAGCTGAGCTGGGCTGGGCTGGGCTGGGCTGGGCTGGGCTGAGCATCCCAGCTCACTGGCAGCAGCTGATCCAGGCTGGTGGCTGGGAGCCATAGAGCTGTGGGATGGCAGGAGGGGATCCCACAGCCCTCAGAGCTGTCACACAGGTCACTGCAAGAAAGGTGCAGCCCAGGCTGAGACTCAGCTCCACAATCCATCCAGGGAATAGGAAATTCTTTTTCTTGACATCGCCAGGCCATTTTCCTTTGCCTAGTTAATGCTTCTGTTGTGTGCAGCTGGTATAGAAAATGCTCAATGTTATAGAAAATAAAGTGGGAGCAGCTCATCCCACTTTGGTCCTTGTAGGTTCTTAGGTCCTTAGGTCAGAGTTTGGGGTCCACACTGGTGTTGAACTCATCCCATTGGAAAAACAGATCCCCTCTATGAGGAACCTACAGACCTGTCCTCATTCCAGGCAGCACAAGCCCTGCTGCATGGCAGGAATTGGGAACTGCTGGGAGCAGGAAAGCCCTTGCTGAGTTTTCCAGTGGGATTTATTCCCTGAGTTCTGACACTGATCCAGGTTTCTCTGCTGCCAGAAGGGAGTTCCCACTCCTTTCCCCCACACAGGACAGGGAACACTTTGTGTGACCCAGAGAGGCCAGAGCCACAGCTCCTCCTCCTCTGGTGGCCTTCCCACATGGCCCTGGCAGATGTCCGTGGTGTGTGGGGACAGGGACAGGGACAGGGACAGGGATGCTCAGTGGTGGGAATGCAGCAGTTCTCCCCACACCAGGCAGAAGGGATTTCTGCAGGAATAAACTGAATCCCCCAGATTAAACATGTTTCAAAGCTAATCAGAAGGAGTGGTGTGTGGGAGCCAGGCATCCTCAGAACTGTCAGCAACGTTCCCTTTTTCCTCAGGGGCTGCTTCAGAGGGTGCCAGCTCCTTCCTCAGCATCCCTGTTTAGCTGGGTGGGAATTCGCCTCGGGCAGAGCTGCTGCAGATTTTCAGGAGCACAGGAGAGTCTTGCAGAGTCCATCAGGGAAGCTGGCAGGAGCTGGGGTGGCTCCTGAGCAGCAGAGACCAGAGACCCTTCAAAGTCAAGTGGCCACTGAGCCTTGCAGAGCCATCCCAGCTTTGCCAGGCTCTGGGAAATGGAAATGCTGCTGCCAGCTCTACCACGGGCTCATTCCCAGTTAAACTGGGACTGCAGCTGCTCCTCTGGCCCAGCTTTGCTGGGTTTCTTTGGGAAGTGGGGGGTCTGGGAGCAGAGTGGGGAATATGGAAAAGTGGAGTACATGGAAAAGGGTCAGGCAGGCTTTAATCCAGGAGCAATCCTTTGGAGGAGAACAGGAAAGAGTGGGAGTAGCCAGAATGGGGAGGGAGCACTGATGAGCTTTGACCTTGGTCTGAAACATCTCAAAACATATTTAGGCCTTGGTGATCAAAATAGTCCTGCTGCCCCTGTATTCCTCAGATTGAAACATGCTCGTGCTTGAATTCCCAGCCCAGGGCTGTGGGCTGGCAGCACCTGCACCCCCTGTTTTCATGGAAGAGTCTCCCAGTGCAGGAGGCTTTGCCAGCAAAGCTGTCAGTGCTGGGTAATCTCCTCCTTCCCTGGGAAGCCAGCATGCATTAGGATGAAAACCCTCGTGGAGTCAGGTGAGCCCAGGTGTAATCCCATAAACCATGTTCCAGAGCCCTTCAAAGCTGCTCATCCGCACAGGGATTTCCAGAGCTCTGTGAAGATCATTTACAGGGAGAGACAGAGAACTCAGAGCAGGGACTGGGGTGTCCTAAACCTTCCCCTGCTTGCTGGAGCATCTGATCCCAGCCTGTCCCTGTCCCTGTCCCTGTCCCTGGGTCAGGACACGGTCCTGCTTGGTGACGGATGAGAGGAGCCCTGGGCTGCCAGAGCTCCAATTCTCCCAGGCAGCTGGAACAAGAGAAATCCCAACAAACCTCTCAGTTTCCTTCCAGATGCCGAGCCCTAAACCTGGTTCTCCCCATTCCAGACCCTGGCCCCAAGGTGTGGCTGTTCTGAGGGCAGGGAGAGCAGCTGGCACAAAGCTGGACTCAGATAGATCTGGGCTGAGCTGGGCCCAACACTGCAGCTTGGGGCCATCAGTAGCTGAGACTTCCCAGGGAAGTGGCCAAACCCCATCCAGCTCCTCCTTCCTCCTTGGAGAGAAACTTTTTACGTGGGCAGACGGTCAGAGGAAAGGGGGAATAGTTTTAAACTAAAAGGGGGGAATAATTTTAAACTAAAAGAAGACATTTAAATTGGGTATTGGGAAGAAATTGTTCCTTGTGGGGGTGGCACAGGGTGCCCAGAGAAGCTGTGGCTGCTCCTGGATCCCTGGACGTGTCCAAGGCCAGGTTGGATGGGGCTTGGAGCAACCTGGGCTAGTGGAAGGTGTTCCTGCCCACGGCAGGGGGTGTGAACAAGTTGAGCTTTAAGGTTTTTTCCAACACAAACCATTCCATGATGATTCCATGATGTTTTCCCCAGAGCTGGCAGCAGCAGATGAGCAATGCTGCCTGCAGATCCCATATGGACAGCACAGCAGGATGTCAGGAACCTGCTCCTTCCTGGACACCAAAGAGCCTCTGATTCCCAACCACTTTGCCTGATGGAAACTCTATCCCTGCAAACACTTGCTCCCTTTATATCTTCCTCCTCTATTTTTTATGGAGAGGCCTTGGAGGAGAGGGAATCGGAGGGGGCTGGCACATCCCCCTCCCCCTGGCCTCTCAGAAATAAAGGGATGCAGCTGGAGGGGCAGGAGTTTCTGGAGCAGTATGGATGGGGTGAGAAAGTCATTACCTGCCTTGGGTTTCACTGTGGGAATGGCCACACCTTTCCCTGGGAATCACTCGTGTCAGGGGGCACAGAGAGGGGGGAGAGG
>JAOTQP010000099.1:5641181-5653037 GCA_026413545.1 Cichladusa arquata | reverse complement strand
TCTTTACTAGGAAAATTAAAATAGAAATACAGTATTACAAAGAACAATCCCAAAACACTGACAGAGTCAGAATACAAGCTGACACCCGTCAGTCAGTCAGGGTGTTGGCAGCAGTCCCATTAAATGGTGGCTGCATCCTCCTGCATGGCAGATGTGGTTCAGCTGGAGCAGTGCTCCTGGGCTTTTCTAGAACATGGAAAATCAGGTCTGGCAGAGGGAGCCCTGCCTGCCTGCACACTGGGAGCACTGGGAAACGCCCCAGAGTCCCCCCCACTCCCTGCCCTGCCGTGGCTCCCACCAGGAGAGCTGCTCCATGGCCCTTTTCCAGTGGGACAGTTAATCCTGGCCTGACTCCTCGCAACGAGGACCAAAACCCACATGAAAGAGATTATTTTTCCAATTTCCTTCCCTGTCTGGCAGCCTGGAGAGCACATCTACTTGGAATGAAGCATCCTGGCATTTCCCCTGCCATCACCTAACCCTGGCTGCTGCTCTGCATGGGATGGAGGCAGGAATGTGACCTGGACCAGCACTAACCCTTCCAAATAAATGGGGTATCAGGGCAGGCTGGGCTCTGAACTTGGGGCATCCACCCAAAGCCACATATTTTGGGTTTTTTTCTTAGTATCTTTTAGTAAAACAGGAATAAAAAGGATTTAGGAGGTATTCCACCAGAGCCTCCTCCAGAGCTGGCCCAGCCTGGCCCCTGCTGCATTGCTTTTATGTAGAGATCCTTCATATCCCTGGAAATCAGCTCATCCCCAGGTGTAGGCTGAGCATGAACTGGTTCCTGGCTTGCTGGGACCGTGGAGCTTAGGGGCAGCTGGGAGGTGCTGAGGGCCAGCAGCAGCAGATTTGCCTAAAAAAGGCAGAGAAAAGCACCCGGGAGGAAGCTGCTCCCTGCAGTTTTATTTTTCCTTTCTTATTCCTTATTTACACAGGTTGTTCCAGCTCCTCTCTCATATTTTTTACCCTTTGCAAATGGAAAAGAGCAGCAGAACGTTCCAAAGCCCTGACCCTGAGTGACTCCCTGTAAAATCCTTCTGAAACCACTCAGCAGGTCTATCTGCAGTCAATGAGCTCCTGGAAAAGCAGGTCACACCCCAACACCTACACTTGGTGTTCCAAAGGGTTTTTTCATCTTTTTGGAGGCGAGCAGTGGCTCTGTCCCATGGAATGCTCTATTCTGTCCCAGGGAGTGTGCCATCCTGTCCCATGGAGTGTCCCATTCTCTCCCAGGGAATGTCTCATTCTTGTCCCATGGAATGTCTCATTCTGTCCCATGGAGTGTCCCATTCTGTCCCACGGAATGTCCCGTTCTGTCCCATGAAATGTCCCATCCTGTCCCATAGAATGCCCTATTCTGTCCCATGGAATATCCCATTCTGTCCCATGGAATGTCCCATTCTGTCCCGTGAAATGTCCCATTCTGTCCCATGGAATGTCCCATTCTGTCCCATGCAGTGTCCCGTTCTGTCCCATGTAATATCCCATTCTGTCCCAGGGAATGCCCCATTCTGTCCCATGGAATATCCCATTCTGTCCCACGGAATGTCCCATTCTGTCCCAGGGAATGCCCCATTCTGTCCCATGGAATATCTCATTCTGTCCCAGGGAATGCCCCATTCTGTCCCAGGGAATGTCCCATTCTGTCCCATGTAATATCCCATTCTGTCCCAGGGAAATGTCCCATTCTGTCCCATGGAATGTCCCACTCTGTCCCATGGGATGCCCTATTCTGTCGCAGGGAATGTCCCATTCTGTCCCAGGGAACTCGCCGTGCCTGGAGGCTCCAGGTGTGAACGCACGGGTTCCCCAGGTGCCCATTCCACAGGCTGCTGCTCCCCTCTCCCCTCTGGCCAGATGGCTCCTGGCAGCAGCCTCTTGTCACATCCCCAGCTCTGGAATCGCTCCGTGCATCCTCTGCCTTCTGCTTTTGTCAAACGGATCATTGACCCCACTTTCCCTCATTGTCTTTGATTATCCAAGACAATCCCTTTCACTGCCTCGAGGAGTTCCCGGGGGGATCCCACCCCTTCCATGCATAAACCAACACAAACATCCGTGGTTTTCAGCAGGCTGGATCCAACCCCTGTGATGAATCATTCCTCTGTGTCCCTGTCTCACTGAAGGACGGATGGAGAGAGGGGAATGGTTGTGGGATTTGTCAACTGTAGATTCAGGAAAACAGGGGAAAAAAACCCTTTGACTCAAACATTAGTTGGCAAATCAAATTATTCCCCACTTCATCTGTATTATTTAAGCTTAATTGTATTACTGGGGCTGTAATCCAGGGAAAACACAATTATTCGAAGAGATTGCAAGGATGGCATTTTTGGGAGGGCAGGAAGGAAGGGCTGGTGGGGGTGAGGAGGGGGCTGGAGCTGCCTGGTGCGCTGGGACAAAGCCTTTGCAGCTCCTGCTGCTGCAGGGATTCCAGCTCAGATCCCAACTGGGACTGCAGCTGCTGGGAGCCGCGGGCTGCCCCCAGCCCCCAGATTTTGTTGGATATTCCGGGTAACTCGGAGGCTGCCAAGGACCTCAGAGAGGATGGGTTTTGTTTTCCTCTGTCAAATCCCTCTCTTGCCGTGCCAGGAAACATCCTGCTCTTCACAGCATGCCAAGGATCGAGAGGTGTGCTGGTGGCTCTTCCACGGGCATTTATTGAACCTTCCATGGATTTTACCATCCTAAAGAGCCCCACAAAACCTCTGTCTGCACAGCCAGGGGACATTCCCTGCTCCTTACACTGCTGGTTCCTGCTCCTCCTGTTGGATCCCACCTGCCAAGGGCAATGGAAAAGAACTCTGGCCCTGGGACACGATGTTTGTGACAGCCCCTGCAAGAGGCTGCTGAAGTCAGAGGAGAATTTCCTGCTTGGAAGTTTAAAGACAAGAAAGAATAATTAAAGACCCTTCTGCAATGTCATTAAATATAAATACAAATGGTGTTAATATCTCTGGGTACTACAGAGCATTCCCAAGCACCCTCTAATTGTCTAATTAAATCACTAAGGGCTGAGGTTAGTGACAGCAAAATCCTTAATGGGGCCTTGCTGGGACATTTAGAGAGGGCTCTGTGCAAGGGGGTTGTTTATCTAATTAATCCCCAAGGTCGCAGCCTCAGCTCCTGAGCCAGGTAATGCAATTTAGGTCCCTTGCATTTTGTCAGGCTGGCTCAGCCCTGCTTTACACCCACTGGCTGTGCCGGGGGAGGGAAGGGATCCTCACTGAGCAGGGAGATCCTCATCCTTCTCCAGGCTCTGCTGTCCTTCAGCAGGCTGCTCTGGAAGAAAACGGGGTGAGCAGCACTCAGTGAGATTGGGGCAGAGATCTGAGCCTGAAGAGGGGCTGAGGAGTCACAGACTCAACTCTGGAACTGTCACCTGCTGCAGGGACAGAGCTCACTGTGCTGCATTGAGCTTTGTGGGACTGTGGGATAGGATATGATCCCATCCATGGATGGATGGATGGATGGATGGATGGATGGATGGATGGATGAAGAATTGTGTTCTGCAGGACAGTTGAGAACAGGAGCAGAGATTTTCTTCCAGAATTATCTGCAGAGGTCAAACATCCTTCCACCCTCGTCCCTCCTGGGGGCTGAGCAGAGCTCCAGAGAGCACAGAACTGGGATGGGGCACCTGAGGAGCAGAAAGAGGAAGAGGAGGAGGAAGAGGAGGAGAGCCCCTCTCTGCCTCCCTGTCTGCAGGCAGGGAAAGGCTGGACAGAGCTGCTGCCATGCCCTGGCTGCTCCAGGGGCGAGGAGACATTTAAGGGCCATCCAGGAGCAGAGGGCAGGGAGCATCCAAAAGCAGCACCCTGCCCTGCTTTGCAGCACCCCAGCTCCTGTGCTGCTGCTCCCAAAACTCCTGTCACCAGATGAAGGGAGCATCTGATGCCGCTCATCCCAAATTCCAAAAAAAGAGGCAACTCTTTTTTTCTTTCCTTCCCTTTGAAATGATGATTCCCCCCCCCACTACTTGCAGTGTTGGCTCAGCCAGCGCTGATGGCTTTGGATAGGAACGGCTCGGTCGGAATTCCTGGGCAGGCTGTCAAGTTGTCACAGCTCATCCGTGTGCAGCCAGGGGCTGGTGCTCCATTGTCCACAAATCGGGACCAGATGTGGATGTCCCGACAGCCACGGGCTCCCGCTGCCGCCGGGGATCGGAGCAGCCCACCGCCCCCAAGCCGCCCCCATCCCTCCTCCCCACCCCGCTTCCACAATGGAATATGCAAAATGGGAACAACAACGGGCATGGGATGAATAAAGATGTGCAGCTGGGTAAATAATCACCCGTTCCCAGCACTGCCAGCCTTGACCCCCGGACTGTCCCCAAGCCAGACAGGTGACTCTGCTGGAAAATCTGCCCCTGGAGAGGGGAAGGGAGTTCATTCCTCAACATGCCCAAGGTAAAGGGCATTAATGGCAGGAAGGAGGGTGGTTTACATTGGATATTGGGAAGAAATCCTTCTCTGGGAGGGTGGTGACACACTGGCACAGGGTATCCAGAGAAGCTGTGGCTGCCTCATCCCTAGAAATGTCCAAGGCCAGGTTGGATGGGGCTTGGAGCAACCTGGGATAGTGGGAGGTGTCTCTGCCCATGGCAGGGACATCTTGAAGATCCCTTCCAACTCAAACCATCCTGGAATTCTATATTCTAAATTATTCTAATATGAATATAAATATATTCTAAATTCTATTCTATAATTTCCAGCACACAGCACTAAATCCAACCCCATCCTAACCCTGCCTGAATCCTGGGCATGGCTACAAGAGCTAGAACCAGCCTGGCCCAGTACTGGTGGCCTCACTCTGGAGAAGCCACTCCAGACCCCTGCAGCCCTTCTAGGACATCTCTAATGTGACCAGTTCAAACCTCTGGCCCCATCCAGCACAAGTCACCGAGCCCAAATTTATCCCAGTCCAAAAGGAACTCAGCCGACACTTTTGGGAGCTGTGTCTTCATTTTCACGGTCAGGGGTGTGTAATTCCCTCTGACATTCCTGGGTTTTCTGCTTCCTTTCTATTTTCACCATTGGAAATGAGTGTTTGCTCCACCAAAATCTACAGCAATGTAAACACTCCACTTGCAAGGAGAGGGCTGGCCTTGAAACACTTCCCTGGGATCCTTTACCGGGATGCAGAAATCTGGGAGCAGATTTCCGCTGATATTTGTTGCTTTTCAAACAGAAGCAAATGTTTATAGCCAGGCTGTAAACCACGCTAATGGGGGGCAGATCCGTTACAGGAGCCGTGTTTGGAGGCAAAGGGAAAGGAGAAGCCCTGGCTTTGCTTGGAAGCCAAACTTGGAAGATTGGCTCCAGCTTCCAATGCACTTCCTGAACCTCGGCCACATCCCAGACATTTATAAAATCACCCATGCAGGGAGTCAGAACTGACAGAAATACACAGGCACTGAGTCACTTTTCTATGGAATTTCATTTGTGTCCGCTCCCACATTTATGGAATTTCACACACTCAGGGGTGGAGCTCCCGGCAGCTCCGAGTCCATCGCGCACCTCTCCAACATTCAGCTTCAGGAATCACCTTCATGGAATGGGACACACATTTAGTCCTGTCTCCCCCAAACAGGATCAGAACCTGCAGGGAGATGGCAAAACCTCACTGAAATCCCCTGGATATTGGGATATGGACGCAATTCTCCATGGATTCTCTTCTTCATGGAAGGGACTGGGACAGCCCAGGGCGGTTTGGAGTGCTTGGAGGTGTCCCAAGAATGCCTGGACATGGCACTCACTGCTCTAGTGGGGTTCAACCACAGATTGGACTCAGTGATCCTGGAGATCTTTTCCAACCTGGAGGAATCTGTGATCCTGAGAAGCACCAGCATCCCTCACACATCCCACCCGAGCCACGCATCACTAATTCCCGCTGTCTCCTCCAGCCCTTCCCTGACAAAGCGTTTCAGTGACCCAGGAATGTTATCTTAGCAAATCAAAAATGTAAACATTTAGGTTCAGGACTGGGCTGGCTGGATTTGGGAATGAGTTATGGTTGGAGCCCAGCGAGGAGGCTGAGTTTGGCTTGGCAGTTCCTCCTGTGCCTGGAACCTGCTTTTCAGGATTAAATACGATCCCCTGCAATCCATCCAAAATGTCAATTACGCCGAGTCTCTCAGGTTTGCAATTACAGAATGCAAGTCATGTTCAGCATTTTATGAAACTGCTTTTCTTGGCAGGGCCCATCTCTCTCTTATTGTAAAAAATAACTTTCAAATCAAAGCATTAAATCAAGGCACAAACGCTGGGAAGGACGCGGCGCTGAAGCTGGAAAGTTCCAGCGCCGGAGCTGGAAGGGAGCTGAGCTGAGCTGGTTTCTGGTGCGGGAACGAGAGTGGCAAATCAGGGGGAAAGAATGTGGAACAGTCTCGGCTGAGGAACGCCTAATCCCACCATCATGGATTTAAATCCCACAATCGCCTCGTTAGAACCCCCCGCGGGGCAGGGGGAGCGAGCCTGGAGAAAACACCTCTCCCATCCCGCTGGAATCCGAACAGTCCTGCCCGGCTTGGGCTGGAGCTGCTGCGGCAGCAGCTGCAGGGAATTGCTTTCAGGCCTTTCCAAGCTTTAGGACTCAGCTGCCAAAGGCGCTCTGACCCCTTTCTTCCTCCTCATCTGGAAGGTGGGGAGGGGAGCGCAGGGAATTTGGGAACGCTGACCCCACCGTGGACTCGCAGGGCTGAGCTGGGGCAGGACCCTGTTTGCGAGCAGTTGCATCCCTGCAGAAAAGCAAGATGTGCTCAGCAGGCAGCAGCTGCTCGTGGGGACACTGCCTGTGCTGGAAAGAAAAGGGGAATTCCCCTGGAAAGCTTCCCTGGGATTTACAGGGAGTGTGTTTGTCCCTGGTTGGGTGAGCCGGCCTTCCTGGGGATCCCTTTGCTGCGCCGTTTCACTTCCCAGCCTGTCAAATCACATCAAATCCTCCAAGGTCAGGGAGAGCCCTGGATTCTGATGGAAGAATTTGTGTCACTCCCGACCCAGCAGACCTGGTCCAACCTGTGCTCCGGGTGGCACCTGAGACGCGCCGTGTTAATGAGCGCAGGGACTAATGAGCTCAGGGATTAATGAGCTCAGGGACGCGACGCCCTCCCACCTGCCAGCAGCCTGGCTGCATTCCTGGCTGGGCAGGACACTCCTGGCTGGGCAGGACATTCCCTCTGGTTTCGGGGCCCTGGATGCTCCTCTCCAGCCGTTCACACCCCGCTGCTGTGCGCGGTTAAGCCGGGGAGGCTCCGCGCCGGCGCCCAGCGCCGCATCCCAGCCTCGGGATAAGCACTTTTTCATCTGTCTCCACATTTATTTCTTCCTGACGTGGAGCTTTGGCATGGGATAGTGGGAGAGCTGTGAGATCCCGGGTTTGATGGATCCGGACTGGATTTGGATGCCAGAAGCCCCTCGGCAGCGTCGCCCTCTCCAAGTGCCAGCTGTGCTCCGGGCATTGAACCACAGGGACTTTTGTGCAGGACACCAAGGTGCTGCCACCATCCCAGTTTCCCAGTTTCCCAGTTCTCCACTGATCCCAGCTCCCATAATACTTTCCAAAACCAGCTTAATGGACCGTAGGATAAGGAAAGGAGAGCGCATCTGGCAGAGGCACAGAGGGAGGCAGGAACCAGAAGCCGAGGGAGAACTGAAGTTGGCCAAATACTCTTTTAACTCCCAGCAGTTGGAGTGGGGAGCGCCATTCCCGCGGACCCTGCCGCCGGCCTGGGCCTCTTTTGGATGCTCTTCCCGGGATGCAGGTGCACGGTGTTAAGAGATCATTTCCTGCCTGCACCGCAGCTCCAGGGATGGATTTACCGCTGGGCTCACTTCACCCTGCTTTGCTCTCTTCATCCTTTTTTTTTTTTTCATTCCTCAACTCCTCCTTTATTCCCTAAAAGCTCCTAAAAACCGGGCAGAGCTGCTGCAGCCCTGGGACCATCCCGTTCAGTGGGGAAGGCCAGCTGCTCTCCCAAAGCCATGGATGGAGGAGACAAATGGTTCAGCGAGGGGCTTTCACAAGAGATAAGGAGCTGAGGGAATATTAGGAAATGCAAAAGGCAGAGCAAAGCAAAGGAGGGAGGGACAGGCTGGAAAACAGGGATAATTCTCCCTGAAAAGGATTTAATTGCCAGTCACACCGAGGTGCTCAGCAGAACCAGCCTGCAGTGGGGAGCTCACTCCAAACATGCAGGGACTGCTGGGGTTGCCAAGGGAAGTGCAATTAAGCTGAGGCTCAAAGAAAACCCTCTCTAATTGTACAAGTGGAGGGAAAGGAAGACATTTCCCCTCTGCTCCAGCTTTCCTTTTTTTTTTTTTCCCCCCTGGATAATTGTGAATCCTTCACAAAATAGGTCCTTTAGACAACTTTGCTCACAAAATCAATGAACTCAAACATCAGCAGAGTCTTTGGCTTCCACTGGGCAGTTAATTCCTGCACTTACCTGCTGGGACAGGGGAGAACATTGTTATTCTCAAAGAGAACGTGGAATATTATACATTTAATTTATATTTTTAAAAAAATAAAATAATGATTAACCTGTATGTCTAATGGATAAAGCCAGAGCAGTCACACACTGGTCACAGACTCCAGCCACACACTCCAGGATTTCATCTTTTCCTCGGATTTAATTCCCTCCAGTGCCTTCAGTTCTCCTATTGGGAACCAGTTTCATTCCTCATTAGCCAGACAATTGGAATGCTCAGGCCCGGTCACTTGTCTGCAATAACGTCTCAGCATTGCAACAGCAGAGTGGTTTAACAGGAGGATCTGATGGAAAACAAGGAGTAATGAATAGCAACAGATCCTATCTGATTTTATATCCCACTGCAGTTTAGGGCAGAGGTTAAAAACTGCATTAGGGAGGAATAAATATATTCCATTTTTCACGGTGAAACTCAGCTGAGTGCTCTGTGTGTGCAGCAGGGCAGGAAGGGGCCATCCCAAATTCTCCTTCTTGCAAGGGAAACCTGTGTGATGCAGTCACAGAGCATCCCCTGGGTTTTTTAAGATGTTGGTCTGTCCATGTGCCATTTCCACCCTGCACTTCCCTTGGAGAAGAGGAGCTCATGGAGCCCTCTCTGCCTCTCTGAGCTCCAGGGAGCAGGACCAGACGGTGACAGTGAGGGAGAGGGAAGGATTGGAATGTCATATTCCTGTGGGCTCAGCCTCTATCAGCAAAGATTCAGGGCTTAGTGAACGAGTTATGCTCTCAGAAAATAAAAAAATTGGCATTTTCAAGCATCAAGAGGGATTTTTCCCACTTTGGATAGCGATTCCTCCACACCAGAATAATGGATTTAATCCCAGAGTGGTTTGGGTTGGGAGGGACCTTAAAGCCCATCTTGTTCCACCCCCTGCCCTGGGCAGGGACACTTTCCACTATCCCAGGTTGCTCCAAACCTCATCCATCCTGGCCTGGAACAACTCCAGGGATGGGGTAGCCAAGAAATTAAAGCTGGCACATGGTGACACTGGGAATCACTGCCACTCACCTGTGCTGGTGCCACCCCAGACCTGCACCCACCACAGGGAAGGACCACATGCCAAGGATGTCTGGATTCTTTTCTCCTGAAATTACAAAAATGGGATGCAGTTAAAACCGATCCCCCAGTGCTGCACATCCACCTGATTCCCAAACATCTCCCTGCACACAGCTGGTGTTGCAAAGCCCAACCTGCAATTCCAAGGCTTTAATTTTTAAATCTGGATTTCTCCAGCTTCCAGTCAGAGCTTGCTGCAGCTGCAGGGCAGCAGTGGTGCCTTGTCACTGTGGGATCACAGCCTTGGAGTCTGGGGAGATGCTGGGAGAGCCTTTTCCTCTGGGACATGTTCCTACAGCACAATCCAACTTCCAAACCAAAGAACTCAGCTGCTTTTCCTCTCCAGAAAAGCTGCTCCCACCAAACTCCAGCCCCAAGGCTGGGCTGAGGCAGCGAGGAGAGTCCCCTGTGCTGTCACACATCCTTCCCTGGCACTGCCATCAGCCCTGCCGCAGTCCAGCAGCTCCCAGGGACACCCAGAGCTGTCACTGGCACCAGGTGCTGCTTCTCAGCCACTGCCCAAGGGAGATCATTGTGCCTGGAGTGGAAAAACCTTCCAGCCAGGATTTGGGGTTGTTTTCTGTACACACGTTCTGGGTGTTTATACTGGGCTGGAGAGGGAGGATTAAACAGGGGGTTGGGGGATGTTCTTTAAGGATCTCATCACTAAAAAGATACTGAGAGACTAAGAAGGCTGTAATGACCCAGAGGCTGGAGAAATCCAGGCAGAAACGTTTTAAGAGCAGCATCTGCCTACTCCAAGCAAGCAGCAGCTAAATGGAGGGATGACAGCATCCTGCAAATAGCTGGAATCCATAAACACAGCGGAGCAGGGAGGCTGCTCACAGCACATTTGTGAATGAAACAAAACTTGAGTGCAATATGGTTGAACTTCCCGGCAGAGAAGTCAGGCTGAGCTCCCATCTCCCCGAGGGAGAGCCACAGGACAGGGGATTCAGGGATTTTTTTTTTTCTCCTTTAACCCAGACGTTCTTTTTATTAAAAGGTGTGAAAAGCCCGGCTGTTCTCTCCTCTTCAGCCCGTTGAGGACTTTGTTCCGAACTGCCACCAATTCCCTGGATGTGAAAGGGCGAAGGGCAGAGCCAGGGGCAGGAAGGTGCCTGTCCTGGGAACCATCCCAGGAAACGGGCAGGAGGACCTGGAGGCCGAGGTGACCCTGCTCTTTCTCTCTTCCGCTGACCTTTTTCATTCTCAACCCCCAAAATTTGAACAAATTACCAGTTCAATTCAAGAAACCTGGAAAGGAAGACTGTATGCTTGGATTAGAGAATCCCCACCACTTCCAGAGGTGATTGATAAAAACTTGGATTGGAAAAGCCACCAATCCAACAGAAAACCCACCTGAGAGCATCACCCTGAGCCCTCACAGGGTTTTGCTTTGGCTTTGCCATCCCAAACTCTCCAAACCCCACTAAATGCAAACCAGTACTGAGACAGAGCAACTGATGGCACCAGGAAGGGGTTTGGGGCCATTTCAGCCCCAATTAAATAAATAGAGGGAAGGCAGAGAGTGATAATCAGGCCATAAAAAAGGCATCAAATGATTTTTTTTTATTGTTAACGCTACCAGAAACCTCCTGTTCATCCCAGCACCAGCTCTGCTCCCTGATGGGGCAGGGATTGTTGGAGAGGGGGACAGCTGCTGTCTTTCACGGTTAATTATGAAGATGAGTTAAGAATTAATCAGGTAAAGGGAGAGATGTGAAAACAATCATGACCAGGAATTACAAAATTTGTCCCTTAGAAGAAGTTAAACCGGCTATTGGAACTTGTCAGAGACCCAACACATACAGCACTACACAGATCCACAGCTCCCAAAACGGGAATTTTCAGCTCGTTTTCTGATATGTGAGTGCACAGGATGGATGAAACCGAAATTAAGGAATGTACAGGACAGATTAAATGGAAATCAGGCTGCAGCCCTGGGAAGGCTCATGGAAGGAAGGAGAAAGCTGCTCCTCGGGCCCTGCCAAGTGGGAAATGCTGGAGGAGGCAGCTCCTGGAGGGGAGCAGAGGGACCTTCCCCTCTGGGAGGTGACAATCCAGCTGTGCCACCCCTGGCCCTCCCCTCCTGATGCCAAAGGCACAGAACTGCAGGAGAGAGGGATCTCAACCTCCAAAGGCTCTTGGATTGTCCATACCCACACCCACCTCTTCCTTCAGGAGCAGCATCCGTGGGGATCCCGACGCTCCTTACTCGGAGCTGTGTCCTCCCCATCCCATCCCATCCCATCCCATCCCATCCCATCCCATCCCATCCCATCCCATCCCATCCCATCCCATCCCA
>JAOTQP010000099.1:5625910-5640918 GCA_026413545.1 Cichladusa arquata | reverse complement strand
CCCATCCTGTTATCCCATCCCATCCCGTTATCCCATCCCATCCCATCCCATCCCATCCCATCCCATCCCATCCCATTTCTTTATCCCATTCCATCCCATCCCATGCCTGCAGACCCTTCCCCAGCCGCCGCAGGCGTTGCCAGCTCGGGTTGGGAAACTGCTCTTCCGCAGCCAAATCCAACCCCAATTTCCATCAGCAGCAGCAGCAGCAGCAGGGAGGAATCAGCCCCATCTCCCTGGCAGCCGCTGCTCGCCGAGATGGGATTGATAAGATCCCTGGGAGGCACGGGGGGCCCGCGTGCCAAACACAGCCAATTAATGTCAGCCCTTTCCCATGCCAACCAATTAAGCTGTGTGTACTTGTCACCAGCGCAGGCAAGGGGGTGGAGGGCACCGAGAACGCCATTCCAGGGAAGCCTTGAAGATCTTAAAACCCTCCTGAATTTATGGGCGTGAGGGGGAGGGCGTAGACACCCTGCACTAACCCGAACGGGCCTGATTAATGGCTCGGCTAATTTAGGAGCTGCTTGGCTCTGCTGACCTGGGGAGGCTCCATTTAACAGGAATCAGGCTGGCATGGGAAGCAGGAGCAGCTGAACGATGTAAGAAGCAACAGATGGGCTCTGCGGTCGCCTTGCCAAGCACCAACACTGTTTGCTGAGCACTTGCTCTTAAACCTCCTCCAAAAGGGAAAAAGTGATAATCAGAACCATAAAACCCATGTGGCTTGATCCAGGAACGGGGAAAGCAGCAGATCCTCTGCCCAGCCAAGAGCTCCTGGGCTGGGAAATGATCCCAGAGGTGCTGAGCCACCTCCAGCACTGCTTATCCCCATCCACTGTGGCTGCAGCGACCAGAAAGGAGGAAAAACATCTTCTGCCCCACCTGTGCCATGAAAAATCATGGGTTTTTGGGAGGCAGAAGAGGGGGAAACGCTGGTGAAACACTTGGAAAAACTGGGGGGATCCTGCAGCTTCAGCTTGGTCTGGCTGGGGAAGATCCACAGGTCCTGGACATTCTCGGGCTCTGGAAAAGAACTTCTTTCCAAGATAAGCAACACTCCAAGCTGCAGGGAGTGACTTTGGAATCACTTGAAGAAGCAAGCTAAATGGGAGATGGGGGACGGGATTTCCCAAAATCCAGCATTTCTGAGGGCAGATTATTCCAGCCAGCTGTGGCTTGGACTCCTTGGATGGCAAAGAGGCAGCAGTGGTGGCAAAGCACCCACCTGGCTGCCAGGAGATGGGAGATAAAAGTGAGGGAGCTGCCAGGGCTGTGCTGGAGGAGGAGGATGTGGGAGACCTGCAGCAATCTGGGAGCAGATCCAGATGGGATGGCTTGGAAATACACAGGAGTATGGAAACGTTGGGCTGTTTATCCCAGGGGTGAGCAGAGGCCTCAGGAAGGCACCAAACAGAGCGACCTGTCTGGGGCCTGGGGTTTTTTAATAAAGAAACAGTAAAAAAAACCAAATAACAGAGCTGCTCCTGCTTGCCAAGGGTTTTGGGAATCACACCTGGCACAGGAACACAGCACAGCTGAGCTACTCAGAGCCAGAGCTTGGAGGAGGAAAAGGGATTGCTCTCTACACTCCATATGGGGTGGAGAGGAAAAAAATCCCCCAGACTAATAAAGTCTTGATTTTTTTTTTTTTTTTTTTTATTATAGCTGCCTACTTTCCCCCAGGAGTAATATCTGTCTGCACAGATCTCATGTTGTGGCTCTGTTTGCATTCAAATAAAAATAAGGAATCACCACTGACTCCCTCATTCCTGTTCTGTTTGGTTTATGGAGAAATGTGCCTGAGGAGCAGGAGATTATCTGTAGGTGATGGCTTGCAAAGCTCTCCTGGAACCCCTCATGGCCTGAGAGCACAGCAGTGCTCAGAGCCAGGTCTCACACAAGGGTTCTCCACCTTTCCATGTGGATGTTCTGGGATAGAACAGTTTCTAAGCAGGTCCCTTTCAAAGGTTGCAGACCCCCAACACTTAGCCAAGTGTGGATAAACAAAAAATTAAATTTTCCCTGGATATAATGGGCATGGCAAGATGTCCCTGAGCTCCCTGGTGTGGCTGACACAGCCACATGGCCGTGCCAGATTTTGGAATTGGGATGATTTGAGGGCTGCCAGGAAACACCAAAAACTCCTGGAGTTTCACTACCCAAGGTGTTATTTGTCTCTGCTGGTGGATTGGCTTAGCCCAAGGAACTTGTCCCTTCCCAGCCCAGACTCTCCAGAGTCAAAATCATGGAATGATTGGGTTGGGAAGGACCTTAAAGCTCAGCTCATTCCAACCCCTTCCCTGGGCAGGGACACCTTCCACTATCCCAGGCTGCTCCAAGCCCAACATAGCCTTGGACACTTCCAGGGATAGAGCAGCCACAGATTCCCTGGGAAATCCATTCCAAGGCCTCCCCACCCTCACAGGGCAGAATTCCTTCCCAATATCCCATCTAACCCTGCCCTCTGGCAGTGGGAAGCCATTCCCTTTGTCCTGGCACCCCTCTCCCCTTAGTCTAAACACACCTTTGAGGCTCTTTGAAATCCATCCTCGAGATTTGCCTCTTCCCTGCCCAAATCCTTGTCCTTTGGCCTCCAAGCCCCTGCCCCAGCTGGAGCTGCTGCATTTCAAAGGCCTGGTAAAAGTGAGGAGCAGCAGCTGGCACTGCTGGCTTTGCTAAAAGCAGGGAGGGCCTTTCCCTAATCCCAAAAGAGAGGGATGGCAGAAGCTCAGGGCTGCTGCTGCCCTCCCTGGAAAAGGGCTTTGCCTGAGCTAGCTGGATGGGAGATAAGGATGCTGTGGAAAGAAGGGAGTGTTGGCCAGGAATGAGGAATGGGCTGCCCCTTCCTGCTCAGCTCCTAATTGATGAGGAGCAGCTCCTGGCAGAGACACCCTCCCCAGAAATTACACTCCCCCCTGGATTTATCCACAGAGTGGAGAGCACATCCCAGCACAGCCACACCTGTAACAGCAGGGAACAGCCAGAACTCGTTCCCAACCCCCTGCCCTGGATTTCTGAGCTGTGAGTGGTGCCTGTTCCATCACCAAGGGCTTTCTAGGGCAGCCAGTGGCATTTCCCAGCACACGGGAGGCAGTTTATTACCAGTGATTTATTAAACTGCTCCAACTTGTCAGCAGCCACTTGAAACATTCCCTTTCCCTTTTTTTTTTCCCCTTCAGCTTTGCTAATGTCTTTGTAAAGAGCTGGATAAATAGATTTCCAGCACTTCTGACTGCCACAGATCAAACCTCAATCGATATGGCCCAGATTAGGGATGAGGTGAGACTGAGCCTCCCCACCTCCCTCCAGCCCCAGCTGCAGAGGTGAATTGATGGGAATGCACCTTCAAGGAGCAGATAAATACATTTTTGCCTGCCCACAGCAGAGCTGGACTTGACAGTTGCCGATTTCTCCCCGTGGTGTCCTGTTCCGTGGGCGGGGGAGCTCCAGGTGATTGCTGCTCCTGCCAGACTCCTCTCCTGCATCCTTTGTATTCATGGAGAGACCCTCCTGCCTTTATAATCTACTGAACTCGTGGAGTTCAGAGGCTTTCAGCTCCTGCCTGATGAATCTTTGCAGGACAAGACCCCTTTCTATCATTAAGTTTGATCAGTCTCAGCTCATCAACCTTAATTTATTTGCTGCAGAATCACCATTTAAAGACCTGCTGAGCTGAAATTAGTCCTGCTCCCTCCCCAGAGAGCCCAAGAACTACTTCTGCCAGTGGCAGCATATTCAGAGCCACCCATCCCAGCTCTCAGCTCAGACATCAGGAGGAATTTCTTCCTGAAAAAGGTGGTCAGGGGTTGGAATGGGCTGCCCAGGTTTGGAGTGGAGGTGTCCAAGGAACACCTGGATGTGGCACTCAGTGCTCTGGTGAGCATCAGTGACAGGCTGGACTCGATCCTGGAGGGCTTTTCCAACCTCAGGGATTCTGCATCACACACCTGGCACAAGTCAAAAGAGAGTTAGAATTTTTTTTCCCCTTTTTCACCTCAAATGAACCCTTTTAAAATGCCCCCCTGTCCCCTCTTCATGCTGTATTCTATCTGCAGCTCCCCGAGAGCCCCAGCAGGGCTGCCCTGAGCTGCTGCAGCCCCTGGGTGCTCTCTTTGCAGAGTTCTTCCATCCTCCCTTTCCTCCATCCCTCCTCCTGTCTGGATAATTGATCTCCGAGTCGCAAACCAGATGCTCGGGCTGCGCCTCTCTCCCCGTGCTCTAGCTCCTGCTGAAGTCCAGGGAGATCCTCTGGAAGAAGCCACTTTTAATTTGTAATCTGATTAAGCCATTAGAGGCGAATGGAGCAGTAAGTAACACAAATTGCCGATCGTTTCCATCAGCAAATCCCCCCAATTAATCCTGAGATTAACCCTGATTACACGCGGTAATGGTGATCAATGCACCCTAATGGGGGAAATCCGCCCACTCCGCTTTCTTCCACATCCCAGAACGATCAATTTGGAATCAGGGTGATTTATCTGGCACGATCGAGCGGGGCCAGCGGAGCTGGGGCAATCCCAGGAGCTGCAGCTCATTCCCGCTTGGGAAAAGCCAGCCAAACTGGGAAAGAAGAGCTGGATAGAGCGAAACGAAGGGCTGGGGAATGCAGAGGGCAGCAGGAATGGCAAATTCCATCTGCCTGCCGCACTCCCTCCCCTTTGAATCCTCTCAGTGATGCCCTAAAAAGCTCCTGTGAGGTGATCAGACCAAACAGCTCGGAGCAAGGCTGCACTTCTCAGGGATTCCTCCGTCAAAGGGAGGAAGTCAGGCTGGAGAAGAGCTGAAAAAGGGAAAAAAACCCTTTCCTACTTTGTGATCCGAGCCTCTGTTCTTCCCTTTGCTGCTAAAATCGGAAGTTACCCCAGGACTGAACATTTCCAAGGATCCCCAAGCACTCCACGAGCTTCAGAGCCGGGCTCAGCTTCCCCTTGGTGCTGTGTTATTTATAGAGCAGCTGAGACCCCAGCGATTGCTTCAAGGGGGATTCTGCCTTTGTAGGGACTAAGTCAGCACTAAGTCGGGAGCTCAAGGCTTGACCTTTGGAAGGCAGGGATGGATTCATCCCGCTCTGACCGCAGCCAGCTCCGGGCTGAGCTGCAGCACTGCCTGGTGATAAAGGAGCTTGATTTATGGAGTCTTCTCTTCTCCAGAGCTGCTCACTCTGCTCTGGGAACACCAAGGAGGAAAGGAAAAACTGCTGGAAGATGGGCTGAGCTCCCTCCGGGGGCTCTGGCCTCTCCCTGAGTGTTGGCTCCAGGACAGGAGAAACCACACAAGTGACATCTCACAGGGTCCCCAGGCCCCACATCAGCAGGTCCTGCATGTTCCTGTGCCATGGGAAAGATCACCTGGAGGGCTGCAAGCCCAAACTCTGACCAGGAATATTTCAGATGATCCTTCCCAATATTCCCTTGAAGCTGTTTTCCTCTCCTCCCACACCACTTAGACTAATCCCTGTGTCATTTTGTGCCCAGATCTGTATTTTGGCAGCAAGGTGAAATATTCCATATGGGAACAGTGACATCACCCTGTCCTGCACGGACAGGCCCTGTAGTCTCCATAAATCCATGAGCTCCTTTGGGATTTTTAATGGAGCTGTAGTGCCCTGTAGTGCCCAAGCCAATGCCCCCTCATTCCTGGGGTGGGATCCTGCAGCTCCCCTCCCCTCAGGTAGGCACTCCTGGCCAGAGAGCTGAGCCACTCACCAGGACAATCCTGCTCCAGCATCCCTCATCCAGGGAGGAGATTCCAGGCAGGTACATCCCAGACTGCAGGGAATGCTTTTTCGCTCTGGATGTTGCCTCTGAGGTGTTTTGCACATGTTTGGGGGTGACATGTGGGGGCCCCATCCTTCAGCCACCCCCTCTCCCAGCTCCTGCAGCCACCCCAGGGGCTCACGGTTCCCTTTGATGTGCAGATGAATCAGCCTGGCCAGGAGAAGCCCCGTGGATTTATGAACTCCTCCTCTATGATGTCTTTCCAATCGTATCCCCCAGAAGAGCATTTGCTCTCCCTTTCCTCCCCAGCTCCTCAGAGCCAAGCATTCCTTTCTCCTCCTCCATCCCAGGCCTGGGGAGCGATGCTGGTCCCCCAGAACAAAGTTCCCTCTGCAAACCCAGCCACTTGTCAGCCCCTTGTTCCATATCCAGCCAGGTTTGGTGTCTCTCGACTGCAGCCCCATGGAAGGCAGCTCCGAGCCAGAGATGAAATCCTGCAATTCAATCTGCTCCCAGCCCAAATCATGCCAGCTCTGCAATTCCAGAGCAGTTGAAAAGAAAGGGACAAATAACTCTGATGGAAACCACTCACTGGAGACTTCCAGGGGAAATTATACACCCGCGAGGGGAAAAAGGATCATTACGAGGTGACGGGAGAAAACATTTGCATTGCAAGTCAAAGCAGCTGGAGGCCGGGGGAAGCTCTGTGGTCACTGCCCTCCCCAGTCCGATCCAATCAACTCCAGCACTTGGCAAACCCTCCCAGACAGGCCCTTGAGCTGTTTGACCCAGATTCCGACGAACACCAGAGTCAAGCTCTGCCCAGGAACAGAAGGGGAGCCTTGCAAAGGTCTCCCGAAGTTCATTCCTGTGTTAAACCCCCACAAAATAATAAAATCGGTGTTTTTGTCTCCTCTTTAGCAGTCACCTCCACCTCACCAGCTTCCCAGAGCTGCGTGGGGAGATTGCTGTGCTTGGCAAACAAGCGGAGATTAAAGGGAGTTCAGCAGGAACATCTCGATTTAGTCGTGGCTGAGCATGCCCAGGATGTGATGGCACGTTAAAAACCTGGTGGCACATTGTCCTGGTTTGAAGGACAGGTGTCTGCCAATAAAGGCAGAAGCTTCTCTTTGAAATTATTGAATTATTATTATAATTTTGAAATTAAGGGGCTCTCAGGCATATGGGAATAGGGAATATATGGGAATTAGGAATAACAGTTCTTTACTAAGAAAATTAAAATAGAAATGCAGTATTACAAAGAAAAATCCCAAAACACTGACAGAGTCAGAATACAACCTGACAGTCAGGGTGTTGGCAGCAGTCCCATTAAATGGTGGCTGCATCCTCCTGCAGTGGCAGACGTGGTTCAGCTGGAGCAGTGCTCCTGTAGAAGGTGCAGTTTTCCTCTGAAGGTCCAGGGATGATGTGGAAAGGTCTGGTTTTCCTCTGGAATCCAGTGGAAAGAAGGTACCTTGCTGTCCAAAATCTCAGTTTTTATCTAGGTGGGAAAGGCTTGGCTCCTCTCCCTGGGTGGAGCATCTCCCAGTGGGATGATGTAATTTTATCAGTCATGCAGTGGGACTTAATGGCCCAACAGCAGATGATATCCTCCTGGAGGGAGGATGGGCTGTGGAAAAGATAAAGATGATTGCCCCAGCTGGTTTTAAAGCTGGCCCATTAGCAGATGGTATGTGCCACAGAGATAAGGAATCACTGCCCTACCCGCCTTCAACAGATGGTGAGAGAATACACATTTCTGGTCACATCAACCCAACACAACCCCCCCTCCTCTGCCCACTTAATTTCTGATTATATCAGTGAGCAATTAGCAAAGGTACAATTTGCAAAAGTTGCTGGCTTCTCTAATTCAAGCAGTGTGGGGCTAGATACTATAGCACACATAGCAAGTGTTTGACTGTGCAACCCTCAGCCTGGGGCATGAAGAACTCAGGCTGGCATCAGACAGGTGAGGGGACGTTGAGGCTGTGGTGAGCCTGCTGCTGGTCCCCAGCCATCCTCTCCTTGGGCTCAGCATTCCCAAAGCTCTGAGCAGGAGGCTGAGCCCAGGATGAGCAGCCCATGCTGCTGGAGTGGTGCTCACATGGGCTGGGTACCCCACACCCTCTCCTGTCCAAGGCAAGGAAGGAAGGCTCTGGCCAGGGAGCACCTGCACGTCACTCCCTGCCACATGGCTGTGTGTCAGCTGGGAACAGAAGTAAGGGATTGCAAGGAATTTCTTCAGATGTATTCCAGCAGCAGTTTAAAATAGCTGCTACTATTTTGATGCAGTGAAGTGGCAGCTCAGGCACATGCAGGACTGGCAGCATCCCTGCAAGGAGGGATTCCAAGGGGGAATTCAGGGATCCAGCCTGTGACTGCAGTAATGCACACAAGGCTGGCCCAGGGAGCCTGGGGAAAACTGGCCCAGGCCAAGGTGGTAGAATTTCGGATCAGGAGGTATAAATTCACACTGCCCCAGTTTTCTGTGAGTTATTGCAAAGTGTTGCAGTGGTGTGAACCCTGAGTGTTTTTGAGAAACCACAAGAAATTGCTGTACTCAGTGTCTGTTATTTACATCCAGTCCAGCTGGGGATTTTCTACTGAATTCTGTTGTGGTGAAATTTTAAATGTTTGATTGTATTTTTGTTTTCTTTTCCTGAAGTTTCAGTGTAATATAACACAAATATTCTGTTTCTCTGTGGACTCACAGCAGCAGTATGTGTGTGGGGGAGGGAGGTGGGCTATGGAGGAAAGAGAGCTTTTTCTTTTTAAGAGCCTTTTTATACATAACTGGAATGTGAAACTCCTGCTTTGTCCCTCATTTTCTTTTTTATAGGGGCATGTTTGCTTTAGCAGCTTGGCAATCCTAGGTTTGAAGTAAAAGAAAGAAAATTTATCTTTGCACCTTCAGAAACTGTGAATTATTTATTTGCTATTCCTGGTAAATCTGCAGTTGCAAAACCTCACTGCTAAACGAGCGTTTCTTTGTTTCGCTGGACTATAGGATCACTCCCTGAAAATTCATCAGCCCTGCTGCTGGAAAAAGCTGCCCTCAAAATTTCTTTTATTATTATTATTATTATTATTATTATGTAATGCTTCAGATTATTTTTGCTTCACCTTCATTTATTCTTTTGTTCATTTTAAAATCTAGGTAATTGCAAGAAGTCATCTGAAATTTAAGACCTCTTCCTGAGATTTTTTTTTTTTTGCTCCTGCATCTGATCCTCTGTCACATAGGTTAATTCCACAACACTGTGTTGCCCAAATTCAGCATCAATTTCAACAAGCAAATATTTATACAGCATCCAAGATGCAGTCTGAACACAGAATGACACCAAATTAAGTTAAATTGATACTAACTACTCTAGGATTGAGGAGTGCCCAGGCAAAAGGTGGTACCAGTTTAACTAAATCTATTTCAAAACCACTGTTGTTAAACTGGAATAATTTCACTGTGAAGGGCAAATTTCACCTTTCAGTTATCTTGAATGCCCTTGGACTGAATCCCACTGCTTTCACTTCACACAGGACTACTTATTGAGATAATGTATATTATATTATTATTGAGGTAATATTATGTCTTTTCTCACTGTTCTCTCAGAGCCATGTGGTTCCCCCTGGGTTTTAGGAAGAGTCAACAAATATTTGTATGAGTCTTTTAACAGCCTTTTTCTTCAGTGTAAAACCACTTTTGAAAACCACTGTACACTATCTTAATCTCTTACCTAATTATTAATTAATTACCTAATTAATCAGGCAAATGCTGCAGGTTTTGTCCTGAGCTGGGTCAGATACACCAGTTTTGCATTATATATCTTCAAAGTGGACACAAATTGTCCCTTGGACCATATGGTCTGCAACCATGGGCTTTGTTGGCTCACACCCTTTCTAATTCCTCCTAATCTGCTCATAAGCACCTCCAAAAGGACTCTTCACACACCTCACCAGTAATCTCTTTCAATGCCTGGTTGCTCTTTGGATCTAATGCCAGATGGTATTAATATACCCATCACTGCAATTATCCAGACGAGCAAACAGTGGCAGGAGCAATCCCAACTTCTCACTTTTCCCACTGATTCAGAGGCATACTTGAAAGAGCCCTTTCATCCCCATGGATCCTGTTCCCTGGAGTTGTCCCAGGCTGTCCTCATCAAAAGGGAATTTGATGTTTCAGCAGTTTCTCAGCCAGTTTCATGCTGGGAAAGAATCAGTGGTGATGGGGCAGTATCATTTATTCACCCTCCAACTGCTGCCCAGACACTTGGTGCATGGCCAGGTGTCAGTCCCACATCAGGTCCCCCTTTAAAACCTTTCACAGGACCAGGATCTATGCGTGAAATGGAAATTCTGCTCATGCCCTGTAACTTGAAAGCTGGCCTGCCTTTTTTTCTGGCTCCAAGATTTGCTGCAGTGAACAGCCTGGATGGAAGGTTTCTGATGCCGTGTGTTGGGAAGGAGGTGCTCCCAAAGGCTTCCTGCACCCAGCAAATTCTGCGCAAATACCTCCTGCCAAGTCCATCTAAATGCCATGTGGCATTTTAGACAAAGTTTATTTAGCAATTAGTCCTCAGCAAAATGAAACTCTAAGAGATTATCTTGCAAGGTGGGTCCCTTGAGTATCCAGGTCTTTGGCTCAAGCTTTTAAAGGCTGCCCAGTTTACCACACACCCAAAAAGCTTTGGGCAATGTTTGTGCTCACGGAGGCAAGATCTATAAGTAGAGATAAATGCAAGATCAGTTCAATAGCTGGAAAAAACAGAACTCTTTTGAACACCTCAGCCTTTTCAGGACCCATCTAATACGGAGAAAGATGTTACACTTGCAGCAAGTGTATTTGGCTTTAGGAATGAGCAGCAGTGATGCCATAGTGACAGAAAGGAATACTTTGATGCCCACATCACAAAGAATATGCAAACTTGTATTATTCCTTTGATTAGATGCTCTCTGATATGTCAAGTCCATGAATAATCAAGCCTCATTTTCTAATTAGTTTATTCATCACCCCACTGCTCCATGCCTTCGCTCATTTGCATACCATTTACTACATAAGGGTAATTTTGTGAGGTTCTAGCAGTGCTTCCATCTCTCTCCCACCACAGCATTTCTTTGGTCCTTTCCCAGATGTTTCCTTGCTCTTGGCTTTGCTTCTTCTCCCATGCAATGTCCATCTCATTGCTCTGTGCTTTTCCACTCATTTTAAGATTTGTTTCCTCAGGGAGTGGTGTCTTCAATGCTGTCTGTCTCCTGGCAATACCTTTTGACTCCATAATCTGGTTTTACCCAGTCTCAAAGGAGAAGTAAAATTATCAAAGTTTCAGTTTGCGTATCTTATAGAAGTGGTGGAGGAGAGGTCCTTTTGGGGCAGCTGGGGATAAGGCTGGAGCATCCACTTCATCACTTCAAGGACCAAGGATGGGAAAAATGGTTTTGAGTGCCCTGGTCACAAACCTGTTTAGCCATCAGCTATTCCAGACAAGATAGACAATTCCATAAAGGAAAGCTGCAGCAGTTGGGCTGGTGATGACTGTGTTTTTAATTTTAATAAATATGCTATTTTCATGACACAGGAGTCTTTTCTGTACTGATTTCATCTATCTTCTCCCCCTTCCTGCACAGGTACTACAAGATGAATCACATTACAAGGAGATAAAGCAAACCTAATGGCTCGTTTGCATTTCTTTTAATCAAGTTATTCTAATTGTGCTATTGTGCAAATAAGGTTTCCCCTCTCATCTGAAAAATACTTCATCCTCCCAGCAGCTGTGGGTGCCTCAGCAGTTGGGGTTAGCCCAGTCCTGCCTATCTGCCCAGGAGGTTCAAGCTGGCTGCATTCCTGCCCTTACCTGTACCAAATAGTGGACACTGGGACCTACTCAGGCTGAACTGATATGAAACCTTGCTCCTTTCAATAAGCTGGAGGCCTCAATGCCTGGTAAAGCTCTGTTTTACTCATGAAGATCCTGCTTATCTCAAAGCTGATGTGTGTTTTCTTTTTGTTGGAGCCAAGCAGTCACCATTTGCCAGCCAAATTCAGAGGTGAAATTCAGATGCTGTGGAAACAGAGGTTTTTAGGAGCTACACAGGGATGTGATGATCAGCCCCAACTGATGAGCTAACAGCAGTTTCCTAAAGCAGAGATCAATCTAGGGCTTGAGGCACAAGGTGTTTTATTGATCTGTCTCTGGGCAAACACCCTGTGCCTTTGCATACAAACCCCTGATTTTCTGAACATTCCCGTGGGTAATAAGAGAGGGTCAGCCCAAAATGAGATCCTACACCAGCTCAGCTTGGCTCTGCTGTGCTGGAGGGAGGCAGCTGCTGGCAGGGTGGTGCAGAAGGGACCAGCCAGTGGCAGAGGACACTTGTAGGTAGGAGAGGAGCTGTGGCCATACCCATATCTGGGTGTGACCATGCACTGAGACACGGGGTGAGGGGATGCCCTGTGCCAGCAGAAAAGGGTCCTGTGTGGGGAGTGGGAACAGGGATCCTTTGTTTGGGGTATCTGGGGATGCTGTGTGTGGAGAAGTGGAGATTTTTTTCACTGGTGTTTCACCAGGCACTCAGTGGTTTTGCTTGACCTCTTAACTTAAACCAGCTGCCCCACCAGCCATCGAATCTCACCCGTGCTGTGAAACCTTAACAGCTCTGCTCTGTGCTACTTTTATCTAGTTCGGAGCAATTTTCATTTCTTTAATGCCTAAGCAAATGTTTTGGGTCCCTGGATCAAAGCTCGAGAGCATCATTTACATACTGAGAGTGAGAAGGCAGCAGACTGGAGACCATCACTCATTACTGAAAGGATGATCATTGTTTGTTTAGCCCATTCCAAAATAATGGCTCTGCTGGGAACACCAACCCAGTATGCATCATATCTTTTATAGTATATATTAATTTAGTGTAGACATTAGACTATTGCTATTCTATACGTTTAATTCCCAGGTATTAGCATTCAGGATTGGTTTTAACTCAGCACACATCTTTGTTATTTCATAATGTAAAATAAATAAAACTGGAGGCAAACATATTTTTTTATACAGATGATTCTGAGAGAATGATGAATATAAAGCACAGGAACATCTTTATAATTTTAAGGCTTGAATTTCAGAACACAGAGTTTTCATTAAATGGTGCAATCCATTCGTTTTGGAGATCCAAATGGAAGCAAATGAACTCAGTAGTTCTCATGCCTAGAATCTTTGTGATAAAATTGCCTATTATTGTGAGTGTAAATGTTTTCAAAATATTATGGACAGCTGGAAAAAATAGAAAATACAGGAGAGGTTGCTCAAGGATGAAAACCATAAAGAAATCACCTCCAAACACCACATTTACATGCTGAAATTATTTAGAGAGAATTGCTAGAGAGGAAGGCAAGTTTTTTTGGGTTTTTTGGTGTTTGTTTGTTTTTTGTTTTATGATGAATAAAGGTCTGGGAGAGTGTTTACAAACTATTTTCTTTGCTCCTTGCTGTGCATATTAGAAAATTCAGCTCTAGGCTAGTTGGCCAGGCAGAGAAAGAGAGGCATCACAAGGGACAGGGAAGCAACAGCTGAGGTGCTGTGCTGGGGAGGGGAGAGGAAGGAGATGCTCAGACATTTCCAGCCCTACCTCAAACTGGGGTTTCCTGAAACGCAGCACCTCTGTGCAACATCAGTTAAGTATTGGAGCACATCAGTCAAACTGGGGGTGGCCAAACCCATGGTCCTGCTTTTCCATGAAGGACAAGACACTGGGGGTGGGCTGAAAGCCTTTAGCCAGAAACTTTTTTTTTTTTTTCCTTGCAAGGCTGCAGTTCTCACAGGCATTAATTGTCCCAACATCAGTTGCACCAAGACGGAAAGGAAAGCCTTGGTCCCACTGGCTGTGTTGTGCTCCATGGCCCTGCCAGGTGTTGCTCCAGGGTGTTGGGGTGTCCCTGTGGAATGGCACGGGGTGAACAGGGCGAGCACCAGGTGCTCCCACCCACAGCCCCACTGAACAGCCACCAGCAGCTGGAGTGCTGAACATCACCTGCATACAAATGTACACAGGACTGTAATCAGAGATAAATCCACAGAGCCCTTGTTGTTACTGTTTCATTTACAGAATGCTCTCGTTGCGCAGAGGTTTTGAAACATGCCGACAGAGATAGCGCAGGTATTTGCTACCTGAATCAACAGAAACCACTCGGGGCATCAAGAAAAACACTCCATGCACTAAGTCTCCACCCAAAAAACCCCAAAACAAAACCAGAGCACTGGGTGTTGGTGTGGGATGTGGGGAGATGGGAGTGTGTGTGCGTGTGTGACGGCCGGGCGGGACGGTGGCTCCGCAGAGGCACCGCTGCCATTACCGGCATATTCCCGGTGGAACAGCGCCCTGCGCCGCTGCTGCCGGCGGGCACCGGGCCGGGCAGGATGGGCACGGGGCGGGCACGGGGCGGGTACGGGGCACGCACCGCCGCTCCTCAGGCACGGGCACAGGGGCACGGAGCATCCCGGTGCGCCCCGGGCCGGCCGCGCTCGGAGCACGCTCGGTGTGCGCGAGCGTCCCGGTGCCGTGCCGGTCCCGGTCCGTGCCTGGAGCGCGGTGCCGGTATGGTCCCAGTCCTGGGGCCGTTGCCGGTAAAGTCCCAACCCCAGTGTGGAGCGGAGCAGCCGCTCGGGATGGTTCCGGGGGGCGGTGCCGGTGCTGTCCCGGTGCCGGTACTGGAGCAGCCTCGCAGGGCGGTCGCGGCGGGGGCGGCGCCGGTGCTGTACTGGTGCTGTCCTGGTGCCGCCCTGGTGCCGGTGCAGTCCCGGTGCCGTCCCGGTGCTGTCCCAGTCCCGGTGAAGTCCCAGTGGTCTCCCGGTGCCGGTGCCAGTGCAGTCCCGGTGCTGTCCCGGTCCCGGTGCTGGTGCTTTCCCAGTGCTGTCCCGGTGCAGTCCCGGTCCCGGTGCCGGTGCTTTCCCAGTGGTCTCCCGGTGCCGGTGCCAGTGCAGTCCCGGTGCTGTCCCGGTCCCGGTGCCGGTGCTTTCCCAGTGCTGTCCCGGTGCTGTCCCGGTGCTGTCCCAGTGCCGGTACTGTCCCGGTGCAGTCCTGGTGCCGTCCCGGTCCCGGTGCCGTCCTGGTGCAGATGCAGTCCGGGTGCCGGTGCTGTCCCGGTCCCGGTGCTGTCCCGGTCCCGGTGCTTTCCCAGTGCTGTCCCGGTGCTGTCCCAGTGCCGGTGCTGTCCCGGTCCCGGTGCTGTCCCGGTCCCGTTCCCGTTCCCGGTCCCGGAGCGGCCGCGCGGGGCGGTCCCGGGGCGGGGGCGGGGCCGGCAGG
>JAOTQP010000099.1:5577466-5593461 GCA_026413545.1 Cichladusa arquata | reverse complement strand
ACTGAGATTTGGGACACCAAGGGACCTTCTTTCCACTGGATTCCAGAGGAAAACCAGACCCTTCCACATCATCCCTGGAGCTTCAGAGGAAACTGCACCTTCTACAGGAGCACTGCTCCAGCTGAACCACATCTGCCGCTGCAGGAGGATGCAGCCACCATTTAATGGGACTGCTGCCAACACCCTGACTGACTGACTGACAGAGTGTCAGCTTGGATTCGGACTCTGTCAGTGTTTTGGGTTTGTTTGGTTTGGTTTGGGGTTTTTTTGGTTTTTTTGTTTTTTGGGGTTTTTTTGTTTGTTTGTTTTTTGTTTTTATTTTTTGGGTTTTTTGTTGTTTTTTTTTTTTTAATACTGTATTTCTATTTTAATTTTCCTAGCAAAGAACTGTTATTCCTATTTCCATATCTTTGCCTGAGAGCTCCTTAATTTCAAAATTATAATAATTTGGAGGGAGGAGGTTTACACTGCTCATTTCAAGAAAGGCTCCTGCTCTGAAAAAACACAGGAAAGCTCCATGGCAGTGGCCTCAGGTGAGGAGCACAAAGGTGACACCTGGGCAGCCACCTCTTGTCCCCGGGCACTCTGTCACACCGAGCCTTCACACACATCACACACAGAGTTCCCAGAGCCCTTTAAATAGGTGGCACTGGGTCATGGATTTGAGAAACACTAAAGTGGGAGGGAATGTTTAATTATCTGGTTACTGATGCTGGGAATCTTGATCTGCAGAGGAGGGCAGGGCTTGGCAGCTCCTCCCTGCAGCCACTCCAGCGCTGCATGGGTTTGTTTTAATCATGGGATTTTGTTCCCATGCTTTTGTTCTCATTCCCACCCTGATGAATTCCTCACCATGTCCTTAGGAGCTCAGGAGTGTGCGTGGGTCTTGCAGGTCCCTGAGAGCCCAACCTGTGCTCCATGGGTGCCCAGGAGCTGAACATGTGTTCCATGGATCCCTGGGAGCTGAACACAGCCTGACTGTGGCAGGGTCTCCCCCTGAGCAGATGCTGGGCTCTGCTGCCAGGTTCTAGGGGTAGGGGAGAGCCTATTCCTGAGGAGAACGAGGTTCCATTTCCTGATTTATTCCTGGCTGGAGTGGGGCTGCAAAGTCCTTTCTGAAGGTTGGGGAGGGCAGAGGGATTAACCAACAAGCAGCTGTACTGCCTTCATCCTAAAATACTCCCTGAAAGGGGATCCTAGCCCTACAGCCGAGCTCAGAGCAGATCTCCCAATTTATTGTTCTCTCTTAAAGTTCCTGTGCTGGGAAATGTCACTTGGCTCTGCTGAGGGGACAGAACATCCTGATTTAGGTCCCCACTGCTGGGCAGAGTAAGGGCTCTGCCCATCCCTTGATCCCTGCTGGCCACAGGTGCAGCCTGGATGGGTTCCTGGCATTGATCCCAAGTGGAGCTGGAATTGTGATGGGAGGAAGGGGCTGAGGTGGAGGGTGAGACCTCCCCATGCTCAGAGGGGTTGTGAGTGGGGCAGAGCAGCATTCCCAGCACATCCCAGTGGTCACCTTCCAAAGCCCTTGCACACCAGTGCCCCTGGGTTTGCTGTGGGGTCAGAGCCTTGTCAGGGTCCCACCTAACCCAGCCCAGTGACCCCACAGTTGTGTTGGGGGCTGCCAGGCACCTTCCCCCCAAAGAGGAAAAGTCCCAGCAGTCGGGTCTCGGACCCCAGCCCCAGCTGGACACCTCAGGGCACTTTCCTGGCTCCAGGAGGGTTTCACAGCAATGGAAGTGAAGGAGAAGAGACCATCCCTGTCACAGTGTCCCACCAAACCCAGACCAAGGTGTGCCACCACAGCCTGTCCCTAAAGGGTACAGCCTGGAGTTTGGTCTCCAGTTAGTCTGGAGTGAGTCTGGAGTCAGATCTCAGCACATGTTTGCTGGGTTCCAAATCTTAATTCCCAGCTTTTCTTCCCTCCTTATTTCCTCCTGGAATCCTCAGGCTCTGAAACAGGTCCCTGTCACTGAAGGGGCAGGTGTGGAAGGTGGGGTGAGCAATTGGGGTCCTGCAGGAAGGTCCTTCCCCAAAGCCACCCAGGAGGATCAGCTTTGCAAGGAGAAGAAAACAGTGCCTGTGCTTTCTGTGCATTTCCCTCATGCTTAGGAGAGTGAGTCTGGACTTGCTTTTCTTCCAAACCCCTCCAACACTTGGATTTCAGGGTTAATTACTGCTTTTCCTTCAGCAGCAGCACTAATAAGGTTCCTGGTGGGGAATGTTACAGCCCTGCTCTCCTGGGACCATCTCTGGAATATCAAATGTTTGGTCTTGCTTGGTGTGACCACAGCCTGGACTGGTGGCTCTGGGAGCAGATGGGAATGCCATGGGAGGCTGGGCTGGGCCAGGCTGGATGGGGCATGGCTCTGGTTCTCCTGGAGCATCTGGCCTGCAGTTGGCAGACACAACACTCAGCAACTTTCCTGGAGCTGAGGAAAGAAAAACGATGGAGTAAAAAATAGTCCTGATCCCCCGGGAGTCTTGTTCATTAAAAGACAACGTGGTTTATGGCTCACACGTCCTTCCTTCGCTGCTCTCCCCCGAGCAGGACTCAGCCAGACAATAAGTGAGGCTCCAGGAACCCCCCAAAGCATCTCTGGAGCCATAACTCAGCCTCTGTCAGCGGCTCCGTCAGTCCCACCCCGGGACCACCCCAAGTGCAGGATCCCCCCACCCTCCCCTGGCTGCTGACCCTGTCCCACCGCAGCCGTGGGGAATATGAGCTCACTGATTAGAAATCAATGGGATTTCAGCTCACACCTGAGCCTGCTGCATGGGAGGCTGCTCCCTGCCCTGCGTGGCCTCTCCGTGCCCGCTCAGCAGATTCCGGCAGCTGCCGAGGAGCTGATCCTGAGAAAAATTCCTGCTTGGGAAAGTCTCCAGCCCCCAGGGATTTTTCCAGGTCTTCCCAAGGGGTGATGATCTGATGAGCCCCAAAGTCCTCCAGTCCCTGCAGGGTTGAGCTGGTCCGTCCTCAGGGACTTTTCAGTGACAGGGAAAAGGGCAGGACCAGGGCAGAATCTCTGTCATGCAGTACAGAGGTGCAGGATGGCAGTCCAGAAGGTGGGAATGCACAGCCTGGTGTGGGTGACATCCTGGGGAGGTGACAACAACCACCAGCTCATCACTGTCACCCTGCTCTGCTCTCTTCACAGAGGCTCCTCCAATCCCCAGCGATGCTGTTGGAAGTACCAGGGAGCAGATCCATCCTCTCCAAACCACTCTTCCTCCTCCTCCTGCCACACAGGAAACTTGCCTGTTCCAGCTCCACTGTTATTGCTGAGCTCTGGGAAGACCAAAACCATTCTGTGCTCACCTCATGCACCTTTGAACATCTCCTGCCTTCTCCTCCAGCCCTCTCCACGCTGCAGCTTGGGCCAAGCTGGAACATCCCAGCTAAATCCAGACCCTCCTAGGGGTTCTCCTCACCTCTGCATGGACCAAGAAGGCTCCCAACAGCTCATTCCCACCTCCCAGCTCCAATTTTTCAGCACCATCCTCATGTTTCCTGCTCGGAGGTGGCACCTGCCCCCCAGGTCCAGCATGGGAAGAGTCTGCCTGACCCTGGACTTCCTCCAGTCCAAGTGGATTTGCATTCCAAGCCAACAATGTGCCAATTGCCTCTCCAACAGATTGTCCCAGAACTCTCCCAGCTGGCCAGTTGATTCCTGTGCCTGGTTGCAGAAACGCTCTGGAGTTGCTGCAAACCCTTCTTTAAATATGTTTTGAATATTTCTGTTGCATCTCGCTCACATCCCACAGCCGGGCTGGGAAATCTAAAATACATCTGAAAACCCGAGCCAGGATCATTACTGAACATTAGAGAGCATTGCTGGAGGATTAAATCCATATTTCTGTATGGAAACAGAGGCTGGATGCCCAGCACAAGGTTGCACCACACACATGGAGAGCTGCTCACCAAGGACATGTCCGGCTCCCATCCCCCTTGGAGCACCAGCTTGGGTTTCTGCTGCTCTTCCCCTCAAGAGGATCCCAAAGCACTTTTTCCCAGCGTGTGCAGCCACCACTTCCCCACAGAAATGCAGATTTCTGCTCCCAGACTTGGCGGCTCCACCAGTGGCTCAGCCAGGACAGGGAGGCAGAAGGGGAGATGTTTCTGGAATCAGCCCCACTCAGCCACATCCATCAGCTCAGCTCCCAACCCCTTTAGCTACTGGAAGGTTCTCCGCTTAAACACCCAGGTGCTGGCTTATGAATGTATCCTGTAGTTTCCCAGAACTCACTCCAAAAGGTGGATCTCCCCTTATTTTGTGTCCAAGGGAACACCTTAGAGTCTTTGGGGATTTCCTCTTGCTCCCATTCCTGACTTTGCTTCCATCTCACCTTTGCTCAAGAAGCTGATTTAGTCTGGTTTGTCCACATGGAGAAGGAAGGGATCCAAGGAGAATTTAGAGCTCTTTTCAGTGCCTAAAGGGGCTCTAAAAGAGCTGGAGAGGGCCTGGAGGGACAGGACACAGGGAATGGATTCCCACTGCCAGAGGGCAGGGATAGATGGGATATTGGAAAGGAATTTCTGGCTATGAGGGTGGTGAGGGGCTGGGATGGAATTCCCAGAGCAGCTCTGGCTGCCCCATCCCAGGGCCAGGTTGGATGGGGCTTGGAGCAACCAGGGATAGGGAAAGGTGTCCCTGCCCATGGCAGGGAGTGGGACTGGATGATTTTGAAGGTCTCTTCTAACCCAACCCATCTGGGATTCTATAATTCTATGGAACATACACTTGAGAAGCCCCTCAGAGCATTCACCCTCTGCTTTATACTGGGTTTGCTGGTTCCATCCCACCCCTGAGCAAGCAAACAAGTCCTGCAGCCAGGCAGAGCCCTCCCAGAGCCAGCCCCAATTCCCCACGTCATTAGTGCACATATTTAACAGTGCAGATAATCATAAATACAGGGAGAACCTGCATTAGTTCCACCCAGAGCCCTGCAAACCCCTGGAATTAGGGAGTTAATGCCAGACTGGAGTGTGCCACTATTATTCCCCCACTCTCCAAATCCTCCCTCTCTGATGGATGCACTCCAGGGAATCTCTGGAGTGTCTCTGCAAGACACTTCCGTAGTAATTTGACTGTGAGGGTTTTGCTTCTGTGCTCCCAAGCAATTGGAGCAGGATCAGCACTTCCCTTGAACCTGGGAGTCTTTGATACCAGAGCTGCTCCAGCCCTGCATGACCCTTGTGTTTTACAGTCCCTGAGGTGGAGATCCCAGACCCTGTCACCCCTGGGGACATCATCAACAGAGGGACAATGGGATCTGTCACCAGAGTCCCTCCACATGCCAGGGAATTACATCCAATCTTCAGGGAATTAAAACAAGGCACAGAGTGAGGCTGGGCTAGAGTTGGTGGCTGGGAGCTCATCCTGGTTTTTCTGTGAGCAGGAATGTGGAATCACAAAATCCCAGGATGGTTTGGGTGGGACGGCATCTATAAAACCTGTGCCCCCCCTGCCACGGGCAGGGACACCAAGTTGCTCCAAACCCTATCCAGCCTGGTCTGGGACACTTCCAGGGATCCAGGGGCAGCCACAGCTTCTCTGGACATCCTGTGTCAGGGCCTCACCACCCTCATAGTCAGGAATTTCTTCCCAATATCCCATTTAACCCTGCTCTCTGGCAGTGGGAAGCCATTCCCTGTGTCCTGTCACTCCATCCTCTGTCCACAGTCTCTCTTGGAACTCCTTTAGGCACTGGAAGGGGCTCTAAAGTTCTCTTCTTGTCTCCAGCCTGAGCATTCCCAGCTCTCCCATTTTCCTTCCCCTCCGTGGGGTGACCCAGCAGGTCCATTCCAGGTGGGCACTGCAGTGATTCCCTACAGAGCACTGGTTTGGGGGTGGGACTCCAAACCCACCTCTGCATTTCTCCATTTTGCCTTTCCTGGGACAGAAACAAATTCATTCCATAGAGGAAGAAGCTATGGGAGGGCAACAAGGGAGCTCACAAATCCCACATTTCTCTGTGTGAGGACATTTCCCTGTGTGCTGGGAGCCCTGGGCTCCCTGGAGTCCTTTAAGGTTAATAAATTGGCTTTTCTCACAAAGGCAAGATTATCCTTTAGGATTTATCCCCACAGGGTTTTGCAGCAGCACAGCTACATACAGGCTCCAATAGGTGCTAGAAGTCTGTTCTGGGCTGGAAAATGTTCCAGCCTGGCTGTTGCCTCTGCTAGGGGAGCCTAGAATCAGAAGGTGAGAGAACAAAGCTCATCCTGTCCTGCCAGATTTCTCATCTGTGGATCTCCAAACTGGCTCTTGGGGTGTGGCAGAACTGGAGGTGGGCAAAGAAGACCCATGTCCTTACCCAGCACAGCATTTTGCTGTTTTTTTAATTCTGAAAAAAAGAAAAACCAAGGCATGACATGTGGAATTGTCCCTCAGCACATCAGAACTGGATCCTGGCCACCCAGCAGGTGACAAAGAGAGACCACGTCCTTTGGTGTGGCATTGTCTTTATTCCCCAGTGCTCCCAGCCCTGAATACTGGGTGGAACTGGCACAGCACAGCCCAATCCTGCCTGGCAGATCCAGCCTGGCAGGTGCAGGAGAAGCAGCAGCTCGCTGCTATTTCAGTCCTAGCAAGAACTGCAAAATCCATGGAAAATAGAAATCCTTGACAGCCAGGAACAAACCTCATCTTTCCCAAGCTGTTTGAAACCTGGGGTTGATGCCTGGGGTCGGTGCCATCACTCATCCCTTTCCACACCCCTGGGACAGCCAGACCCTGGAGCAGCCCCGCTGTGCTGGGCATTCCCTGCCCATCCCAGGCACGGGCAGCAGTGGCACTGAGTGGCACTGAATCCCAGGCTGTCGGAGCTGGTCTCCAAAGCTGTCAGGGAATCTGAGAAATCCAAGTGTAAAATCAGCAGGTTTTGTGGGACAGCGGGCACAGACCGTCCATATGTTCCCCACACACATCACCAGTCAGCTGGGAAATGCTCACAGCTCCCAGCCTCTCATTTTGCCATTTCTCCTGGTTGGATTTGTCAGAGAGATGTCTCTGCCAGCCCCAGACCTCAGGGAAGGCTCAGCTCCGCGTGTCCCAGATGGACTTTCCTCTCTGCTGGGCTTTGATCAAGGAAAGGAAGCAGCAGGGGGGTGGTTATTGCCTCAAAATGTGGCTGTGGAAGCCTTTGGAAGTGTTTGCCTGGGTGGGCTCCCAGTAGCCACACTCCTGCCTCCCTCCTCCCACAGGTTTCTGCCCTGGGAGACACACCAGGGAACAGCTGCACCCCAAAAGTTCTGCAGGGGCACAGCTTGAGTCCTGGCTTCACTCCAGGAGGGAGAGCACGGCCCATTCACAAGCCATTCCTTCCCCTGATTGAATCCCCAGCATCACTCTCAGGTCTGGGTTTTCCACCAGATGTGGGGTGCAGGGATCCACTGGGGTTTGGGGTGCAGGGATCCACTGGGATTTGGGGTGCAGGGGTCCACTGGGGTTTGGGATACAGGGATCTACTGGGGTTTGGGGTGCAGGGATCCACTGAGATTTGGGGTGCAGGGGTCCACTGGGGTTTGGGATACAGGGATCTACTGGGGTTTGGGGTGCAGGAATCCACTGGGGTTTGGGGTGCAGGGATCCACTGGGGTTTGGGGTGCAGGGATCCTCTGGGGTTTGGGATACAGGGATCCACTGGGGTTTGGGGTGCAGGGATCCACTGGGGTTTGGGGTGCAGGGGTCCACTGGAGTTTGGGGTGCAGGGATCCTCTGGGGTTTGGGGTGCAGGGGTCCACTGGGGTTTGGGATACAGTAGTCCACTGGAGTTTGGGGTGCAGGGATCCTCTGGGGTTTGGGGTGCAGGGGTCCTCTGGGGTTTGGGATACAGGGATCCACTGGAGTTTGGGGTGCAGAGATCTACTGGGGGTTGTGGTGCAGGGATCCAATGGGCTTTGGGATGCAGGAATCCACTGTGGTTTGGAGTGCAGGGATTCACTGGAGTTTGGGGTGCAGGGATCCACTGAGGTTTGGGGTGCAGTGGATGAGGGGTACTGAGGCACTGAGTTTGGTGGGGGCAGAAGTTGAAGTTCAGCCACGCTTCCAGCACTTCTGGGAAGTACAGATTCCCAGTAATCTTTTTTAGGTTTATTTCCCTCTCATCCCTGCAAGGGAGAAGGACAATGAAAGGATGATAGAAAGGAGTTTGCCAGGAAAAAAGAGATTAAATGCACAGATCTTCTCTAGTGTTCCTCTGTTCAGGGGGAGCTGAACCAATGTGACTCTTCTTCACTCTGCTCATCCTTCCATCAGGAGCTGGAGAGGATGGAAATGTTCAGCCCAGTGGTTTTGCCTCCAGAATTCCTCATCTGCGTTATCAGCCTGGCTTTGTCTGGGGGTTCTGAATTAAGGGTGCCGAGGAAAACCCTGTAAATCCCAAAAGCTGGAAGGAAAGCTCATCCCTCACTGGTGAACCCACCTAAAGGCAGCTCTGCTGGTACCTGGTGGGTGAAAAAACCAAAAGGGATGGAGAAACATGGGGATCTAAAACTTGGCACTCAGATTCAGAGCAATTCCTGCAGTCTGGGAGGAATTCTTGGAGGAGATGCTCAGGCTTGTTGGCTGAACCAAGGGCATGGCATGAGGAGCAGCAGAGCCGGGGAGTTGAGCCCAGCCTTGCAAAGAAGAATTAATTCCTGGAGCACCACAAAGTTTGGTTTAAAATTCTCAGGAGCCCAAGTGAAGGCTAGAGCTGGTTATTTATCCATCCCTTCCAAGGAGAGCCCTGCCCAGCTGCTGCCAGTCACGTCCTGGCAGTGGGGACAGCGAGAGACCGTGTGGCACGAGGGGTTGGCACCCTGACTGCTCCACAGGGAGCCATCCCTCGTCCTGGAAGGAGGCCCAGGGAGCTTTGGGATGCAGCCACAGCTCTCCACGGATCCAGGCTGGCTGCTGGCAGGGGCTCTGCTGGGCTGGGCAGCGCTGGCACTGCCAGCTCCGAGCTGGCACCTGCTGGAGGCCGGGGAGAGCCGGCGCCTTTGAAACGGAATGAACGGAAAATCAGCCGGAACCTGGAGTCTCCACGGGGGAACATGGCCAGGAAAACAACAACAAAACCAAGGGAGAGATGAGAGTGGAAAAGGCTTCAACAGCTTAATTTGCCGTTGTGACACCGCTCCGTGTTTCGGGAGAGCAGGAGCAGAGCGGCTCTGCCGTGCAGGTCGAGGGAAATTTCAGGGCATATCTCAGAGGGAGAAAAACAATTTAAGGGATGAAATAACTGGAAAAAGCGAGACGGAGAAAATAAAATCCCGAGAGTGATCCCAAGGGCTTTGGGTTTATTGGGCTGATAACGGCCCCAAATTCCTCCAATCTTTTCGAGGCATGTGGCAGCCCAGTGCTGAGGGTGTGTGGCCCGTGCCATGTGTCCCATGCCATGCCAGGTGTGCCATGATGTGCCATGTGTCCTGTGCCATGCCATGTGTCCTGTGCCATGTGTCCCATGCCATGTGTCCTGTGCTGTGCCATGTGTCCTGTGCCATGTGTCCCATGCCATGTGTCCTGTGCTGTGCCATGTGTCCCATGCCATGTGTCCTGTGCCAAGACTGTGTGTCCTGTGCCATGTGTCCTGTGCTGTGCCATGTGCTCCATGCCATGCCATGTGTCCTGTGCTGTGCCAAGACCTCGTGCTCCTTCCCATCTCCCACCCCCAAGCAGGTTCATCTCCACTTCATGCCCACCTCAGAGCCCCAGGGAGCCAGACAGAGGTGAGACAACAGGCAGGAGGCAGGAAATCCCCTTGGCACTGTGCACAGCACTGGGCACAGATGCCACATGTGCCCCAAAAGTGACCACAATTCCTCACCTACAGCTGCCAGCACTGTTGAGTTCCCCCACTCCTGCCTCCACTGCCACATTCCAGCTCATTAATTTCCATCCAGAGGCTCTGGAGGGACCTGAGGAACTTGGGAATTATTTTTCTTCCCGGTTTTCAAGCCTGAGCTCGTGTGAGAAGAACCACGCACAGGGCCCGGTCCCCCCATGTTGACCCTGCTGCTTTGGGCCCTGATTCCCAAAGAATGTTCCCAATTTGTCACTGGCCCCTGTCATCCTCCAGCCAGGATCCACTTGAAGGGACGGGAAGCAGAGCCAAAACAAGCACAGTGCGTGGGATCTACCCAGGAATGCCAGAGCTGCACCCCAGCCCTGCGCTGAGCCCATCTGTCCTGCCTGACAGGGCAGCTCCGAGGCAGCCCTGGGAGACAAATATCCCGGGAAATAACCCCCAAAATTAATTCTTCCACGTTGCCACCTCCAGAATTAATGAGATCATGTCTTCAGCTCTAATTGGGCAAACGGAAACGCTCTTTTCCACAGGGAGCTGGGCTCTGCTAAGGATCATTAATCAGAGGGAGTGGGGAGTGCTGGAGCCATGTGGGTCCCACCAGAACGTGTCCTGGCACCCCAAGAATTGGGGTGTTGGTGGCTGCCAGCCCACCCCACAACCCCATAGAGGCATGGCCTCATCCAGGGCAAGCAGGAGGGGATGGAACCCTGAACTGGGACAGGCCTTGGAGATCCCTGGGAAGGGATTGGGATAGGGGCAGCAGGGAGGTGCTGGCAGCAGCCACAGGCTGATCGTTCCTCACAGGGATCCCAGGGATTATCCCCTTCCTGCCCTATTTCTTAGCCTAAAGCAGGGATGGATTTGCATCCCAGGACTGGCATCACTGGTAAATTTTTTTTTGTATTTTGTTAAGAGGAAGCTATGGAGAGCCCATGGAAGGTCTGGAATGCTGCTGGGCCACCTGAATCTGTCATTCCTCTCCTCTCTCCCATCACCTGGCAGTTGTGGGCACCTTGGGAGCTGTACATGAGCTGTGTGCCCACCACTCCACCATCCCACTGCCCTCCCCTCCCACACCACCACATGCCCTCCATCTCCATGACCCCTCCACGCCCCAGCCCATCCCAGACTCCCCCAGACCCCATCCCATCCTCACCAAGGCCCCCTCAGTCCTCTCCTTCCCCTGGGCCAGCAGCATTAATTGGATCCTGCCATCCCATCTGGAGCTGATCAGCTCCGGCTGCCTCAGGATGTCGCTGATGGAAACTCCAAGGTTTGATTTCCAGGGGCTTCTGTCACTTCCTACCAGAAGAAGTGATAACCAGGGAATGACCCCCTGTCACCCCACAGGAGCAGCTCTCCCAGGACATCTGGGATGCTCAGAGATTCCCTTGCAAGCCGTTGTCATTGGGGCTGCAGCATTAATCCGGCTCCTAAAGCCTTTGGGATGTGCAACGTCACAATCTTGACCTCCAGTGCCCCTCGTGCTCCCTCCTCCCCCAGTCTGGGATTCATCCTCACTATTTTGGGTGCACACACAGCCCTGAAGGATCCTGAAGAATCACGGAGATTCAAAGGCACCGTTCTGGGAGTCAAACATAAATTCTGCTTTTATTAAGCAGAGTAAATGTCAGGGGTGAAACAAAGCAGAGGAGGATGGAGAGAAGAGGAGGATTTCATGGATTTCATTGCAGCTTCCCTTTCCTTTTGCTCCTGCTGCTGGCTCTGGGTCCTTGCAGTTGTTTATTTAATGATCCAGTAGGGAGAGCTCAGCTTGTGCCTGCTTTCCACAGGGATTTTCTGCACCATTGCCATGAGGAACAGCAGAGAATCACGGAGTCATGGAATCCCAGGATGGTTTGGGTGGGAAGCAACCTTCAAGATCATCTCATTCCCCTGCCATGGGCAGGTACACCATGTCCTAATCCAGGTTGTTCCAAGCCTCATGCAACCTGGCCTTGGACACTTCCAACATATCCAGTGCCAGCTTGTCTGGAAGCTGAAAGCTTAGGATGTACTGGCAGTGCCTTGGACCTCGATCCAAGAGGATTCCCTGCAGCTCCTGCCTGGTTCACTGGATCCAGAACATTCCCTGGCAGACAGGAGGCCTTGGCACTGCCCAGCAGACCAGGCAAAGCCACCAGGTGAAGGCTGTGGTGACAGGAATTCCCAGACAGGAGGGAATGATGGCAGGAGCAGCAGGATGACCCTGTGGGGATGGAGATTTGATTCCATCCTCAGCATCCCATGCCTGGGGCTCCAGGGAAGAGCCAGCCTCTGGTTCAAAGGCCAAACTCCCCCAGGTGAGCTGGGAAGGTTCCCTTAACTTGACGAGACAGCCCCACATTTGTGTCACATTCCCGCCTGCTTTAATTGCTCTGCTTTTCCACTCAGCCTGGAGCCAGTGCAGGTCTGGGAGATTCTCCCAGGAATGACATGCCTGGACAGGACACCCTGCAGCTCCCAACACTCCCATGGCTCCATCCACGCCCCTCTGGAGCACAGGGATGTCCATACCCAGTGCTGAGAGCAGCAGAGCCACCGGAGCAGCAGTGTTATCACATTTGCCAAGGCACAAATCCAGGAGAAGGGGAGTTCCCGGACAATGTTTTCCCTCCTTCCAGGTTTAATTCTTCTTGTTGGAGATGTTTTATTCACACATGGCAGCAGCAGGGAAATGGCTGAACAAAGAGGCTCCTTTTCTCACTCCCTGTTATCTGTGAGTCTCAGGAATGTGGCTGGATTGGAGGCGGGCAGGATCAGGAGAGGAGGCTGGAGCCCCGGGAATCACAGAATGCCTCAGGTGAAGTTTGTAGAGTGGGCTCAGGAGCTGGGGGACCACTCAGGACACATCAAACCAGTGACACCCTGCTCAGCCCAGTGCTGGGAGCTCCTTCCAAAAGGGATTTTTCTCTTCCTGCGCTCAGGAGAAGTGGGTTTATCCAGGCACCAAGGCTGTTGATCCCTGTAGTGCCCTGGGGTTGATTTTGGGGTTGTCCCTGGGGCAGTGACACCTTCCACTGGATCAGTTTGATCCAAGTCTTGTCCAGCCTGGCCTTAAGCATTCCCAGAATGGCAGCTCTGGCTCCAATCCTTGTCACAGCTCGTGTCCCCCAAGTCCAGATACTGCACTGCACAGATCCATGAGGCACCAGCCAAAAACCTTCGAAGCTTGTACTTGTGGGAAACTTTTCCCTCAAAATCCTTCCTCAGGAAATGCTGTACAAGCCCAGAATCCAGCTCCACACCAGGGCTGTGCTTTAGGGAATCTCGGTGGATGGGGTTGAGAGGGTCCATTCTGCTGGGAGCACCTGCCTGGCAGGGGACCACCACTCTGGGTGGCTCCTCCTGGTGAATACGATCAAAATTCTTTTCAGGAGAGAGGATGGATCCAACCCCGAAATAAAACCAAAGGAAAATGAGTTGTTTTGCCCTTTAGTCTTCTGTCTAAAGCATCCATGTTGAGGATCCCAAGTTGTTGGCGAGTTCTGCAGTGTCAGGAATTCACAGAGGGGATGGATGGGCTGAGCAAGCACAGACACCCCAAAAACCATCCCATTCCATGGGCAGGAACACCTCCCACTACCCCAGGCTGCCCTAAGCCCTGTCCCACCTGCCCTTGGCCATGATGAAGAGCCCGCAGCCAAGGATCACAGCAAGGCCCTAAGGGAAAAAAAGGCTCCTTTGTGCCTCTGAACTCCCCCTCTCCTCATCCCCCATTTCCCCGTGTCACCCTTGCAGAGCCTCCTCCAGTTATCCTGGTGATTCCAAGAACGCTGATCCCATGCATCCCAGCTGCTGTCCCCTGGTGACAGGGAACACAGCACTGCCCTCCCAGCCCAGCTGCAAAAGCTCCAGCCTGACAAACGTGTGCAGAAAGCATTTTGGACCAGGATCTCTATCCAGGACCGTGGCAGACAGAGGAGGGGGAATGGAAGGACCTCTTGGCTGGAGATAAGGAGCCACAGGAAGCCTGTGAGCACAAAAAGCTGCAAGCCCCCGAAATTCCCGAGGGGAGAGCAGTGCCACAAAATAATTGCTGAAAGAATGCAGCTTGATTGCAGCCAGCAGGGAGAGCCTCCAATCCCGCCTGGAATGAAAGCCCGGGGTGATGGCTCCAGGGGAAGAGGAGTTATCAGCCTGGGAGCAGTGATTTATTCCATGAAGGGGATTAAGAGTCCAAAAGTTAATGGACCTAATGGAAAACAGGATGGCTGAGGGCTCCAGCAAGGGGGATGTGGGTGGGAGAGGGGCATGTGGAGCTTGGCTGCAGTGCCAGGGAGCACCCAAAGGTCCTCAGCTCCCACCCAGGGCTCTCTGCACCCTCTGGGCTGGGATAGGCAGCAAGGAGTCCTGCAGGGATGCAGCCAGGTAGGAAACATCTCCTGCAGTCAGGAGCTGCAGGTCTGGGCACCCACTGGCATCAGCAGGAGTTGGCTGCTGGGCAGATTTAATGGAAACATGGAATTTGAGTGGAAGGGAACTTTCAGTCACCCAGTCCAACTCCTGCCATGGGCAGGGACACCTTCCACTATCCCAAGCCCCATCCAAGCTGGCCTTGGACACTTCCAGGGATGGGGCAGCCACAGCTTCTCTGGGAAACTTTTGGGAGAGAATCTGAGGACGCCCCCACTCTCTGCTCTGCTCCTTCACCTCCCCACAGACTGGCAGCAAAGCCCAAATCCTGTGCCAGCTCATCCCACCCGAGCTGGGGAGTGCTGCCAGCCATTCAGCCAACATTCCTGCCCATCCATCCCTCCTCCATTCATCCCTGCTCTCCTGCCAGGTGCCTCGCCAGGGAGGGAGGGGATCCTGTCACCCGCTAACAAAAATCCTGTGCAAATCACATTCCAATAAAAGGCCCTGGTCATTTTTAGTGTTTATTGAAGTGGTTTCTCTTTAGTTCTTTTTCTTTCGGGCTCGTTGAGAATTTTGGAGCACAGCTGCCAAAGCTGAAATGTCTGACCGGTCCCAGTGACGCTTCTGTTGGCCTCTTTCCCTTCCTTTCTCTCTCCCTACGCTCCAAAGGCTCTGGCTCAGGCTGTGCTGTCTCCACGTCACCTCAGCTCATTCTTCCCCTGCATCCTCTGCATCCTCTGGCTCCTCTTGCCTCCTTGGCTGCTCCTGGTGCAGCCCCTGAGCATCACCTGCATGCTCAGGTGCTTCTGGATGTGTGGATTTTCCCCTTTGGATGCTTTCTCCACACAAACCTGTTTGTCTTGAGGGCATCTTCCTTAAAATTCCTCACCCAAAGCTCTTTCCCTTCTCCCTGCCCAGCCCCTGCGTTCTCCTGTTCCTCCAGTGGGGTGGAACAGGGACTGGGAGCCCTTTGCCAGCCCAAGGTGAAGAAAACATCCCACGTTTTGGTACAGCTCCCAAGAAAGGAGCAGAGGGGATCAAGGAGCCAGGTTTTCCACTGGGAATGGTGGGACAAATGTTCCAAATCTGAATTCCTCAGAGGAAAATGAGCAGGGAGGGTCAGGGAAGGAAGGAATTGTGGAGAAAAAGCTGTTTCCCAGCTAAAGGGACCCAGAGTCCCCTTCTCCTGCCTCTTCCAGCACATTCCCACTGATCCCTGGGCTCTCCTGGATAACCCTGTTGCTATTCTGCTCTCCACTTCCAGCTAATGATGGATCCATGTCTTTTTGCCCGTTTTACAGAGGACAAAACTGAGGCCAGACCAAAAAAAAAATTAAAAATACTCTCAGTTCCTCTTCCCTGAGCCTCCACCCCACCCCTGCCCGCGGCCACCAGTGAATTGCCCCCATCCATCCCGGTCTGTCGCTGTCCCTGTGCCACACGGATCCTCCCAGGGATGCAGGACAGCGGATCCCACCACGCCCAGCCCGGCTCCTTCCCCCTTCATTGTCAGCGCTGGATCCACACCCCGTCTGCTCCGCCGGAATTCACGCCGGGAGCCGGGGCTGTTGCCGTGTTTAATCCGCTAATGGCATTAATTCCCGATTAAATTAACCAGTGCAAATATGCTGCTGGTTTGGTTGGGAAGGAGGGGGTTGTGCCTCTCCCTCCCCCATCCTTTTATGCTGGAAAAGACACTGGAGCATTTGTTAGCGCAGAGAGGGGGGAAAAAAACCACAAAGAATTGCAGCATTTATGTAGATATAGAAAAAAAAAATAATAAATGGCAGATTATTTTAAAAAAAAAAAAAAAAAAAAAAAAAACCACGGGTTTTTAT
>JAOTQP010000099.1:5535433-5570117 GCA_026413545.1 Cichladusa arquata | reverse complement strand
GGGGGGGTGGTCGGCTGGGGCGGGAGAGAATTCAGGTGAAAAAAGGTTAAGTGCAGCCAGAGATTGAAGTGAGGCAGAGTCGCCCATGAGAGCAAAGCAAACAGTTCAGCGCACGGAAACCCGAGCCAAGGCCATTCACTGCACAAACTGCGAGACAGGCGAGTGCCCCCTCCCCTCCCGCTCCATGGGATCTGGCAAGGACAGTGCTGGCTCCGAGTTCATAAATTCTTCAGCAGAAAATACTTAGATACTTCATCAAGGGCTCCTCTGTTACTCCAGAACAAGTTTATATTATTAGAGGGAAAAAAAAAAAAAAAAAAAAAAAAAAAAAAAAAAAAAAAAGAAAAAACAGCAACCCCTCAACCAAACAAAAAGGGTCCTAAATAAAGAGATAAAGCAGCATGACAGGACAGCAGTAATGGCTTTCAGGTGTATGTTCTGCATAAGATTTCCAGGCAGTTGGTTTAGTTAATGGATTCCCTTAATCTTTCAGCTGTCAGGGTGCAATCTATAGTCTACTGTTTCTTCCACCCCGTATTTATAGGGACAAATTCAAACTTGTATAAACAGACAGGAGTATCTATTGTTGTGCAAGAGGAGGACACAAAGGCAGCTTGTCACTGATCCATCACAGCTGTCTGAGCGCCGAGCCGGGAGAAGCCGGCAGCGCGGGGGAAACGCAAACCGGGAGCGGGAAGGATCCGGAGGTGTTGGGAGTGTGGGAACCGGGGGAGGTGGGCACGGCCCCCTCAGCTGCTTCTCCGGGCTCTTTGGGATGCTGAGAGTGTCAGCAAAGCCCGGCAGGTCTGGGGGGAAAGAGGAGAACATTAATTAAAAATTAGGTGCTGGCTCAGAGCTTGAGATTTCTAAGTTGGTTTGTAACCAAGTCGGGAAGGGGGAAGATGAGGGTAAAAGGGTGGTGAAAGGATGATGGAAATAAGATGTTCTTGGGCAGAGAACACGTCTGGGGAGCAGCAGCTCAGTTAAAATGCATCAAAAATTCCTTGTATTGGTGGAACTCAGGGACATCTTTAATAACTCACAGGATAAGAAGAGCCAGGAAGCTGCAATGACTCGAGGTTGGCTGCCAGCACAGCCTGGCTCCAATGGGAAGCACTTCCCAGGCTTGGCTGCTCCATTCCTGCTCCAGCCCTCTGTCTGAGTCTCACCAGGATCACTGCACATGGACACCCACAGCAGGGAAAACATCTCCCAAATGGGTAAGAGGACAGCAAGAGGTGACAGTGAGAAGATAAGGAACAGGAGTGGACAACAGGGTCCCCAAACCAGAGGGAGGAAGAGGGTGAAGCCCTAATGGTGCACAGGGGAAGGAGGGAGGGGAAGCTGCTGTGTCCTCACTGCCAGCAGATCCCAAGGGATGCAGGAGGCACAGGCAAGGATGGAGAGAGCAGGAGAGGCCATGGCAGTACTTTGGGTCTTTAAACATGTGTTTGGAAAAGCTTATTTTTCCTTGGATAACTCCAGCAAAGCTCTCCCAGCACCAGCAGAACACAAACAATTGGCAACAACGTGAGAAGTCCCTGCTGTCCCCATTGAACCCAGCTCACTGAAGGATCCTGCCATGAGATGTTTATTGGGAAAGTGCAGAACAAGGAATACAGGGACAAACTCCTTGTGCTGGCCTGGTTTGTGTACCCATGGAAGCACTCATGGAAACCTCAACTGAAGGAGTTCTCCAATCCCAGCCTTTGCCTGATGTTTGTTTATTTAAATCCATGCTTTGCACAAGAGCCTCTCCTGCCTGCTCTTCTCCCTCCCCACCCTCCAAGGGCTCCTCAGGGCTTTCTGCTGGGACTCATCCAGCCTGCCCCAATTCCAGCTGGGAAACCACTTCTCCTGCTGCTGTGCTCTCCCTGCTCTCCAGCTGGTGGGGTGGGGTCCCCTGGCAGCAATGCTGGGAGGTCTCTGCAGGAGGTTTGAGACCCTGGTGCTGTCCCAGGGTCACCTCTCATTCAGTGCTCCTGAGCTTTTCATGGAACAGTGGAATTACAGAATCAGGGAATGGTTTGAGTTGGAAAGGATCCCCTGCCATGGCAAGGGACAACTTCCACTGTCCTTGGACTCTTCCAGGGATGAGAAGCTTTTCAAGTGGCTCTGGAACACCAGGTACAGATGGGCAGGATGCTGCCAAGGGAGCCAGAGCTGCTCCTGCCTCCTCTCCTGCTTCCCCTGCCCAGATCCCATTTCCTGTCCCAGGAACGCCCAGCCCTGCTCAGCTCCCAGGGGAGTGTCCAAGTCACCACCACCCACACAAACCTCCCACCTGGATCAGCAGAGCCAGATGGAAAAAGCACTCGCTGACTTCATCCTGTGTTCAGAGAGGGGACACCAGCAGGTCCCAGCAGCGAGTTCCCCAGCCCAGCACTCCCTGCCTGTCTGGGAGCATTGGGAATACTGGGAGGGATGGAGTCTTCATCTCCTAGAGAGATGCAGGGATTTAAATATATATTGAAAAAATTCCCAGTGTGTTAAACGAGCAGGAGGGTGGCAGGGATGGCACAGGTAGGGGACAGGGGATGGCACCGGGGGGGACAGGGGATGGCACAGAGGGGGACATGGGATGGCACAGAGGGGGACAGGGGATGTCACAGGTGGGAGACAAGGGATGGCACAGGTGGGGACGGGGGATGGCACAGGAGGGGGACATGGGATGGCACAGGGGGGACAGCAGGAGGGATGAAGGGAGTACTTGGGACAGCAGGATGGTGGCACTGGCTGCATTTCCCAGGATGGAGAGAGCAGCAGCCTGGAGGGACACAACCCCATGTGGCACAGAGGAGGAGGAGGAGGAGGAAGGGGAGAGGTTGATGGAACAAGAGGTGCCCCGTGGAGAGGCAGCTGATGTTTAGTGGGGGAAGGAAGGAAGGAGGGACATCCCTGGTGCAATCGTTCCACGGATCCAGCTCTGGCTCTTCCGAACACAGCTCATCTCTCTCCAGGGTAATGCAGCCGCCTCCTGCACCTGATCCCCTCATTAACACTGTCACCAGCTGATGACATTATCAAGTGAAGCGTGGCCTCGGGGCAGGCAGGATTTAACCCTTCCAACGCCAGAGGATGAGCCCGGAGTGTGTCATGCAACAGGTGAACAGGGACCTTCAGAGGGTCAGTGGAGTTTGCTCTGGGAATATTTGTGGGAGGAGGAGGAGGGGCCCTGGGAAGGCCAGGCAGAAGTGATGGATGGGAGCTGGTGTTGGAGCTGAAAGTTTCAATAACACTTGTGGCTGCACGTAGGCCCCCGGGCTTTTCCCAAAGGATTGGCTGAGCCATCGCTCTCTAAATGGATCATTCTCAGGAAAATCAAGCTGCTGCCATCTCTCCTCCCCCCTGACACTCAGCAGAGCCATGAAACAGAGCCATCAATGCTGCTGCAGCTCTGTGGGGCAGTGCCAAAGGACATGGTGCCACAGCAGGCACTGCCCTGTCCCCAAGTGTCACAGTTCTCCTGAGCTCCTCACGTGCCATTCTCTTCCCAAAAAATTACAGAATCTCAGAATGGTTTGGGATGGAAGAGTTCATCTTGTTCCACTCCCTGCCTTGGACGCTGCCAAGGATGGGGCAGCCACAGCTTCTCTGGGCAGCCTGTGCCAGGGCCTCACCACCCTCCCAGGGAGGAATTTCCTGCTAATATTGAACTTCAATCTCCCCTCTTTTAGCTCCAAACCCAGCCCCTTTGCACAGGGATCACACACAGAGGGCTTGGACGGAGCTCAGGCAGTAGAAAACTGATGGCAGGTAAAAATTTGGCTTCCAATCTCTCCTGGATTCACTTTGAATGTCCCAGCAAGGATCCTGTGGCTCCCTCATGTCCCCTCTCATTCCAACATAAATCCAAGCACCAAGTTCATCCCCTTTGCAAGGTCCCCACATGAAGCTTTGCCTTGTGGCAGGTGACAGTGACACTTTTTGAGAGCAGCTCAGAGCCAGGGCAGGTTATTTTCTCCAGATAAAGAAAATGGGAATGAGTTTTCGCAGAGCTGAGTGACACCTGCACACGGTCACCAGCAGCTGGGAGGGGGCAGGGCTGGCTGAGGACACTCAGTGTCTCTTGCTGGGGTCATCCTCAGCTTCTTTCTATTTGAACATCTTCGTTTTCCTCCGTGGGCTCTCTGGCTGGAGATTAAAGCTGTGTTTGCAAGCGGGCGGTGCTGGAAATCAAAGGCAGAGGATTAACAAAGCCATTTGGCTGCTCACTCTGCTTTGCTGCCGTGACCGCCACACAGAACCCAACAACTCCGTAATCCCTGAGGCCAGCAGCCCCTTTTCCAGGGAAATCTGTCTCTTCTGAAGGATCTGAGGGAGGATGGGTGCAGGATGCTCGCTGTGTGCCTGGTCATGAGGTGAGCAAAGGCGTCATCCCAGCAGAAATTCCTTCCTCCCTGGTGCCACACCCCTCCATCACCTCAGATTCAATCCAGCCCAGCAGCTCAAGTCCTTTTCCTTGGGAATGCCTGGATGAAAATCCCTTTGTTTCCTGAGCTCTTGCTGATGGAATTGCTCTGCCTTTAGCCTCCCTCCCACTGGGAAGGATTCCCCCATTCCCTGGAGTCCCAGGAACCAACTTCCAGTAGCCTGCATCTCCGGGAACCACTTGCTAGATATCAATATGTATCTCAATATAAGTCTGGCGTTTGTGTATGGGGGTGGATTTTTATGTCCGTGCATAGAATCAATAAAAATTAACATTTAAGGAGCTGTAATGGGATCAGTGGCATTGTCGGGAAATGCAGGGAGTGTTAAAAGCTTAATGGACAGGGAAGGCAGGGATTCTGCAGACTTCAGCATGCAGGACTAGGGGGAAATCAAGGAGAGAGACAAGAGGAATTTAGAGGGATTTGGAGATGCTGGTAATGAGTAAAAGTGATCAGGGTGAAACTCCTGCTGCCTCCGGAGCACAGCCCTGGCACAGGCTGTGGTTCCATGCTGGATTTACCTGTTTCAACCTCCAATAAAACAGTGATTCCAGTGGGAATGGGGAATTAAATCAGCCACTTGAGTCTCTGCTTGTCTTCTCCTGCTTTTCCTGCCCTGGAGGTCTGAACAGCCCAATTTAAACCAGTGCAGGAGTTCTGGGAGCTGAGAGGGATCCCTGGGGAGAAGGTGAGACAGGGATGGAGCATGGGGCTCTCTGCCAGGATGGGGCTCTTGAGGCATCTCAGTGACCCTGCTGCAGTCACACACCCCTGATTTTGTCCCCAGGACCCCCAGGCATGAGGGGCTCCTGTCCCTTGGGGAGACAGGGCTGGACTCAGGGGCTGGGTGTTGGTGGAGCAGCCAGCACAGAAAACACTCAGTGCCCAGATATCAACCCAAAGGAGATTCAGTATAAATTAAATACTGGGGAGAAGTTTTTACCATAAGGGTGGTGAGGCTCTGGCACAGGGTGCCCAAAAAAGCTCCAGCTGCCCCTGGATCCCTGGAAGTGTCCAAGACCAGGTTGGAAGAGGCTTGGAGCAACCTGGGTTAGTGGAAGGTGTCCCTGCCCATGGCTGGGGGTGGAACTGGATGGGCTTTAAGGTCCTTTCCAGCCCAAATGTTCTGGGATTATACAAGATGCTGCTGAGGGATGGGATATCACCTGGTGGGGAGTAATGACCAGCTGGACATCTGCCATGGGGAAAAGCACAGTGTCCCAGGAATGTTTGGGAAATGTTTGGGCCATGCAAAATTCCCTCTCATTAGCTGGTTCATTGTCTCTCATCACAGAACATAGTCCAACTCTTTACATGGTGCCTGAGCCATTTTCCAGCTGGTGGGCAGCAGGAGAAGATCACAGACCTGAGAAAGGGAAGGGTTAGGGAGGGTTAGGAAGGGTTAGGAAGGGTTAGGGAAGAATTAGGGAAGGGCTAGGGACAGGTTCTTCTCACCTTCCCATTCTGCTCTCCAGCCCATTCACCACAAAAGACACCAGCACAGGGTCATTATTAAAGATCAGAAGACATTCCAAAGGCTGCACAGGCAGTGGAGCTTGGGATAGGTTTGTAAGTTTGTGCTGGCTGCAGGATCTCAAGGAGAGCATTGGGATCTCAAGGAGAGAGTCAGACAGAGCTGCTGGAACAGCTCAGCTGTGCTTCAGTCTCTGTTACTGCCACTCATCTCAAACCTGACCCACTTTCCACATTGGCATATTTTGTCTTTTTAAAGTGCAGAATAATTGAGCAGACCCAGCAAAACTGCAACAAATGTTTGGATTCAGCCAAATCTCTTTTTCAGGGGAAAAAACCCACAGTTGGCAACAGCTTTTTCCCAGAATGAAAATGAGAGAATGAGCATGTGGAAGGAAGAAGTTTTTACAATGAGGGTGGGGAGGCCCTGGCACAGAGAAGCTGTGGCTGCCCCATCCCTGGAAATGTCCAAGGCCAGATTGGATAGCACTTGGAGCAACCTGGGATGAGGGAAGGTGGAATGGGGATGATTTTTAAGACCTGTGGCAGGGGGTGGAATGGGATGAGCTTTAAGATCCTTCCCAACTCAACCCATCCCATGGTGCTGTGTCCAAGCTGGGATTGCCACAGTGATGCTCCATGGATCCATGACCCTCCCAGAAGATGGAATGGTGCTCATCCAGCATGGGCTGGGTGCTGCTGGCTCTGACTCCACCTGAACTCAAGCTCTGGCACATCCCCAGTGACTGAAGCAAGCCAGGACTTGTCCTTACTCCCCCTTTACTACACACTTACACCTCCCTGCAAGAAGCAGCTCCAGCTGCTGCCACGGCTGCAGCTTCCGAGGGGATTTTGTCTCCTCTAGGTAAACATGGAGGCAGTGGATCCACACCTTATAATTACACTGCTCCACTCTGCAATTATTCCATTTTCCAGGCTACAGCTGCTTCCTACTCATTATCAGGCTAAGAAACTTCTCCTGATCGTAACGTGGCATTAACCCTGTAATTAAGAGGCAGAGACCACCCAGGGACTGGATACCAAGAGGGGCTTCTCCAAACTGTGCCAGAGCTCAGGGGTGGCTTTCCAGGCTGTAGAGTCCCTTTTCCAACCCCACACACTTCCCTTCCCTCTCCTTTATGATTATTAATATTTTTAATGGCACAATAGGAGCATCCTCATAAATCTGTCACCACAGAGTTGATGAGTTGAGTGCTCAGGGAGGGGGATCTGCTAACCCAAGTGTTTTGGGGGACATGGAGCTCTCCAGGTGCCCCATTCCCAGCTCCAGCAAAGAATTCACCTGGTGAGTTTTGTCTTTTTTGCCGAATCCATTTGCAGGAATGACTCTCCTTTATCTTTGTGGTTGGAAGTGCCTGATTCCTGCCACCCTGCCCATGGTGAATGAGGCTTCTCTGTCTCCATCAGTTCAAGGATCATTTCTGAAAGGTGGGACATCACCCAGAGTGACACAGAGGGGTACCAGAAAGGCTGTGACAATGTCCAGCTGTGTTCCCAGCTCTGGGATGCAGCACAGCACTGCTCCATCCCCATCCTTGCAGATTCCAAGACTTGTAGATCAGCACCTGGTTTTTGAGGGGCTGTGATGAGCCATGAGCCACAGATGGAGCAATTTTAACTCTGAACACAACGAGCCAGGTCACATTTAATTGTCTGGGACCTCTTTGGGTGAAAAGGGCACTTGTCAGCCTGGGAAGTTCAGAGCACATCACCTCTCCTGGAATTTCATGGCACAGGGTCTGGATGATTTCATGGACTCGGGAAGGACTTTGCTGCTGCTGCTGAATTCAGTCTGGGGCATAACTTGACACCTTTAATTAGAGGAAGCACAGCCAGGCTCCAGCTCAGGCAGCTTATCCAGAGTGGAATCACATCGGTGCAATCAAATCCGGGGCAGCATCCCGGGATGAGGGGCACAGCTCGTCGTGCCCTGCAGCAGAAGCAGGGCTTGAGCTGCCTCACACACCCAGCTCCCTCCTGCAGCTGCTTTTCTTTGGCTTCAGGAATAAATCTAGGAAGTGTTCTACCTGCTGGAGCAGTTTGCAAAGAAAGGCACGGAACAAACATATTTAAGCTCTTGCTGTGCTCACCGGGAGCAGCAGGATCTGCATCTGTGATCAGAGCTGGGAGCCAAGGGACAGCCCCTTCCCTGCAGGAGAGCTCCCCTTGCCTGGGCTTCCCTTTTCCACAGCTTCTGGAGCAGAGCAAACACGGGAGCAGGATGGACTGAGGGTGAATCCATGTCCTGCACACCTTTAGCACCTCCACCTGCATCCAGGACAGCCCTGGGCATCATCCTGTCCATGGATCCAGGGCCAGGAGCCAAAGCCTGTCCACCAGCAGTGACAAATGCAGGCACAAAACTTCCCTGGATTTGTTTCCAGGTTCCCAGGCAGAAAAATCAGTGTCCCTGAAGATTGTATGAGCGTGACCCTGGGGCTACCTTCTTAAATCTGCTTCCCAAAAATGATGGAGTCACTCCTGGCCTGAGAGGACACCGATGTCCTGCATCCCAACACCTTCCCCCCGAGGGAAGGAGAGCAGCACAGCATCAGAGGGGACATTTGCCAGCCCCAGGGGTGGGGGGACAGTAACAATAAAACCACGGGGGTCCTGCCCAGGCCACAGCCACGGGGGGCTGCGAGGGGCTCTGCTGGCAGTGCTTGCTCCAGGAGCTCCTCCTCTAATGGGACATTTCCCGTGTTATCCCGACAGCTCTGTTTTCCCGGCAGTTTATCACCCACCTCAAAATCGATGACAAGGCAGAGTGAACCCCTGACCTGGAGGTATAAATTGCCCCTAATTATCCCAGCAGCTCGTCAGGCACTGGGTGCTCTGAGCAGGGAGCAGCTCTGCCCTCTGACCCCGCTGCATTTCTCTTGCTTTAAGGGCTTTTCTCCCCATCCCAGCCTGAAATTCCCCTCTGGTGGATCCCAGGTCCTTCCTGTTCCCTCCAGCCACCCTGGCACATCTGGGGTCCCCATGGCCAGAGCACTGGGAGGAGGGGGAGCCAGACCATCAAATTCCATCATCCCCCTCCTGGTTTTTATTCCCAGTGCTCAGGAACGCTGCTCATTTTCATTTTCTCCAGCCAGTCCATCTTCAATATGGAGTTAAAGCACACCCCGAGGAGACATCTTTAATTAAAGTTTGAGGAGCGTCAGATAAATAAAGAGGGACCACAATGGCCCAGACATCTCCCTGGGAGTGATGGGTGCCCAGGGAACCGCTGCAGGTTCCCGGGGGAGATCAAGGGAATGCAGCGGTTCCTTCCCAAGCCTTTGGCATTTGTTTAGCCCCGGGCTCTCTCTAAGGTAAACGGGGGTGTCCGACCCTGCCACCTCTTCCCGCTCCAGTTGCCAGGGGCTGCGGAGAGCCCTGGCAGTCGAGCAGCCCTTGAAAGGCTCCTTTCACTGTAATTAGACATGTAAAAATGAAAAAACCCGAGGAAAGGAATTTATGCATCTTCTAATAGCCCTCAAGTGTCCATCCAGCCGCAGCCTTTTCTGCCTGGGCTTTTATTTGGAGAGTTGCTATAATTTATGTCGTGCAATTAGGTTTTTGTCCTCGGGCTGTGGGAGGAGCGGGAGCGTGGAGCAGGGGAAGGAGCCTGGAGTGAGCAGAGGGAAAAGGGGCAGCGGCTCCGGGATGTGCCCCGGGATTCATTCCAGCACTGAGCAGCTCCCTGGCTCTGAAGCAGCCCAAAATTATGGAGCAGAAGAAGGATGAAATGGGGAAAAAAAATCCTCGTTTTGATGGGAACGGTGCCCATTCCCCCGCAGGACTCGCCAGGAGGGAGGGTGGTGCTGGGGACGGGGTTAAAGCACATCCTTCAGCTGTTGCTAAGGAACAGTGCCCTGGCACAGCTGGGGGAACATCTGGGTGCAGGAGGGGACAGGAGGGACCCTCTGGGGAAGGGGTTGATGCTAGTGGCCATCCCGGAGCGCTGGGAAGCCAGGGAAGGCTGTCAGCAGCCCCGTGTGCTGCTCCCCAGCCCTCCAGAAAGGTTTTCCAGCTGTGTTTTCCTGCATGCAGCAGGATAAGCCCAGCAGATAAACCAAACACCGAGCACAACACGCTTCCAGGGAATATTTGCTTAAAGTCCTGTGGAAATGGGATTCACAAAAGCCCACGGCCCACGGGCTCTTTCTTTGCACAGCCAAATCCTTGAACTTGAATCCCTCCAAGAGGGGTTTTAGCTCAATGGCCACTTTATGCCTGTTGGGTTGCCCGTGGCCCCGCTGGCCATGTGCCGCCTCTCCCTGCCCGACATCTGTAACAAATCCTGGTGGCTGCAGGGCTGGAGCTGGCTCCTGCCTGCCCGGGGCTGCCTGCTGGGGAGGCCGGAGCAGCCTTAACAAGGAGAGCTGGAAAAAAAAAAAAAAAATCCCAGGAACAGTGCGGCCAAAACCTGCACATTCAGCAAAGGCTGGATCTGGGATATCAGCAAACGGATCCCAGGGTGCAGGGGCCCTTATCTCCCCCAGACCTGCTGAGTGACAGAGCAAACCCATGGAAAATGCAGCTCCCGCTGCTCACACAGCACTTTCTCCTCCGAAGGGGGGTCCGAGTCCCCTCCCCGCAGCTCGGGCAGATGTGGGAGCCAGATGATGCTCCTGTGGCTCTCTCTGCCCCTGTCAGAGGAAGAGCATCCCTAATCCCGCACGCAGATGGTGCCGGCGGATTCCTGGGGTGGGGCTGGCACCTCCCGGGTGTCCCTGCTTGTCGCAGCTCACCGGCGACAGGGGGAGGTGCTGCCGGAGGTGCAGGATGGTGTGGAGGGGTTAATCCCAGCTGTGCCCCCCTGGATCCCTCTGACAGCAAGGGCAGGGGGATAAATGTGACTCTGGGGGGGCCCAGGGGGCTCATCCCGGGGAGGAAAACACCGGAGTCAAAGAGAAATTGGGTCATATCCCCCTGATTGTCTGAGTAAATGGGACACTGTGTACATTTTATTTACCTTCCTACAGGGCAGATGTAGTGAGCGTGTAATAAATCATTTGTGCAGCTGCTGGGCAACCTCCTGCTGCAGACCCAGCAAAATTCACACAACCAAACCTGCCCTAATTACAGCTCCCTCTGCTCTCCACTCCTCCCAGCTCCTCATGCACAGCCACTTATTCTCCCTCGCGCTGTCTCGCTCCTCCTTTTCTCCATCTGCTGCTTCCTTCCCTTTGCTATTTCCAGAGGGATCCGTGGTCAGCACCATCGCTGCTCCTGCCCTCAGCTGCAGCTTGGATAGTACCAGGCAGGATGTGGGTGATTGCCTCCCACCCTGGGACACCTCCTGAGCCCTTTGAGGGCACAGAGCAGCTGAGATCCAAACCTTTCCTTGGCTGTTGGACCCGAGGTTTCCTCTTCCTCCAGGCAGAGCTGAGAAATCCCCCTGGTTTAGGTTGGAAAGGAACACAGAATGCCCAGAGAAGCTGTGGCTGCCCCTGGATCCCTGGAAATGTCCAGGGTCAGGATAGACAAGGCTTGGAGCAACCTGGGATAGTGGAAGGTGTGCAAGACAATGACCTTGAAATGTCCCTTCCAACCCAAACCATTCCAAGATTCTGTGATTCTTTGGGATGTCAGCAGGTTGACCTCCTCAGATGCCTGTGGGGATCTGGGCAGAGCCAGACCCTGTTCAAGCCTCAGGTTTTCCCAGCTTTTCATCCATCAGAGCAAAGCAGCTGGAGCTGCCTGGCTGGGACCCGACAATGGTCTGAGATTGCAACAGAAAAGATCCAGATTCGTGTTTACAAATCCTTTCTAAGGATAGCAACCACTGGAGCAGATTGCCTGGGGCTGTGCCAGGCTCCCCAGGGCTTGCATCTCGTGGGAGCTCAGACAAATAGCTGGGAATCAGCTGGGAGGAGCTGGTCCTGCCTGGGAGGGGGAAGTGGGACAGGGTGGGGGAACTCTGCAAACCCCAGGACACAGCTTGGAGTCTGTCCCTCTGGGAGAGGCTGCAGAGATGGAGCCTGAGGCTCCATGATCAGAATGACAAAATGGTTTGGGTGGGAAGGGGCAGGGACACCTTCCACTCTCCCAGGGTGCTCCAAGCCCCATCCCAGCTGGCCTTGGACACTTCCAGGGATCCAGGGGCAGCCACAGCTTGTCTGGGCACCCTGTGCCAGGTCCTCAGCACCATCACAGAGAAGAATTCCCTCCCAATATCCCATCTAACCCTGACCTCTGCCAGTGGGAATCCTGGGACACAGCCTGGAGCAGCCAGGGTTGCAGCAAGAATTGTTCACCCAGTGGAAATGGATCTGCAGGGATGCTGAGAGCCCTTGGTCCTTCAGGACACAGAGGAGCAGGAGCAGCACATCCAGGTCAGGCAGTGGGACAAAGGGGATGTGACTTTCCCCATCCTGAGCTGGCAGAGGGAACATCCGTGCAGCACATGGAGGTCCTGCCTCTGGAGCTGTGGGGACCTCGAGGTCCTTAAAATAATCCCAAAGAAATAAACAAACAAACAACCAAACGAATGCCAAGAGCAAATGGAGAACAGACTTTTGCAGTGCTTCTCTCCAGCAGGGCCTATTCAAAGCTTGGAGAGAGGATGACACGCTGGGCCAAGGCAAACAGCCCTGCAACACATCCCAAACAATGGCTTCCCAGAGCACAGAGCCAGAGGGAATCTTGTGGTCATCCCCTTGGATTTGCTGCAGAACACATGCCATGGCTCTTCCCAGAAGCCATTGTTTAAACTCGACAAAAAATCTTCCCTCTTCAGCTTTTCCAGGGAGGGTGGATGAGCTGGGATGCACAGGGAAGAGCAGGGGGGGAATTTCTTCCTTTAACCAGTTTGAGGATTGTGTGTAACTGGAGTGAAGCCTCATTGACTGGAAACAGCAGTTCCAGGGAGATGGAAACTATGTGCAATTTTGAGCTAAGACCAGACATAACTGGGACGGGCATTTTTAGCACAAAGTGCTTGGACTTCTCATCCTGAGGTTAATTCTTCTCTGGAGAGGAAGAGGGACAAGGAAAATTGCCACCACCTAAAGCAAACACTGAATATTCTGTTTGAGTTTGAGGGTGCTCCCTCCCTCCCCTTTCCTTTTATATTTCCCAACATCCCTGGATTTTAGCCTGGGGCCAGGGAAGGGCATTTGACTCACTGGAATTACTCTCCTTGCTCTCCATGTCTCCCCAGCTGGGATGCCAACTCATCATTCCTCCTGCACTCTGCATTTCATCACCCCATTTTCCAATCCTCTTCCTTGTCTGCTGTGTCTGGTCAACAAATATGGCAATGTCAGAGAAGGGAGAAACCCCTTTGGAATTTCTGCTGTGGAAATCAAGACATTGCCCAGAATTATCCTTGCTTTGCCTTCTCTTTCAGAGCAAGGTTTAATCCAGATTAAGATCTAGCCAAAATATTCCCTAATTTTAGGGGTTAAAATGATTTTTCCTGCACCTCAGGACCCTGGACATGGCTCTGCAGGGCAGGATTTCCCCAGGCAGAGCCGACACCACATGGGGCAGAGGGAAGGCTGCATTCCATGGGGGAGTGATGCCAGAGGGGCTGCACCCCCAGGGGATGCACCCCTAGAAAGACAGAGTTTTCTGGGATGCATTTTGGGTCTCCTCCTCCTCCTCTGCCTGCAAAAGGGATGAGCAACGTGCTCATCCCCCACTTCTGCACAGCAGGGTCAGGAATGGGACAGGAGCCAATTTCCCTTCCAGTGTGTCTGGACACATGGAAACTAAGGAAAAACAGAGGAGAAAAATAGAGAACATAGGGAAGATCCAACAAATGAAAGGGCAAGGAGTGGGCAAGGGGAGGGAGCCCAGGGAAGGAGCCCTTGCCAAACCTCTGCAAACACAGCGACAAGATCACACTTGGATGAGGCTCCTGGAAAAACCAGCTGAGGGAGGGAGGGAGGTGGATGTGGCCAGGGATTAATGAGCTGAAATCCACTCCCCGTGCCAGTGCCTGGTGCTTGTGGAGATGCCAGCCCTGCCTGAGTCAGTGCCCTTGGAGAGGTGCAGCTCCTCAGCCAGGCCATGGAGCAAGGCAGGCAGACACCCAGACATCATCCAAACCACAGGATGCTCCCCAAACCCTCTGCCAGAGCAGCTGGGAACCTGCAGCTCTCCTGCCCCGGGGCTCAGCTGACCCCAAGACCAGAGGGAAGGGGAATGGGGGGTTTAAGGCTGGCAGGAGCAGAGCTAAGAATCCTGCTCAGCAGGAATAACCATGGGAATAACACAGAACTTCACCCAAAAGGAGGCCAGGGTGTGGGTGCATCCACGTGAGGATTGAGAAAGGGAAGAGAGGGGTGAAGGAGGAATGTAGGGAGTTCTGGACTATCCAGGGATGTTTGGAGTCCCCATCCCTGGAGGTGTCCAAGGAATGACTGGAGGTGACACTCAGGGCTCTGGGCTGGTGACAAGGTGGGGATCAGGCAGAGGTTGGAGTCGATAACCCTGGAGGGCTTTTCCAACCTTGGTGATTTTTCGTGAGGCTGGGGGTGGAGTCTGGGGTATCCCAGAGGAAAGGGAGCACTGATGGGATGAATATTCCTGTTTTCCCCCAAAGCAGCAGCTCTGGTGGGTCCATGGGAAAGCCCCTTTCCCAATCACTGCCCAGATCCTGCTCCAGCCTCTGCAAGAGGAGCAGGACAGGCAGGAACCAGGAGCAGGTCTTGGTGGAGGTCGATCTCCAACCAGGAGACAGCTCTGGTAGGGGAAGAGCTCAATGAATTCCTGAGGTGAATACTGGGCTGGGGAGGACCCTGGAGAGGCTGAGCTCAGGAGCTCATGGCTTCAACTTCTGAACTATTCTGAGTCCAGGCTCAGCAGCAATTCCTCTGCAATGACAGGAAAATCTCTTTTATTGAGGGCAAACCACTAAACAGAAGCTCTGCTTTCAGAGGAACAACCATTCCAAGCCCACCAAAGCCAAAGGCTGTCCCCACGAGCCCTGGGCTACTTCCAGGGGGTTGATGGGTGTTGGCTGCCTGACCAGTCTGAAACACACTGAGTTCCCATTTTAGTGACAGTGATTCCTGAATTTTGGGTAAGAAACATCCCCATCGGCGCTGCCGCCCTCGCCCTGATGAAAGGGAAAGAGATCCATGACTATTTTGTCAGTAAATGTTTTTCCTGGCAAGGGGACCTGCTGGCTTTTCAAAAGCAAGTGAAAATTTGGTTCCATCCAGCTGTTCCCATATACTGGGAGCTGGGCTGAGGTGGGAAAGCAGGGCTGGGAGCAGACAGCCAGGGAATGACAGGCTGGGGAGCAAAACTCTGCAGCACTGCTCAGGACCTTGCCTGTGTGCAAAGTGAAGGCTCTGGGAGCAGAGTCACAGCAGGGAGGAGCCCCCATGGCCTCTACATGGGCAGGGGGGTCCAGGCTGACATTCCTGGGGGAATGCTCTTGGGGGGCTCGTTATGGACACCCCATTCCAGCCAGGCTCCAGGATTAGTGCTGAATGACTGGGGGAGATGCTTGGGCATCCAATCCCACTGGGAAACAAATCCTGCTGGTGATGGAACCTTACCTGAGCTCATTCCTGCCACCTGCCCTGGAGAGGGATTTGAGCAAGGGCTTGCAGTGAAAGGACACAGGGAAAGGCTTCCCACTGCCAGAGGGCAGGGTTAGACGGAATATTGGGAAGAATTGTTCAGAGAAGCTGTGGCTCACCCATCCCTGGAAGTGTTCACGGCCAGGTGGGACGACCTGGAGCAACCTGGGATAGTGGAAGGTGTCCCTGCCCATGACAGGGGGTGGAACTGGATGATGTTTAAGGTCAATTCCAACCCAACCCATTCCATGACTTTATGTTTTTTCCCTTTCCGGATGAGCCTTTTCCCATTACACACAAAGAGACTCTGTAGGGAAATAAAAATATTTCTCCGAGGGAGCCAAGGGCTGCTTTGCCCAAAAAGCCAATGGCAGCAACAGAGTCAAGATCCAGTGAGCCTTGACTGCAGGAGCATCCTGGATGCCTCTCGCAGTCCTGAATATTCATGGAAAATCAGTGTTAACAGCTCAGCAGGGAGCACGACCGAGCGCTGCCCAGACACTTTGCATCCTGGCCGGGGAATCCACATGGGGCTGCTCGGAGCGAGCCAGGAAGAAAATGAGCTGAAACCTCAGCCGCCAAACCTGACAGTGGCCTAATTCGGGAAGGCAACTTGCCCCAGGCCCTGCCTGCGGGGCTGCGAGAGCAAAAGGCTGTAAACGCTCCCGAAAGCCCTGCAGGGCTCAGCCCCGGGAGCGGCTCTGCGGCTGGGGATGCGCCGGACGGGCGAGCAGCGCTGGGAGCTGTCACTGCCAGCAGGGCATCACTCCCAGCTAATTGCTCGGGATGACTCTGCAGGGCGCTGGAAAAACCCATCCATCAGCGCTTCCCTGGGGATCGCTGCTCCGCGTCCCCTGGGACTGGAGCAGGTGAGGAGCCCAGTTTCCCTGCTCCTTCTGCACTCGGCTGGTTTGGCTGGAGCTCTGCAGCCGCTGGGTGTGATCTGCCTGCTCTCCTGCCATCCACCCGCACATTCCGTGTCCTCCCCGTGCCTTTTAACCTTGTGCAGATTTTAAACGACGCCGTTTCCTTTGGCTTGCACAGCACTTTATTTGTTCTTTATAGCCCCAGCTCACACAGGGGGGATGTTGCTCCAAGAAAAATCCTTGCTGCAGGGAGCAGAGGACGGACTGGCTCTCGGGGTGTGACCCTGCCTCTGACATTGACTCTCCACAGGCAAAGTGTCCCCTCTACTGTAAAACCAGGTGACATCCACCTGGTTGCTGGAGGAGCTGGGAGGGGGCATTAACCATCTCAGAAAAAATCAGGTTTTTAAAGCCTAAAAGTGCAGGGAGAAGGGAATTATAAATCATGGGATTGTTAAAGTTGGAAAAGACCTTTAAGGTCACCAATTCCAATAATCAAACCAGCAGCAGCAGCAGCATGCAATGAGTTCATACTGTTCATGTCATGAGCACATCTGGGATGACAATGTGCCTCTAGGCCACCTCTGCTGCATGATCCACACACCAACCACAAAACCCAAGGCAGACAGGAGGCTTCCCCACTTTCAGGGATTAAGGAATTTGGCTGAATTCAGCCCAAGCTCAGCCTGAGTACCAGTGCTTCTCCCATGCCAGAGAGGAGCCAACAAAATTCCCTGGCACTTGCTCTTTTCCCTGCCAACAAAGTTGCAAGAGGCGCTGGATGCTGCTTTTCCATGTTCAAGTGGTGAGGAAAGGTGGGTTCAGCATTTCCCACATCCCAGGGAGCTGAGGGAGTGCTGGGAGCAGGAGGGATGGGATGCACCCACCAGTTGTGAGATCTCCCACATGTGGGACAAGCCATGAGCTCACACCCAACACCTGGAAAGACTCTCACCCCTGGAACCCTGTTTGGCATCAGCCAGGAGCCGGCATTTTCCTCAATTATTAATCATCTTTCCATAGAAATCCTTACACCCCTGCCTGTGGTCGTTAGGCTTTGATTGTTTTGTCCTGATTATTCCCTTTGTTCCTCCTCTTCCAGCCAAAACCTGGGGTGATGGATCCCCTGGAGGCAGCAAATGCAGCATTCCCATTCCCAAGGGATCTCAGGCCAGATTTTTCAGCAGTGGCAGCCCCCAAAATTGGCCCTAGAGCCAGAGAAGAAGGAAGAGGAGCTGATGGATCCCAAAGGCTCCCACTCGGCAACAACCACAGCAATTAACTGGGAAATGGGAGGGACTAATTGAGCATTTAACCCAATGCTGGCACCACAGACCTTGTGCTGGAGCTGGAGAGAGGGAAGAAAGATCCATTCTGGAGCTGCAGGATCCTCTCCTGAGCCCTGGGATGTTGATACCCTCTGGTTGCATCCCAGCTTTTGACAGTCATTCATCCCCAAGGGATGCTCATATTGGGTTTAGAATAGGTGAGAGAGGAGCTTCATGGAAATCAACATGGATAAAAACACTCCCCAATCTGGTTGTGTTTGTCTTTTTTGTGAGCTTTTCTTCTTTTTTTCTTTTTTTTTTTTTTTTTTTGTTTGTGGTTTTCTAATTCTCAGAGAAAAACAGGTTTGCAGAGATTTCAGCCTTTCTCACAGTGCTCCAAACACAAATGTGGCAGCATCAATCGTCTCCATGTAAACAAGCAGAGAGCCAAGGCCACCAGACTGGGCTGGACCATCCGAAATTCCCCGCAAACTGCTTCTTTTTGTGCCACTGCCCATTAGTCAGGGTGAGGCAATGGCTGCAGACATGGGAAATCCACGGAAGCTGTAGAGTCATGGAATTCCAGAACTGTTTGGGTGAGGAACAACCTTAAAGCTCAGCTCATCCCACCCCTGCCATGGGCAGGGACACCTTCCACTATCCCAGGTCTGTCCAAGCCTTGTCCAGCCTGGCCTTGGACACTTCCAGGGATGGGGCAGCTGCACCAAATGCCATGTGAACAGTCACATCAGCCTGACAGTCCCAGGACAATTCCCAAATCCACAGGCACTGTCCTGAAACCACTCCAGCATTCCCATCACACATCAGCACTCAGGAGAGTCAGTGTTTGTGTCCTTTGCTGTCCATCAGCTTTACTAATGAATTTTTATTAGAGCAAACAAGTATTTATCTTATCCCCCCACAGGGCCCTTCTTGCTGGCCACAAAACATCTTTCCCCAGATCCCTTTCTGAATTCCCTGCTCCCCAGGGAATTAAAACCTCGGGAACAAACATGAGAGCAAAACCCCTGGGCTGGGATGTCCCACACCAGCCTCCTGTGGGAATCCTGGCAGGGACATGGCTCTGTATCCTGAGGGCACAAGGATTTGCTTTCAACCTCAAATATCCTGAGCAGCAGCATTTTTACAAACTCCAGACAGCAAAGGAAGGGTTAACCCCACCACAGCCCCCCAAAAAAAGAGGTGGAAATGGAGATACAGGAGGATAAAAGGGCTCTCAGGAGGGGTCAGCTTGAGAGGAAGAGAAACAGAGGAGAGAAAAGGAATTTGCTTCCACACAAACCCCAAAGGGTTGAAAGCATTTGTGAGCCAAAGGGCCAAAAAGAGTGTGGCACACCCTGAATGAGCTGGGATGTCCCCAGGAGGGGAGGGACAGAACCACACACAGCCAGCCCTGGGGAAAAATCCTAAATGAGGAGGGGCAGGATTCCAGCTTTATGGATGGGGTAGGCTCCAGCAACACCTGAGCAGCAGCAGCAGCAGTTTTCCCTTTGGCTGGGGATCATTAGGCAGCATATTGGCTCAAAATGGAACCTGGGGCATTGGGACACTCCCAGCTCCTGCTTTTCCCTCTCCACTGAAGGCTGGCTCCTGAGCTGGTTGCTATGGGGAGGAAAGGAGCAGTGCCCTCGTGGATGGTGGGGAGATGGAGGAGAAGGAGATGTGCTGTGCTGGGGGACAGCTCCTCGTGGCAATGCTAAATTTGGCCTGATGGATTTGGAACAGATGAGACTCTGGGGACACAGAGCCTGGTGTTCAAGGTGATACAAAACAGTGGCTGGAAATATCCTGCTGGATGAGGGAGCAGATCCCACCCTGTCGTTTGGGGCATGGGTGAGAAACAGGGAGAGAAAACTGGGAGCAGAACTGCAGGGAGAGGCTGTGATGGATGCAGCACCTCAGTCCAAGCCCAGCTGAGCTCTGTGGGCACAGGCCATGGGCTATTCTGGCACATCTCCCTGCTCTTGGCACCTCTGAAACACATGAAACACTCGGCAGAGCCCCGGAGCCGTGATCTCCACGCCAGGGAAGCAATCCCTTCCCTGGCACCACCGCAGCTGAAATATGGATCGAGGAGAGGAACGGCTCCAAAAGGAAAGACAGAGAGACAACTTTGTTGTCCTGGCCAAACCCGAGCTTGCCAAATCCCTCTTCTCTAAAATGCTGCCTGCATTTTCAATAAATAAGGAGAAATCAAAACAAACGCCCGTTCCTCCCGCTCCGGCGCGGGCTGATTCCCAGACACCTGCCACATCCAGTGCTGGCACTGTCGGGAGAATGGATCTGCCCGTATCGCTTGCACATTTGTCTGTAAAGCTCATTAAGATCGGGCGAGATGAAAGGCAGCGCCGCAATGTAAGATCATTATCGTTATCAAAAGGAACACAGCAAACTGCTGCTCGAGAGGCAGATCTGTTTCCGTGTAAGAGCTGTTCAAAGTTCGCCCCGACGCTCCCTAATAAGGTGCCTGTTCTAGGAATCAACTTCAAGAGCTTCCCTCATGCTGGGGAAAACTTCCAAGGACCCCTTTGCCTCTCACGTCTGCCGTGTGAATTTTCCGAGGCGTTTGTGACATAGCGGAGGCGGTTTGGGTACAGGGAAGGGGATCCTGTGTCCCAGAGCCCCCAGCGTGTGGGGTGCTGGTCACCCATGATGTGAGCATGGACATCTTTGATGTGACCATGGGATTGTGTGATGTCACCAAGGACGTGTGTGATATCACAATGGAATTGTGTGATGTCACCATGAATGTGTGTGACGTCACAGTGGGTGAATGTGATGTCACAATGGGTGAGTGTGACGTCACCATGGATGTGTATGATGTCACCACGGTTATGTGTGATGTCACTATGGACATATGTGACGCCACCATGGACGTGTATAATGTCACCATGGACATCTCCCAGCTCATTCCCAGCTGCCTCCCCTCCCTCCATCCCCATGGAATGAGCATTGGCAGAAGCTCCCACACGTGGGATGGAGCCTCCACTGGGCAGCACCAGGTGCCTTCCAGAGAATTCCAGGTTGGGTTTCAACACACAAATCCAATCCAGAGTGGTCTCCCCAGCAGGAATTCCTCATGGGATAGCCCCGGTGGGCGCCACAGAGCAGTGCAGGGACCCCCACAGCCATGGCCAGGCACCACAACCACGTCCCACCTGCCACCAGTGCCTCCCAGCCAGGCTGCCAGACCTTCACGTGTGGAGTCCTGCCTGCCACAGACGTTCCAGAAGCTTCCAAGGAGGGGCTTCCCATGGGGTCACAGCCCCCCACACAGAGCCTGAAAGAGGAACTGGCTGGTTTAAAACAGCCTCCTGTTCCTGTGGGGAGCTTGCTGGAGCCAAGCCTCAGGCTTGGAGCTGACTGATGGGAATTTGGATGCAGAGAATCCTCTCCTGCCTGGAGGAAGCAGAAGAGTTAAACTCGCTCAAGGCACCATAATTTTTCCAAGAAGAAAACCGTTCTTCCCACACAGGGTCAGTTCTTTTTTGAAACCAGCCTCCCTTTTATCCCCAAGAAAATCTGCTCATAATTATAAAGCAGGGAAGGAGAGGTTTCTGGAAATATTCATTTGCAGCTGAGCCATTTTCACCCTGGCACAGGCGGAGCGAGCCTTCCTCGCTCCCATCTGTCGCGTTCGCGGCGCCGCCGATGCCAGCCAGGCTCTGCCACCCAGCGTGGCACACTCGGCAGGGACAACGTGACACCGAGCCGGGAGGGGGCCGGGGGGCCGCCAAGAAAGCGGCAAGGACTCGGAGCGTGTGTCCTGCCCAAGATGTTCTTCTTACACATGAACAGCTTGGCAGCACGAGGGGCTGGGAGGGGGGGAAGAGGAGGAGGAGGAGAAGGAGGAGGAGGAACAGCTCAGGCGTTGTTGGGTGCTGTTTGGGAAGAGGTGAATGGAAAAGCTCGCAGAGCTGAGTTTGATGGAGTGGGCAGAGTCCATCTCCACCAGCATTGTGCTCTGAACTGGAGCACTCAGCCCAAACCAGCCATCCCATTATTCCCTGTGTGCTCTCAGCACCTCCATCTGCCTCCAGGTGATGGGATCCGTGCTCCTTCTTCAGGGAAACTGCTCTGCCTTCTCCCATCCCTCTTCTATAGCCTCGTCTCATTTCCACAGCCACAAATAAATCAATCTGCTGCTGGTGCCTCCACCTTCAAATATTTATAGAGTGTTATTACACTTTTCACTCCCTGCCTGCTCACACGCGCCCTTTCCTTTAAACATCTCCCCACCCAGCTCTGGATATTTAGTTCTTTTAATCCCTCCCCATAAATCTCCCCTGATCCACTCCTGGTGCTGTATCCATTCATTTCTCTGGATGAGAGGCACTGTGATGGATTGGCACGGCAGAGCTCTCCAGGAAGGGGCTGTTGTCACCTCCCTCCATGGCACAGTGCCTGGGGACCGTGGCTCAGAGGGTGTTGGACACCTCCAAGCATCTCCTGGGCTCCTCCTGTGGTTCCTGGCTCCATCCAGACTTCAGCTTTCTGCCCTCATTGGATTTTGCATTTTTTTATTTCTCGCTTTTTCCCCCCCCCTCCTCCCTTCTCCCAACTACAAATGACAAAATTGCCAGCAGCTCCCAGACAAGCTGCAAACCCAGGAATCAGCTATTTCTGGAGACGGAATTTTAACTTCCTTTCTTGATTTGCAAATTGCTGGGGAGCAGCTTGTGAGGCCCAGGAAACCGGGAGTGAGGGAAGGCTGCAAGTTCACACACCAGGTGGGATCCTGCAGTGGGGCGAGGTCTGAGCCCTCGGGAGCAGCAGCTGCATTCCCTGGGCTCAACATCACCTTTTGGGAATCATGGAATTGTTTTGGGTTGGAAGAGACCTTAAAGTTCATTTCATTCCCTTCCTTGCTGCAGGCAGGGACACCTTCCACCATCCCAGGTTGCTCCAAGCCCCATCCAACCTGACTTTGGACATTTCCAGGGATGCTGCTCTTGCCTCTCCAAGCTGGAATGGGGATGGGATTTGCAGGGAGGGAATGTGCTCATCCCAGCAGCTCTGCCATGGCCAGCAGGCTCAGGGAAAGTTGAGGAAGGGAAAAATAAAGTTTATCTTCAACAGGGGAGCAAAGAGGGAAATGTGATTGTTCTTGCCAGGTGAGCCCCAAGCAGAGCTGCAAAATCTCCTGGAGTTTATAATTTGCTGGAATAAAGCTGCTTCAGGCAACAAACCCCCGGTGGCTGTGGCTGATGGAGCTGGTGACACAGAACCTGGGATTACAGCCTGCCATGGAGCCCTCTCCCTGCCAGGATAACCCCCAGATAAGCACAGAACTGCCCAATTAAACAGCCTGTGTGAAGCCATGGGAAAGGCTGGAGGGATTTAGGGAGCTCAGGGTGGTTTTCCAGTCAAGGGATCAGAGGCAGGCACTCAGCCTCACAAAAAGCCTCATGCTCTGTGGGGACACAGAGCAGGCAGGGCTGGGAGCAGTGTCCCATCACTGCTCAGGGAGGCACAACAGGCTCAGCAAGGGCACTGGATAGGAGTTCTGCAGGAAATTACAGCACCTGGATCATCCCCAAGCCTGAAGTGGAACATCACTTTCTCCATGGCTTCACTGGTTTTGGTCCAGCTCAAAATTCCCCCAGTGCAGGAACCATCCCACACCATCCCAGCCCTCACTTCCACAGGCAGCCTTCATCCCAAGCTTTTGTTCCCCAAAAGACTTGGAGGAAGGGCTAATCCTGTATCACCAGGGGTTGACAGACTGAGTTCCTGGCTGGGGTTAAATTCCAACCCAAGCATTCAGCTACTTCATTTCTGAACCATCTTTTGCCCCCACCCAGCTGAATTTAGCACCCATCAGGTGCTGCTTTTTGTGGCTGAGCAAACCCAGCTGTGCTGGAAGCCCTCATGTTATTAATCCAGCCTCAGTCCCCTCACAAATATTTCTGTGACCCTTTACAAATTTTGGGGCTGAGCAGAGCCCATGGCAGAGGAATTGTGTTCTCCTGTAGGGGTTGCTTGTGTTGTTGAACAAACACCACGTTCCTGCTGCCACAGTGACCTGGGATGTCTCAGCTCTGTCCCAGTCAGCTCCAGTGAGCTGGACTGGTATCCCCAGACAAGGCATGGTACCCCTCTGTCAGGACAGGAGCTGCTCCAGGTCCCCAGTCCACAGGAGCTGTAATTATCCCTTGGCCCTGGCACAAATGGCTCATTTGACTTTGAACTCTGAGTGCTGACACGCTGGCTGGGCTCGGAATTGGGGCTTAAATCAAGGAGCTTCCCTCCAGGGAGCAGGGGGAGAAGGAGACAATTAGATTTGAGCCCTGAAGTTTTACAAGTCTAATAAATTTCCTGGTAGCCTGCGGCTGCTGGGGAGAGCCAGGACGGAGCCCTTGGTGAAGGAAAGCCGGAATTTCTCCAGGCAGGAAGGCACAGAGGCACCACAGAGCTCTGTGGGACAGGGGGGTGACTTGTCTGACCCCCCAATGCCACCCCTGGCTGGGGCTGAGAGGTGGGGATGGGGACACTGTGTCCTCAGCAGTGACAATCCAGCATCCCACTCTGCCCATTCACGGTGATCTTGGGCTGCTGGGTGGCAGAGGAGAAGAGGAAGGTCAGAGCCAGCAGAGTGGAGGGAAGCAGCTGCTGGACGCAGCAGGGGAAAAAGCAGCAGCTTCCTAATTGTGCTTCACTGCTGGAAAAGGGTCATGGCAGGGAGGTGACGAGGTGCTGGCACCAGCACAGAAACACCTGGCAGGGACAGGGCAGGGCAGCCAGGGAGGGGAAGCAGCATCACCCCCAAGCTCCTACAGCCTTTGGGAGCCCAGCCTGACCTGCAGCTGCTCATTATCCTGCCAGAGCTGCTCTTCTTCCAGCCAGGACCTGACACTTCTCTTCAGCAATGCTAATGGAGGAGGATGGAGAAGGAAGCTCCTTTCTCCAGGAAATGCAGCTTCCCAGAGGCCCTGCAGCAAAGGCTGTGCTGCCACCTGGGCTGGTTTCTGTCTCCTCCCACGGGCAGGTGAGAGGGAGCAGCTGGATGAGCCCATGGGGAGCACGTACCTGGCACAGCCACCTGCCCCTGCCTGCCTGGACTCTCCAGGGGCTGGGGGCTCAGTGCCACAGAATCATGGAATGCTTTGGGTTGGAAGGTTAAGGCCCATCCAGTGCCACCCCATGCCATGGGCAGGGACACCTCCCACTATCCCTTCCACTATCCAACCTGGCTTTGAATGCTTCCAGGGATGGGGCAGCCACAACTGCTCTGGGAAACCTGTGCCAGGGCTTCACGACCCTCACAGCTGGGGAATATTTCCTCCTTATAGCCCATCTAACCCTGCCCATGGCAGTGGAAGCCATTCCCCAGCTGGGGCAGCACAGGAGGGGCTGAGGCAGACACAGCCCAGCCAGGAGGGGTCCAGGTAAAAAGAGGAGCTCTGGGAGTTCTCCTCCTGTGCTGCTACACCACAGGGTTGGTGTCCTCTGTCCTGCTGTCCCACTGTCCCACTGCCAGGATGTCCCTGGAGAGCAGCAGAAATGTCACTGATCCCTTTCTCCACACTCTGGAGAATCCCCCCATTGCTGCCCAAAGGAAAGCAGCTCCTCTGCTCTGTCTCCGCTCCCGTGGCTGCCTCTGGTGTTTGTTTAACAACCTGTTACTGTAAATTACATATTCCTCTGACACGATGTAAAATATGTTTTATGCTCTCATTTTCCCCTTGTCTTCCCACTAAACCTTTTCCAATTTGTGCTGGATACGCTGTGCTGGGATTAGCTGAGCTGTGTTTAAGCAGCCAGTCAAGCCTCAAACGCTGTTCATAAAACCCGGAGGTCTCTGTAAGTCCCTTGCACTTGTCACAAGTGACCATAAATCCCCATTTCCTGGGGACCTGTCTCTCCCTCCCCTTTTCTTTCCTCTCTCCCACTCCAGGCAGGTGAGGGATGTGGAGTGTGGTGTAGCTGAAGCTCAGCAGTGCACGGAGCAGGAAAGGGTGGGTTCCAGCAAGGATTCATCTCCAGCTCACTGGGAAGGGGCTCAGGGCTCATCCCCCCATGGTTTTCCATGGGTGGAGGCCCAGGTGGATTTGGGGGTATCTCAAGGCATCAATGAGGAGGTGAAACCCCTCCCACCACATCCCAGCAGGATGGGAGCCATGAGATTCTGAGAGAGGTCATCCAGTTTGGGGGAGACCTGGAACAGCCTGGGAGCACCCCCACATTGCAGAGGGCAGAAGGGAGGCTATGACATGAGCTGGCCTCTGTCCCCTGTGCCACGTGGCAGTGAGCAGAACACTGGGCATAGGATGGTCATGGTGGCAATGGGGAGGAGACAGCTGGGCTGGGGAACTTTCCTCCTTTAAAGCAAACATTCCCTGGCAGGGGCATTGCAAACCCCTCATCCCAGGCTGAATTCCTGCACTTATCTCCAAACAGAGATTTCACTCCGGATGAATTCACAGCACCCGCTCCAGGGCTGGGCTGAGGCTGTCTGAGATTTCCCCACTTGTGTTTTGTCTTGTGTTTTTGGATGGAAACGAAAGTGTTGGAGCATTGACAGGGAACAGCATATCCTGAACAAGCAGAGCCTGGGCTGGGTCCAAATTCTCTGGCCAGGATGGGGGAGAACAGGCACAACCCCTCACACAAGAGGGTCCCTTTTCCTGGGGATGGCCAAGGATAACCTGCCTGGAGCTGAAGGGACACGAGCAGGGCTGTTGGCAGATCCCACCTTCCTTGAGATGAGCTTTAAGATCCTTCCAACCCAAACCATTCTGGAATTCTATGTTGATCTTCAACAAGAAATCCAGTGAAGCCATGAGGACTTAAGGGAGTCCTGCATAGGAGGAGATATCTCTATATATGGAGATATTTATAGGAATTTCAGTATTTGTTTATATAAATGGGAAACAGAACCTCTCATTTTCACCTGGAGCAGGGCTAGATTCTGCTGCAGTGTAAAAAAGCAGAGAAAAGGGCTGGCACCATCCATAGCAGCAGGATTGGGCCAAACAGCTCTGGGTTTTGCTCCTTCCAGGCAGGTTTGGGATTTTCTCCTCCTTTTCTTCCCAAAGATGGGTGCAAGTGGGAAGGAGCAGGTTATGGGAATGCTCCTGGAGCACGGGGGGTGGGCAGGGAGCAGCAGGGAGCACCCACCATCCCTCTAGCCCCTCACAGGGCAGAGATCAGGGGCTGCTCCCCTCATCCATCCCCAGGAATGAAGGCACCAACACCCCAGGAGCTGGGAGCAGAGGGTAGCTGGGAATGAGGAAGCCTTATCACCTTCTCTTTTTAATTTTCCAAGTGCTCCATTAAAAAAAAAAAAAAACAACAACCCAACTTGTCCCGGGGACATGTGTAACTAATTAAATGGTACAGGGAGAAGAAAAACACGGCTTTTTTAAGAACCTTTGAATTATGGCTGGAGGTGAAGGAGGCGGCAGGCTCAGGGGATAATTAATCACCAGAGGTGAGATGGCCCAGCTCCCTGTGCCAGCACTTGCTCCTGGCTGCCAGAGCTCATGGCCCCAGCACTGGGAGCAGCCCTGGAGCTGGCACGAGGGGCTGGGGGGGCTGCAGAGCCCTGGCAAGAGCCAGGAGCCTGCAGAGCTCAGGGCTCTGCACCTCCACCACAATGGAAGGATCCTTCCCAAAAAGCTCCATGGAGTTCATCCATCTCTTACAATGTCCCCTCCACTTGACTCATCAGGGTCATCCCAATTCCCTCTGTGTCCCCTCAGCAGCACAGGGAGCCAAACATCCAATTCTGCTGCTGCTCTGCTGGAGCATGGCCTTTTAAAAGCACCCCAAAACCACGAATGGTTCGGGTAAAGAGGCTGAGAAATCTCTGAAGGGAGAGAAAATGCTGTGGCATCCCTGAGCTCACCCCACTAGGGAGATTCCCAACTCCTGCCTGAGCTGAAGAAGCCTTGGAGGTGGCACTGCTGGCTGCTGCCCCAGATCTGAGGCATCCTGGTGGGTACCTGGAGCAAGGAGGGCTCATCCCTCTGCCCCCTGATGTCCCACTCTGGCTACTGGAGTGGAGTGGAGAAGCCTCCTGGTCTGATCCAACACATTAAGGGATCCTGACACAGCTCTGGAATCCTGGGAGAGCCTGGGAGGGAGCTGGGCAAGACAAGGAGTCACCAGCCTTCAGCTTCCCAGCAGGGAAGGAAATTAAAATGATCCACATGAGCTTCTCCAATATTTCCTTCCCCCCCATCCAATGTCCTCTGCACAGAGCTGGGCTGGGAGCAGCAGCCTGGGTGCCCCAAGGAACAGGACACCAGGGGCAGGGAGGGTACGATCAGCTCAGAGGAGGCATTTTTGAGAGGTGACCAAACACTTTCCAGTTTTCCATTTCCACACTCCAGGAATGCTGGAGTCAGGAAATGCTGATTCCACACACTAGAAGGGCTTTGTGGAAACATTTATATTTCATCGACGTGTTTGGTGAATAATTGTGAAAACACTGCGAGGTCCAGGGGTCTCAGTTCAGTTTTAGCATTTTTCCTCTGAGCTGAAACATCAAAATCAAAACAAAATGCTTCAAAAAACACTTCCAAGCTTTTGGAGTGAGATTTAGAAAAGACAATTTCTTTATTTAGTAAATGACAGTTTTTCCAGTTTTATGCTCAGGTGAAATTTGAAGAGTTGAACTCCTCCCTCTCCCAGGGATTGATTAAGAGGTGTCAGAGCTCCCTGGCTTCACCTTTACTGTGAACCTGACCCTGAGCCCAGCGAGACGTGGGAATGCCAGGGACTTTGTGGCCTGGTGTGTTTGAGCAGCAGCTGGGTCAGGGTGTGCAGTGTCACATCCTGCATCGATTGTCCCGTCCCCTCCTGGCTGTCCCTCCCTGCTGGCTTTGACCCCTCTCCCAGCAGGATGTGTCCCTGTGCTGGGGCAGCACCCAGGCCCAGCAGGTTGGGGTTTTCGCCAGCTTGGTCCTGTGTCCCAGGGGCTGGCACTGGGGGGACATTTGGTGGCCATTCCCCTGCTGTCACCTCATGTTCCTGCAGCAAGCAGGGCTGGGACTTTGGACCTTTCCAATCAACATTTCGCTCACCTGATGTGATGTGTGAACAACCAGCACCAGGATTGCCCTCCCAGTCCTCCTGAACAGCCATTTCCATCGCTGCCTGGAGTCTCTGATGTCCTATTTTCCCTTCATTCACATGCAGGTGGCATGGGAATGCTGGAGCTGCAGTGGGATGGCACAGGGTGTCCCTGCACCCCTCACCACTGGCCACCGAGCCCAGCCTGTGGCACTGGTTTTACTGGAGCTCTGCTGGTTTTCCTGTGCCCCAGAACTGTGTGGGGTTTGTGGTGTGGGGGCCAATCCCGCAGGGATGGATCCCCAGACCTGCTTTAACATTCCGCTCAGCCACACGGAGCTGGAGCTGTCTGCCAGCCCTGCTGGGGATTGTCTGATCTCTCCTGCTCCTTGTCACAGGCACAGTGTGTGTCTGTGTGGCCGGCTGGGGACACCAAAGGAGCAGGGACCCCACTGCCAGGGCAGCCCCACGGGGACCCAGCCAATGCTCACCTCCAGACTGAGGAGTTCCATATCCAAGGGCACTGCTGGTGCCAGCTCTGTGTCCCACCAGCTCTGTGGGTCAGGCCAGCCCTTGCAGAAGGGCTGTCCAAGTTTTCCCTGGAGCTGTGCTGCCCAGCCAGGCTGGCTGGAGCAGGGATGAGCCCCAGTGCGTGGCAGGACAAGGTCCCTGGAGACCTTCCCCTCTGGAAGGGGACAGTGAGGGATGTGCAGGGATTGAGAGAGTGCAGGAGGCCATGTGGGACAGGGCTGGTCCAATGGGAAGTAGGGAGTGAAACTGGATGATCCCTAAGATCAAACAAAACTATTCCATGAGTCTGTGACAGCAGGGATGTCCCCATGCAGCTGTGGATCAATGACATGAGACAGGGACACTGGTGACAGTGTTCTCATTTTAGGAGAAGGCAGGAAGGGAGACAAGGATGAGCAGCCTGCATGCTGCAGAGTCTCTGTGCCATCCCCAACCCCTGCCCTGGGAAAACGTTTGGCCAAGAGCTTTATTTCTGCTTGATCCGTGTCTGTGTGCAGGTCCTGGGGCTGGTCTGGTACTGGGCAGGTCTGTATGTGCCTTGGGCTGGTCACTGCAGGGTCCTGGCAGGTCTGTGTGTGCCCTGGGCTGGCCACAGCAGGATCCTAGCAGGTCTGTATGTGCCTTGGGCTGGTCACTGCAGGGTCCTGGCAGGTCTGTGTATGTGCCCTGGGCTGGCCACAGCAGGGTCCTGGCAGGTCTGTGTGCACCCTGGGCTGGCCACTGCAGGGTCCTGGCAGGTCTGTGTGTGTGCCCTGGGCTGGTCACTGCAGGGTCCTGGCAGGTCCATGTGCGCCCTGGGCTGGCCACAGCAGGGTCCTGGCAGGTCTGTGTGTGCCCTGGGCTGGCCACAGCAGGGTCCTGGCAGGTCTGTGTGCACCCTGGGCTGGTCACTGCAGGGTCCTGGCAGGTCCATGTGTGCCCTGGGCTGGCCACAGCAGGGTCCTGGCAGGTCTGTGTGCGCCCTGGGCTGGCCACAGCAGGTCCAGCAGCCCCAAGCCCCTCCTGCTCCTATTGCACAGCTCTGAGTCACAGACAGCGGTGGAGCAAGAAGGGCAAGGCTTGTGTAGAGTGAAAAGAAAGGAAAACACTTTTCCAGCTGCCGAGGAAGGGAGGTGTTTGCTCCCGAGGTGCCAAGGCAGCTCCCCATCGCCCTGGAGCAGCAGGGTCTGCACCCATGGGGTTTGTGCTTGGACATGGAGCAAAGTGTGTCTGCCATGGGGTCCAGCTGTGCCCTGCTATGGATTTTCCATGTTTTTCTCCTTCTCCCAGCTCTCAGCAGGCAGAGGGTTTCCCTCAGATCGACCCCTCTTGCCTGTGCCACAGCAGACCGAAGGAAGGCACTCCCATCTCACCGCCCTCCTCCCCATCCTGACCAGGAGACCATGAATTAGGCTCCAGAAGGAAGGGAAATGGAATATGAGCCGTGAAACTCCTGGGCACCTCGTGCCAAAGCTCCTGGAGCATCCCAGAGACACGGTCTCTATTCCCTCTGAACTCCCTGAAGCTTCTTGGGGCTCTCCTGGGAGCATGAATTTACTTGATGCAATTTCATTTTGGGGTGGTTTTTAAGTAATTAAAAGAGACGATGGAAGAAAAGGCATAAAATTAAAGGAAGGATCAGCAGGGCTGTGAGGGAATTCCTCAGGGAGAGTGTAGTGTAGTGTGCTTCTCCAAGCACAAGTGGCTCTGCAGAACCAGGGGTGGAAGAGTTTGTCTGAGGCATCAGGCACAAGGAACTGCCAGAGCTCCATGTTCTTCTCCTGCAGTGGGAAAGAGAGCAAATCCTGCCTGCAGGAAAGATGCCAGGACTTGCCTGAGCTCCCTGTGGAGCTGACGAGCAGGGATGGGAGCTGAGACAGCAGCCCTGGTGGGCAGCAGGTCCCTGGGCATGCTGAGGTTGGCTGCTCCGGTGGAATTCGGCAGGGCTGCCTGGGAACAGCCAAGTCTCCCTGCTTGGCCGAGTGTCTGGGATGTGCCTTGATGGAAATCAGTGCCAGGATGGCTCAGACAAGCTGTGCTGGGGTCACTGCACAGTCCAGGGCAGTCCCTTGCCCAGGGCTGTGTGCTGAGGAAGCAGAAGTCCCTGGCTGAGCTCCAGGAGCAGATAAGCTCTTTGGTTACAGGATAACCGGATTAACCAGGCTGCGTGGGGGCAACAGCTCCCAACTGCTCTGCCAGAGCTGTGGGGCTGATCTGCCCCTTGGCCTGGGATGATAAAGCAGCAGGTTCCACCTGGAGCAAAAGGAAAGGTGGGAAAATCTGGTTGCAATGGCAGGAGCAGCATAGGCACCCAGGGGTCTGTGACAGCTCCCAGAGCGGTGGGGTTGGTACATGACCCATTCCATGCCATCCCATCCCCTCTCCCCGATCCCATGGGATCACATGGAGCTCCTGAGGCTCCAGCAGGGACACCCTTTGGAAGCCCCAGGCAGCAGTGCAGGTGGGAGGGTGCAGTGAAGCATCTATGGCCACACTGATGTTAATGCAGCTCTAACCCCAACCTTCCTCCTCCTCCTCCTCCTGCTCAGTCCCCCCACTCCGACCTCAGAGCTATCCCAACCTTTGCAGTGGGAACTGCCACATCTCCCTGGAGGAAGCACAGGGCTGGGAATTGGTGGCCCAAGTGACCCAGCTGGTTTCACTGCTGGCCCTGGATAAGGCATTGAATGCCTTTGGCTCAGCTCGGCCCAAATCCTGGAAGCAGAATGACAGACTGGACATGACTGATAAATTAATGCTTGGAGCCTGCTCAGTAGGCACCATTCACAGGAGTTACCTGAAGGACAAGGCTGGGAAAGACTTTTCTGACTCATAACAAGTGAATCTGGGACAAGGAGAGCACCCAAAACTTCTTACAGTCATAGCAGCTTCCCTGGGATTAGCTGGGGAAGGGAGAGCCTGCTCAGCCCAGGAATGAGCAGCTTGTTTGTTAAATTAAAGGACTAAGCAAGAAACCAATGTTTTGGGGTGTAGTTTCTTCCTTGGCAGTAGGTGAAACTTCCCCTGCTCATTCCCTGTGCCCAGGGTAAGCTGTGCAGGGTGTGCTCCCAGCTCCTGGCTCCAAGGGAGCTGCTGATCCCTCCTGCATGGAGGAAGAGCTGAAGGTCATCTTCTTCCCCAGGAGAGAGGAGCATGATCCAGACAGAACAGCTCCCTCTCCTCTTGGTATCCACACCTGGGCATCCATCAGGATGTTCACTGGGAGTCTCTTTTTCCAAGCCATCCTTGTCCCCACTGGCTTTCCCATGAAGAGGTTCTTATAAATGAGGCTGATTTCAGAGCCTGGGGACTGAGGGGTGTGGGTTCAAACCCACAGCCAAGTCCTTTCCTCCAAAGAGGCAGCAACTTTTCCACAGTGCTTCAAAACTCCTCCAGAGGACATGGCAGCAGTGTGTCCATCCTCCTGCCCCAGGCTTCTGGATATCCTTCATCCCACTGGATTTATTCTCCCTGTTGCTCCAGGCTCGCTGCATCCAGGGCTCAACCAGTTTGTCCAAACTTTGGCCTTGAGAGAGGAGCAATCCTTCACTCCACGGCGGATGCTGCCATGTGGAAAACAGGCATTTCCATCCTCCAGCCCACGGGATGCAGAGGAATGGACTCCTGGAGATGGAAGAGGTGTGATGGGATGGACAGAGACACGGTGCTGGCTCGGCTGGTCCCTGCTCCATCACATCCTGCTCGGTTTTCCCAGTGATACCCCCTCCCAGCCTCCCGGGGTGTTTTCCTTGCACCGAAGCCGTCTCCACTTTCCCCACAACACGAACTGAGGCGACCACACAAACCAGAGGCTGGGGGTGGGAGCGGCTCTGAGTGCACCAGGCAAATCTGATCCTGCCAGATTAGGGAAGGCTTTAACGAGGCTTTGAGCCCTTGCCTGGCTCTGGGGTTTATGTATGGCCACGGTCACGGCTCCCAGAGTGCCACCGCCATCCATCAGCCCCAGCACCTGGCACCCGGCCAGGCACCGGGAATTTTGTGCTGAGTGATATCAGAAGCCAAAACGAGCCCCACATACTTTGGGTAATTCCCAGAGGCCATAAAACACCTCGGCCGTCTCCCATCCAACATTTATGTGTTTGGCATTAAACTTCCCCAAATTAGTGCTAAGTGCATTAAAGTTGTAAAACTACCCGGAGTAAAACCCCATTAAATGCTCCAAGGGGTGGATGCGGTGCACCCCCAAACCCCTGGAATTCGGGTTGAAATCCAGGAGCCCTGTGACACCCAGGACTTGCACCAGGAGCAGCCAGGAATGCCGTGGTGGAAGGGATGAGCCATTCCACCACCAGCTCCCGGAGCAGCTTTTTCCCAACAGGGGATTCCTTTGAGACGTCAGACGTTGCAACTCTATTAATACTTGCTGGAGCATCGGATGCAGACAAGACAGGCTGGGGGGACAGAAGGGGAGGATGCAGGAAACATCCAGGCTTGGATTGGTGTCCCAGTGTCCCCAGCATGTCCAGGGACAGCAGGGTGGCAGAGAGCCCCGGGGGCTGAGGGCTGGCCTGAGCTCTGCTATTGTTGGGCTGCAGGAACCTCGCTCCTGCCCCAGCTGCTCGGGATGGAGCTGCTGCCACATTCCAGGAGGAGCCCAGAGGGCTGCCAGCATTTTGGCAGGAAGTTTTGCGTGGATCCAGTTCGGGTTGGAGACCTTCCCCCACCCCCGGGAAGTCTGGGGGACCTGGGAGATCCAAACCCCAACCCCTGGAGTTCCCCAAACACTCCAGGCATTCCCTGTCCCCCCAGACCCTGTGCCAGCCCCAAACTCCATGTGCCACCAGGAAGCTGGCACGGAGCCTGTGCTATTCATTCCATCCCCTCTGCTCTGGCAGCCCTGTGTGTGTTTGGTGTTTACATCCCAGGATCCCTGGATACTGCCGACCACACTCGTGGTGCTTCCCGTCACCGGCTGACATCTTCCTCCCAATGCTGCTTCCATGGGCAGGAAGTGGCTTGGCTCCTGCAATTCCTCATATGCCAGACTGTCCATGTGAACCCAGTGATGGCAAAGACACAGCACCAAGTCTGGGAAGGGAAATATCCCACAGAATGCCTGCAGAAGGAGGGATGGGGATGGAAGGCAAGGAAAGTGCCCTGGCTGCCCTGGGTGAAACCGGCAGTGAGGGAAGGTCACATCCTTGTGTTTGCTTTTCCCACGTGTTCCCAGAAAGGTGAGGATCTGCTCCCAGCGTGCTCCTGGCTGACGTGATCCAGGAATTGTGCAAACAGCCATAAAATCCCACAATCTGAGGAGGAAATAGCTCTGCCTCCCTGGTGAATTTTCCTAAGGGAGGGAATTACCAGCTCGGCCTCCAGCTGAAGGGAAGCACTGCAAGGGTCAGGGACAAGCATTTGGCTCCTTTGATCCAAGTCAAACTCCAAAGACTCTGCCCCGTTCCTTCTGCTGTGCTCCTGCCTCCACTGCATGTTCCACACCTCCCACCATTTTCAGAGCTCAGCTTGGTAAAGAGGCTTCCAATTTCATCCCATCCCATCCCATCCCATCCCGTCCCATCCCATCC
>JAOTQP010000099.1:5497943-5530491 GCA_026413545.1 Cichladusa arquata | reverse complement strand
GAAGGGAAGGGAAGGGAAGGGAAGGGAAGGGAAGGGAAGGGAAGGGAAGGGAAGGGAAAAACCAGGAAAACAAGAGAAAGGAAGGGAAGAAGGGAAGGAAGGAGAGCAGCAAACATCGAAAGAAAGCCTGCACACAAATGAGCCTTAATTATCCTAATGACATGGAGCTGATTATCAAAGCCAACATTAAGGGCTGGGGATTGGATACCATCTGGTGCTCTGCAGCAGCCTGGGAAGGGCTGGGACTAAACAAACTCAGGTTAAATCCCTGGAACTCCAACTGGGGGATGCTGTGTCAGGGGCTCAGCTCTCAAACCCACCCTCAATCCCTCGCTCCAGGGCTGAAAACCACCAACCCCCCAAAACCACCATCCCCAGCTCTGGGGCTTTCATCCCCAGGTTGTTTCCCAAGCAGAGCCTGCCCCCCATGAGGAATTCCATGCTCAGATTCCAGGAGGAGGCCTGGCTGCTTTATGAAAGAGAATTTTTGAGTCCTTTTGTCAACAGCTAAACGTTGCAGTTGACAAAGTCAATGCAAGATGCGATATTATAAATATTAGATTAATTGTATTGTATGGGATTTATAGCACCTAAAGATCCAAGGAGTTATTTTTACCTCTGTGAAAAATAAAACAAGAGAGTTAAAGTGATTTGTTCAGACACATTCCTCTCAAAAACTTTGTCAGAACCAGCAGATTCCCCGGGAACACTTTGATTTCCACAAAACTGCCTTTCTCAGTAGGAAAACCAACCTGTCAACAATTCAGGCTGAGCCCTCCCACAGAACCAAGCTGGCTCCAGAGAGGCTCTTCCCAAACAGTGGAGCCTGTTTTCCACCCCCAGGGTGTGGGGTCCCCCCAGGCTGCCCTGTGTCCCACACTGGGACAAAGCCATGTCCATCCTGTCCCCGCGCAGGTGGAGATTTGGAAGTGCTGCTCAATGCTGTGAAACCTTGGTGTAAGTCCCCACCAGGATGGGATGCAGCAGTCAGGGGCTGATCCCATATCCCAGGAGTTTCCCAAGCCCCAGGATCCCCAGGGATCTGAGGGGAGAGATGGTCTTGGAGTCCATCCATGCGTGGGATGGGCAGGAATGATCAGTGTGATTTCATCAGCTTTGCTTTCCCAGCAGTAAAAAATAACCTACCTAAAATTCCAGGGAATTAGGGATTAGCTCCATCCTGGAGAGGCCCTGGTGCTGTCCCAGCTCTCCCCATGCCCAATTCCAGCCCAGCTCAGGAAACTCTCCTTGGATTCAAGGCACCCTGGGATGCACCAGGTTGTGCTTGGCAGCACCGAGCTCCATTCCAACAGGCACAGGGATGGGATGTGTCCTCATGGGACACAGAGGGATGTGTCCTCCTGGGGGACACGGTCCTGCCAGCTCCTGAGAGCCTCCAGCCTTCACTTAAACCATTCAGAGGTGCTGGACCCCCGAGCTGTGTCCCTCTGTCCCTGGTGATGCTCTCAGCTGGGTCAGCCCCCTCAAGGAGCACGATGAGCAATGTCTGGAGCACCTCCAGTTTCTTGGATGCACTTGGAGCACGGATGATGGTGTGTTTGCTGTATTTCCAAGCAACCACTTTGCTTTCCATGCTGAGCCTTGGGCTGGTGATGCCCCAGCCCCCTGTGCTCCCCCCTCATCCAGGTTTCCCAGAGCCCCTTCCTGGGGCTGCTGGTGCCATTTCCCCTCCGCTCCCTGCTCTGGTGGCTGCTGCTAAATTTAGCAAGGAGCTTCTGTCCATTCTAATACTAATAGGCCCATTTTTAATAATGATGTTTTCACAGCAATTTCAGCCCATCACGGTGTCACAGGGGGATTGAGGGAAAAAGCCTCTAATCCCTGTTAATAGATTCCATTTGACAGCGAACGTGTCTCGGGGTTCCTTCCCAAAGGCCCCGCTGGGTTTGGTGTCACTTCTCGCTGACCTTGGAGGGGAACAAGACCTTCTCCAGAAGAATGGCCCAGTGTCCATCTATAACAGGGCTCCCAGCCCCCCAGTTCCCCTTCCCCACGTCTCAGATTTCTTGGAAAGTCTATTTTGGGAAGTCCCATGGGGTGGGGGTCTTATTTTCTTTTTCTTCTCTGCTGGGCACAAAGGTAGGTGCTGCTTCCTTCACAGATCAGGAGATAAGGAATTTATCCTCAGCCTTGCTGCTAGGAAGAGGAAAATCCTCTTTTTCCACACTAGGAGGTGGGGAAAGAAGAGCCAAGGGTATCAGTGTGGTATCAGCCTGCTCTGAGGAGCCAGCAGGAGCTGCTGATCCCTATGGTCCCAACTCACTGCTGAACAGACATGAGGTGAGTGCCCATGACAAGGAACCCCCCTGGAGCCTCACAGCCCCCCCAGAGCCAGCCTGCCTGGCCTGTGGACTTAAATATCCCAGCAAACACCTGCTGGAAGGTGCCAGCCAGCACCTCACAAAGCTGCAAGTCCAGAAATCCTCAAACAGGGAAGAAAAATAGGCAGTTCCTCTCCAAGTTCAGACAGTACCTCCCACCTGGGAATGCGTCCTGTTTTCCCAGTTGTGGAGGGGTAGGATCCATCCCCCAGCACCTCCCAGGATGGGCAAACAGGGAATGAAGTGTGGGACACCTCCTGCTGATCTGTGATGGGCCGTGAAGGTGTGAGAACCCCCCCACCCTCCTGCACTGCCCCTCTCCCCCCTCTCCAAGAGTTCCTCCAGCTGGAGGTGGTCTGGGAAGGGGCAGGTCAGCCCTGCCTGGCTGTGACCCCTGACCCTGCCAGCCCCTAGCCCTGACCCCTGCTGCCCCTCCTGTCCCCTCCTTTCATCCTGCCGGGATGGAACAGCAGCTCTGTGTGTGTCCAGGGGCTGCAGGCAGGAGCCAGGGGCCCCTGGCAGTGTTTTGGGGGGCAGGAGGAAGGGCAGAGCCCTGCTGTAGCTCACAACTAAATGCTGCCTTTCACTCCACATTCCCGGGGAAAGTAATGAGAATAATTAAAGGTAATTTCATTTATTTCAGCTCCAGCGTGTAAAGCAGACAGGGGTGGGGGTTTCCAGCTTCTCACTGAAGGAGGGGATGGCAGAAGGCAGAGCCCCAAAGAAGAGGGGATCTGTAATCATTCAGGGATTACAGGGATGCCCTTTTCCCTCCTGGAACCACAGTCCCTCTCTCCAAACCTGGCAGTTCATGCAGCTCACCTGGAAGAGGAGATCCCACAGGGTCATGGGGCCACTCAGTGAGTGGTTCTAGGGGGGAAAAGATGATCCCAGATGGAACCTTCCCTTTGAGAGGCCTGTGCTGGATAGACCTGTGGGATTACCCTGGGGAGAAGCATGGAGCAGGGAGAGCTTCCCCAGAGCCAGGCTTCCCCCATCCTGTGCACTGGGAACACAGAGTGAGGCTGAGCCCAGCCTGGCGAGGTGGAGCTGTGCCTGGGAGCCCCCTCAGAGCAGAACCCGTGATTCTGGGGAGCCAGAACCCTCAGAAAGGTGTCAATGGCACTCCCACCATCCTGATTCCAGAGAATCAGCACTAGGATCCAGGAGCAGGACTTTAACAGGCTGTTAATCACACAAATACCTCTAACAGTATCTTGTCCCATACCTATCACTATATTATAAAAACCTCAAATTTCAAACCCTTCACCATGCGAAAGCACACACTTCTATTTAACTACACACCCATGATTTAACTTCATTACTCAAATTTGGAAGCCTTTTCCAAGGCCTCAGGTCACAAGCAGTGTTCTCCAGGGGGCCAGTGCCAGAAAGCACAAAAAGCTCAAAAAAAACCAGGTTTCTGGGATCCAAAAATACCCTACATGGAAGGACCTCACTGGGTGGTGATGATGCCAAGCTGGGAAGTTTGGAGCCCATAAAGCACCCAGGGCAGAGCTCCTCCAGCAGCACACTCCATCCCTGTTCCATGAGCTGGGTGATCCTCCTGAACCCTTCTGTGTCGCACACAGATATTTTTGGGGATTAAGGAACTTCATCCCAAGGCTTCATCACCTACAGCATCACAACAGCATCGCTGGGTGGCTCCAGCTGATGGGAGAGCTGAGAAAACCCCACTTGCCAAACTGTGGCTGTGTTCTAACATATTGCAGCACAGGGATTTGTATCTCAGAGCACCCCAAACCATCTCCCTGCAGGTGAGGACAGGGTGACAGCGCTGCTGGGTGCTGGAGCAGTCTGAGCAGAGACACCCACGTCCCCCAGTGCCTGTTGTGACACAGGGATGCTTTGACTCACAGGAGCTCCCGACCCCATTGTGTCTCTTCCACATGAATTCTGCACACAGGCTCATGAAATATAAATTGGATCCTCAAATATTCAACAGCAGCGTTTGGAATGGCGTGTTTGGGTGCGTCTGAAACGTTCCCTGTGCCAGGGAGTGACAGGAGCCACCCAACTGCAGGAGAGGAGAAATGCCAGGCCATGCCCGTGGCTGGGTGACAAGGATGAGTTTCTGAGCATCTGCTCTGCAGGGATTCATGGGCAGGGATGAATGTCAGGGAGAAATTTGTAATTTCGTTCCTCACAGTAAATGTGATTCAGAGAAGTGTCCTTGTCACTGAATCACTGAATCACTGAATCACTGAATCACTGAATCACTGAATCACTGAATCACTGAATCACTGAATCACTGAATCCCACAATCTCAGGATGGTTTGGGTTGGAAAGGATCTTAAAGCTCATCCCGTCCCACCCCCTGCCACAGGTAGGGACACCTTCCACTATCCCAGGTTGCTCCAAGCCCTGTCCAACCTGGCCTTGGACTCTTCCAGGGATGCGGCAGCCACAGCTTCTCTGGGAATTCCATCCCAGGCCCTCACCACCTTCACAGGGAAGAATTTCTTCCCAATATCCGACTCAGAAGTATCAAAAGGCAAACATCTTGGCAGGAATGCTTTCCTTGCATTCTGTTGTTTTCACATCCATGGCTTTCTGGCCTGAAGGCATCTGGATGCTCTGGGGGTGCATCCAGGACAAGAACCAGCTCTTGCCACTGTTGGATACCTGCAGTTCCTCATCCCAGGAGCTGTGCAGATCCCTGAAAGCTCAGAGGGCACCACCTCACCCTCCAGCCCCTGCTGCTTTCGGGACTGCCGCTCACCTTTCTCCTGCTCCCAATTCCCGAGGCATCTCCATGAACCCACTGCCCTTTCCTGGTGCCCCCAGCCTGGGGAGAGTCTGGCAGGGAGCCCGAGGGTCCCCTCGGTCCCAATCAGCTGTGATTGAAGGCAGCCCTGAGCCCCCATCCCTGCGTTTCCCGACGAGCATCCGTGGAATCTGCAAGCCATTAGCCGTGTGTTATCTTTCGGGAGATGCTGAGGTGAGCCATATGGAAGCACTTACTCGTCAACAGCCTGGGACAGGGTTTGGTGGGGTGGCCAGGACTCAGCCCTTTGTGAACTGCAGAGAAGCTGGAACGCGTCCATTGACCCATTTAATGAGCTCCGGCAAGGGGAATTTCACACTGTGCCTGGAGCAGCAGTAACCTTATATGTAGGGAGAGGGGGAGATAATTCCTAATCTTGTCAATCACGCCGTTGTGAAATCCGCAGCAGGGTTTCTGGGAGCGGGAGGGCCGAGGAGAAGGCGAGGGCCTGATCCAGCTCCTCGCAGAGCGGGCCTGCACAAGAAAGGCCTTTCATTATTTTTCCTCGCAGTCTCCTCATTTCCTCGCTGCAAAAAACAACAATATATTTATTAACTAGACAAATATTTGACTGGGACAACATGCTGGAATGACCTGCGAATGCCTCCTCGTTCCCACCAAGAGGGGTTCCTGCTCCCACCCGTGGCCCCAAACCCTGCAGGGCCTCCAGCAGCTCTGGTCACCCCCTCCTCCTTCTCCAGAGGAGGAGGAAGAGAGGGAAATGCCTCCCCCAGGTATCCCACTGGCTAAATCCTGCTTGCCACTTGCCAAAATCTCTTGGAGGGGCTGGGGGCCACCTCAAGGCACATCCTTGGGACGGGGGCACAGCTCAAGGAAGGGCCGAGGACAAGGGTTTGTATTTAGGGACAACAGTGTTGCCCCAGCCAGTCCCTCTCACATCACAGAATCACAGAATGATGGAATCACTTAGGTTGGAAAAGTCCTTTAAACTCGTGGAGTCCAACCATCACCTCCAGCAGGAGCCTCTGATGCCACAGTGCTGCTGCTCCATGGTCCTCACCGCAGGGAACCGCTCCAAGATTGAGCTCCAAGCTAAAGAAACAAACACAGCCTTTTTTCCCTGTTGTTTTTCCTGTTTGCCTAAGAAACATAATCTTGCCCCAAAATGAAAAAAATAATAATAACTCACAGGAAGGCCTCAAGCATGAGGCGCTTTCTGTGCGATTTCAATCAAAACAGGCTTTAAAAAACAAATTCCTTCGATATTCATCACATGTGTAGAACACATTAAAGGGGGACGGTGGCCCAGGCCAGAGCAGCAGAGCCCTTCAACTCCTGCCCATGCTGGAAGACCTGACCAAGCATCACCCAGAGCTTTTCCAGCCTGGAGAGTCCCTGTCCTAGGACCACTGAGCTTGGGAAAGCCCTCTGAGCCCATTGAGTCCCCTGTGCTGCCAAGGCCACCACTCACCCATGTCCCCAAGTGCCACAGCTTTTTAAATCCCTCTGCACAAAGGGGTGAGCTGCTGCTCCAGAAAAACTCGTTACATTCTGTGTAAGCAGAGAAAAGGAGATATGCATGTTTTCTGGACTAAATGGAGATGGAAGAATTTAGTTCCACGTATTGGGAACTGTACAGAATCATTGTTAAAATTCCCATCTCATGTTTTGCTTTGAATCCCTGACTTCCAACAGCCTTGTGGCTCCAAAAATTGCCAAATTCCTGTGTTTCATCCTGGCAGAAGCCCCAGTGCTGGGCTGTCCCTGTCCTCCACAGCTGTGTCCTTGCAGGTCCCAGCTCTCATGGCCCCATTCCCAATTCTGCTGTTTTTCCCTCTCATTATGCTGGATTCAGATTTATTTGCACATAAACCAAAGGGGGGGACCCAGAAAGGAGCCCCCATGTCCCCCTCAGGTCCTGCTGCCTCTGGCAGGGTCCTTGTTCTCTGAGGATCCACAGCAGCTCCGTGCTGGATCCTTATCCTGGAGCAGCCCAGCCCTGGTGTGGTGGGTTCCCGTTTTTATGAGGTGTGATGGGGAAGGAATGCTGTGCACAGTTTAATTAAGGATTGAGAGCCTTGGGGGCAGTGGGAAGCTGCAGATACCCCGGGCACAGGCCATTAAACTGCCCCTTTGATGTCTGCAGCCCCAGTGTCCCACCAAGCTCTGAGAGCAAGGGCAGGAATTTGGGAATTTGGAGGCTGCACTGCCCAGCAGGGCCTGGTTTGGTCCCTTCTCCAAGGGGTTGAAGCTTCATTTTCCCCCAGCTCCCATTATTTTGTCCAAACACCTCTGGGAGTGGGAACCAAGGGTGAGCACAGACAAGTTCCAAAACAGCCAAGGATAACAGGATGCTCCAGCCAGAGGCTTCACTTCCATGGCCAGGGCAGGGACAAGGACTTGGCTGGCTCCTGACTCCCAGGAACTTGGGGCTGGGTGCTGCTCTTCCCTGCTTGGGTGCCCCATTCCCTATTTGGGTGTCCCTCTTCCCTGTGTGATGCTGAACAGTGACACAGAAATGGGATTTGGCCTCAGGAACATTTAAATTCCCAACACCACCCTAGCAGATCCCTGATCCTGCCCAAGGAGGGCCCCTTCCCCCCTGTGAGGGGTTGTTCCCAATGTTTGTCCCACCTGGAGGGTGCCAGAATCCCAGTGGGAGCCAGGCAGTGCCAGCATCCCATCCTGGGGCAAAAGCTGCCCCTCACCCCACGGCTGTGCTGGGTGCAGGATCCCAGGAGGCTGAATCAGCACCCCCAGGGCAGGACGGGCCCTTCCCTCCCCCTGCTCCCAGAGGAGGGAGGATGTGGTCAGCTATGCATGTTCCATCTCCTGACTTGTTGTGGGCTGCAGGCACACGTTGTGGGAATTCGGGATGTTGTGTCAGTGGTGGCTCATCCCTCCCAGCAAACGTGGACAGGGGGTGGGAGCACGGGGATCCCACATGGAGGTGATCCCAATGATCCTGGCCCATGCCAAGGAGCTGAGGCCATTGGAAGCACTGAGCTGTCCCAGCAGAGCAGAGGGGCACCAAATTCCTTGGGATTTGTGCTCCAGGGTGCTCTGTTGTGTCAGTGGTGGCTCATCCCTCCCAGCACACGTGGACAGGGAGTGGGGAGCACGGGGATCCCACATGGAGATGATCCCAATGATCCTGGCCCATGCCAAGAAGCTGAGGCCATTGGAAGCACTGATTTATCCCAGCAGAGAAGAGGGGCACCAAATTCCTTGGGATCTCTGCTCCAGGATGTTCCCTGGGGTGCAGGACACATCTGGGATGGGATGCAGGTGACACTCAGTGAGCTGAGTGAGACTCTCCTTCACCCCAGTGTGATTTCCCCACCGCAGCCCTGCCAGCTCAGGAGCTCCTGGTTATCCTTGGGGTGCCACACCCAGCTCATCCCACGGGAAATCTGGGGCAGGAAAGGCAGCTGAACTCAAGAATCCTGTCCCTGCTGGGCAGTGTGAGCACCCCTCGTCCTCCTTTTCCTCCTTCTCCTCCTCCAGGCACAGCCTCCATAGCATCCTGCATTTCCAGATGGCTCCAGCACCACAGAAGACAAGTGAGAAGAGCCAGAGTTGGTTCCAGACCCCCTTCCTCATCCTCATTGGGATGAGGATCTCAATTCCCCCATCCCCACAGGGCTGTTCCTGCACAGACACCCAGCACTGCTCCCTGCCTCCTCCTCCTCCTCCTCCTCTCCCACAATGTGACTCCTCCGTTCTGTAAATAATTCCCATTTCCATTTCCTAGCGCCAGGGTGACACATGGAAGTGGAGATGTGAACTCAGCACACACACAAATGCCTCCCCTGATTAGGACAACTTTTAAGTAGGTCAGAGCCTGGATTGGAGCTGCCTGACAGCTCCCCTATAAAACATCCCGACTTTAATGCCCTGGATATTTTTTGTGGTGTGGAATAGGAGCAGTTTCCAGGGGCAATGTGGGGGAGCAGATGTTGTTCCCATGCTGGGGGAGGGCAGCACTGGGGAAAGTGACCGCTGTAAATGAACTGGTGATTAAGGTCATTAAAGAATCTTAACCCAGGGGCACTGGGGGGACAGGAAGGGGACAGCCAGGCTCCATCAGCACTAACAAGCCACTCACCAGCCATCCCATTCCAGCCAGTCCTGGCAGCCACAGCTTCCCAGAGTGCTGAGGAGTGTCCCCACACACCTTTAGGTATCAGTGGGCACCTTCTGACTCTATTTATAAATTCCCTTAAATCTCCAGCTCCCAGAGCCCTGTGATTAGAGGAGAAAGGTCATTTTTAGCATTGCCTTTCCCTTCCTATTTTTTGGGGAGTAAAAATATTAGGTCACCTACATTTGTGGCTGGGAGAAAAACACATTTAGGAACAAGATCCCTCACCTGGCATCACCCAGCTCACCCTGCAGTGCCCAGGGGCAGCTGTCCAGGGACTCATCCACCCCTCCCCAGCTCCCCCAAACCTCTCCAGCCCCTCAGTGCTGCTGTCGCTGATGAGAAAGGAAAGAGGCACGATTTAAACGTGACCTCTCACCCCGAGCTGTGTCTGTAATCTGACGAGCAAACCTTAATAGGCCGAGCCAGGCAGCGGAGCCCAAAGCCCAGATAAAACCCAGCCCCGCCGACAATTCAATTTCCTTCCATGAGATCAACTTGCAGCTTTAGCAAACCCACTTGTGCGGGCGCTGGGCTGAAACAATCTGGGCTGGCAGGCACGGCCACGCTGCCTTGGGCTGCCACCACCTGAGCCCAGCACCCTCCTGGGGCTGCCAGCCACTCCCAACACCTTCCTAGGGCTTCAAACCACCCCCAGCATCTTTCTAGGGCTGTCAACCATCCCCAGAACCCTCCTGGGGCTGTCCAGCACCCTCCTGGGGCTGCCAACCACCCCCAGCACCTTCCTGGGACTGCCCACCACCCCCAGCACCCTCCTGGGGCTGTCAGCCAGCCCCAGCACCTTTCTGGGACTGTCCAGCTTCCTCCTAGGGCTGCCAACCACCCCAAACACCTTCAGTGCTGCCCAGCATTCCCCTGAGACTGCCAACCACCCCCAGCACCCTCTCAGGGCTGTCCATCAGCCTCTGGAGCTGCCCACTACCCCCAGCACCTTCTTGGGGCTGCCCAGCATCCTCAGCATCCAGCACAGCCCAAGGACACCGATCCCTTGGAGCAGGAGCACACGTGCCTTGCAGGGAAGGGATTTATTTCCAGGGAAAGCTCTTCCATGCCCCAGGGGGGCTGCCCAGGGGTGGCCAGGCTTGTCCCCCTCCCCAGAGGAGCCATGGGTATCATCAGCCGGGTTGGCCAAGGTGTGGGAGGGTTGGGAATGCGCTCCTGGGGCTGGGACAGTCCTGCCTGCAGGCTGGCCTTGCTGATCCCTCCACAGGCATGCAACCACCTCCTCCTCCTCCTCCTCCTCCTCCTCCTCCTGCTCCTGCTCCTGCTCAGCCCGGTGTGGAAAAGCTGAGCCTGAAGTGCAGGGGAGGGGGGGATGTGTTTTCTGTGCCGAGCAGCAAATAATGTCCGCATGAAAGGCGCGCTGCTGGCTTTTGCTTTCTCTCCTCTTTTTTTTTTTTTTTATTGCTGTTGCTAATCTTTGACCTAGATAGCAAAGGAACTTGGTGGGAGAGGAGGAGGAGGGTGCAGGGGCTGGGGCATGGGCAGGGCTGCAGCCAGAGCCTCCTGCCACGGCACGGCGTGGGGGCTGCATGGGGGAGGCCCCAAAACCTTCGTGAGAGCAGGAAGAACAGTTTTGGAGAAAAGGCAAATGAGAAAAAAAACCTCTCCAGCCAAATGTTCCTGAAGAGCGTTCACATGGATGGAGTCCATGGAGTATTGCTGTGTTATATCATTGCAATGCCAAGTTTTCAGTGAGAATTGGAGTTTCTTAATGTCTTTGTGTGTGCTCATTGATGGAGCTCACATTTACAGAATCACAGCCCCAGAATGGTTTTGATGGGGAAGGGAACTTAAAGCCCATCTAGTTCCACCCCCTGTCATGGGCAGGGACATCTTCCACTATGCCAGGTTGCTCCCAGCCCTGTCTAACCTGGCTTTAAGCATTATACAGATTCATTTTCATTTCATATCTCAGGAGAGATGTGGGCAGGAGGCAAATCTCTGCCCAGGAGCCAAAGCCCCACTGTAGGCTAAAGGCTGGAGGCTGCAGCACCTCTTTTCTCAGCCCAGCCTCCATCCACATCCAGTCACCCCATTCCCAGGAGGAATTGCTTTGATTTCTGGCATTTGAGCTCTCCTAGATGCCTCCAGTTTACAACCCAGTGCCACCCATTTCCAGCCCTCTGGCACCAGCTTGGTCCCTATTTCTCTCATCTGAGAGCACACAGGGATCCTTTATTAACAAAGCAGATCTGCAGGAGGAGGCTTTTACTTTAAACGTGCCCCTCAATAACCACAGAAAGAGCAAATGTAAAACTCATCATCCCAAACCTCAGCCCTGCATCTCCTGCATCGGCTTTGCTCAGCGATCCCAAACTCCCTCGTGTGCCGAATGCACAACTCCAGCAATCCCAGTCTCAGGGAGGAGATTAGCTCTTAATTCCCCGAAGCCAAATCAGTACACGACACAGCCCATATTGTTCCAATTTACACCTCCTTATGAGCTTCCTCAGCTCCCTTTATAGTCTCAGTCTCTGTGCTGTGAATCTTCCCCATTTCCAGTCGCTCCAGTCTGGGGGCCCCACGGCCCCACATCCCCAGGGTGGGGCCACTCCAGAGCCCCACATCTTCCCCTCCATGGGCTGCACGGGTGGGACCCCCCCAAGAGCTCCTGGGCAAATCCTGGGTGTCCCCCATCCCCTGCACAAGCCCCTGGGCAGGATGCCCACCCCAGACAGAGAGATGGGTGACCACGGCCATGTCACAGCTCTCATGGGGACACAGCAGTGCAGGGGTACCTCAGCATCCCCCTGTGGTTCAGCACCCGGAGTCCTGTGGCCAAGCTGAGCTCAGGAGGGCTCTGGCCAAGAGCTGGGGTTCAGCCTTGCCCAGGTTGCTCCACACTGGCACACAGGCAGGGAGAGGTTTCTCCTACTGCAGGCTGTTGCTATTCTGATTGGGAGGATTTCTTAATTTCTTTTAATGAAACATGAGGATCTGATGAACGAGACAGCAGCCTCAAATAACCTCTAGCTTGGCGTGAAGACAAGTCACGGCTGTTTGGGATAAACACAAACCCTTTCCCAAGGCCAAAGCAGGGATGCTGTGGGAGGGGACGCTGGGGAGGTTGGGATGGAGCCATCCTGCTGTGGGCTGAGGAGCCCTGGGCACCCAAATCTGCTCTCACAGCACCTTCCCACCTCCATACCTGCCAGCAGGTCGGGTCTCTGCTTCCCTGCACTTTCATGGTCCCCACACAAGGTGGTTGCACTCCCATGGGTGCTCCCTGCCTGGAGTGGCTGGTCACACAGGCACCCTGAAATTCCCCTGTGGGAGAGGGGCAATTTATTCCCAAATTCAGCCCTCTGGCTGAAGGGATCTGGTCTGGTATTTTCTGCTGTTAAACAATGGGATAAGAACAGGGAAAAGCAGCAAAGATCAGGAGGCTTTGGTGAGCCTCGCTGGGCTGGGGGCACAGCCTGGTGTCCCCTGCCCTGGGGGAGAAGCTGACGGTGTTCCTCATGTACAAACTCTGCTTCCCACAGCTGCTGTGTTCCCACGGGATGGTTTTCCCCATGACCTTTCTCTCCCTCCCTCCCTCCATCTCCCAAAACTCACCAGCTGCTTCCCACAGCTGCAGTGCCCTGGCCAAGACTCTCAGCAGAGCCCAGGGCTTGATGTGGCCATGCTGGGGTTTCACCCTCTGTGGTGCATGAAGGAGTTAACGTGCTGAAAACCCCACATCCTCCTCCGGGGGGTTTCCAGGGATGTGGAGCAAATCCTATTACAGCAACACTTACCTGGGGAGCCGTGGGGAGGGCAGGCATGCAGCAAACCTCAGTGGTTTGCTACTTGATTTGTTCCCCAGGAGCAGAGAGCTGGTGGTGGAGCAGTCCAGAAGCAGATGAAAAAAACCCTCACAACCCCTGGGAGCTTCTTTTCTGCTCCAAATCCCATAATGGGAGGCTTGGAGGTGGCATCTCCAGATGGGCATCGCTCCCCTTGAGCCAAGGCACTGTGTACAGTGGGGGTTGTGACTTGTTGTGCTCACAACCACCCCTGTGCCTTAATTTTTGAGAGATCTGGACACCAAACTCACAGTTCTGGCTGCACCTTATTCAGCCCCATCGAGGAGCAGCCAAGCAGGGAGGAGAGGAAAAAGAACAGAAGAAAAGAAGGAAAATGAGCCCAAGAAGAAGAGGGGGAAGGCGGGATCACCCTTTTCCACAGCCACAACCTGGAGACAGCCGGGAAAGAACCTCGGCACGGCCGCGTCTGTCAGAGCTGGGGATGGAGAGGGCTCGTTTTGGGCAGGCTAATAGAGACCTAGCGGGATAATTGGCAGGAGTGAGAGAATGACACAGCCCTCTTCCGGAGCACAGAGCCCTCCTAATGGGAGCCAGGTGGCAATGCCCCTCCATCCTGACCCCTGAGCGCGACCCCGGCCCGCGGATGAAAGGGGCCCCGTGTCACCCGGCGGGCGCAGACAGGTGTGGGGTGGCCGTGTCCCCCCAGCCAGGCTCCCCCTGACGCCGGCAGCAGCTGTGTCCCCAGGCTGGGGCACGTTTCCTGATGGCCGGCAGGACAGGCGAAATTTCCAGCGGGTCGCAGGCGGAGAGCGGCGGAAGGGCTCTGCTGGAATGTCAAGGACGGAGGGGACAGATGGTCCGTGTCCATCAGAGCGCTCCTCGGCCCTGTCCCCCCACGCTGCCGGCGGATTCGCTTTCGGCTCGGGGGCAGCAGATGGATCCGGGGACGAGCCACCCGCCACAGCCATCGCCACGTCCGGCCAGCCGTGTGGCATCCCGCGCTGCTGCTGCCAGCAGGGTCTTTTTTTGGGAAGGAGGGGTCTTGGGGTCAGGTTTTCTGTCTGGATAACCTACCCAGCCCTCCCTGGAGCTCCATCCTGGCATTGAAACTCATGGAATGGCACCAAACCAGCCCCCGTTCCGCTCCCCAGCCCTGGGAACAGTGGGTGATTGGGAAGATCTTTTCCTTTAACCACTGTTTCTGGAGGTACAGCGATCCAAGAATAGAGTTTAGGCATAAAATTGGCCTCCTCAGCGAGGGTATGGAACAGCAGCCCAGCCACTGGCCCATAAATCATGGCTCATAAATCCCAGATAATGCATAACCTGTGTGCTGGCTGCAGCCCAGCTCCAGGTACCTCGGCTTGGAGAGGAACCAAACTTGGAGCAACATGGAAACGAGGAACAGGACAGACCCATCCCATCCCCTCCAGCCCCACTACATCCCACATTTAGGGCTGCTCTGCTCTGAGCTGCACAAACTGCAGCTTTTGGGGACAGGGACAGCAGAGAGGGCAAATGCTCCCCAGCATCCCTGAGCTCAGGCTCCTGAGGTCAGCATTGACTGGAAATGCAGGGAAGGGCAGGAGAGTCTCCCACAGGCAATTCCTTCTTACCAGGAAAAAATCCCCCCCTGTGAAGGTGGGGACACCCTGGTACAGGTTGCCCAGAAAAGCTGTGGCTGCCCCATCCCTGGAACTTTTCAAGGCTGTGTTGGATGGGGCTTGGAGCAAGCTGGGATGGTGAAAGGTGTCCTTGCTCATGGCAGGGAATGAAACAATAGGATCTTTAAGGTCCCTTCCAACCCAAACCGTCCTGGGATTCCACGATTCTCCATCCAGGATCACCATTCCAGCTGGTGAGCAACAGCCCCCTGTAACAAGGGAGTCTTCAGATATTTGGTTAAAGCATTCAAATGCAGAAGATTTTTATCCAAAGCTTCTCCCAAGCCCATTTCAGTTTTCCAGCTGAGCTGGAAATCTCATGAGATTCCCATTACACCAGATTCCCATGAGGATATCTCCCCATAAGGCATTTCCAGTTCTGTTCATGCCACGACTCTCCAAACTCCTCAGGAAATAAAGAGTGAGTTTATGCCTCCATTTGGAAAATACAAGACCCCTCTCCCATCTGCTCGTCTTAGGGGTATAAGATGCACCCTCTCAGCAATATGAAAAAGGAGTTGCCACTTCCAGCCTGGGATTCCTAAAGAATCCCTGGAAAAAAATGGATATACCTCCCACTCGCAGATAGACAAGAGCTGGTTTTCAATCCCTCTCAGTGGAGAGTATCCTGCCCAAATCAAGGCCATCATCCCATGGGATGACATCCCATCCAAATCAAGGCTATGATCCCATGGAACACATCCTGCCCAAATCAAGGCTATCATCCCATGGATCACATCCTGTCCAAGTCAAGGCTATCATCCCTTGGAACACATCCCACTCAAATCAGAGCTGACTTTCCATCACTTGGAGTGAGGAGGAGGATCCCAGACATTTCCTCTCCACATCTATGCAGGGGCAGAGGCTGACCCAGCCACACCATCTCCATTGGGAAAGAGGAATCATTCCAAAAAAGCCGTGTAATGCCAGGCAAATGCTGTTTCCAGCCTGTGCATCCGTGTCTGTACACTGGAGTCAGACAGCAGAGCTCCCAGCACCGACATCCCAGATGGAATTTCTTTGCCCTGCTGCCTTGCACGTATTTGTTGGGTTTTATAATATGAGGTGAGACTGTTTCCATCCTGGCTTCCAAAAAAAATCCCATTAACATTGCATGCTTCTCACTGGGGACAAGCAGAGTGGTGCAGCCGTCAAACAGCTCAACTGGAGCTTCTCAAAGAGGGAATGGTCACATGGGCAGAGCTTCAGCCTCAACACCTCTTCCCAAGGCCCTGAATTGTGCCAGTTAGGCATTGCTGAGATCCAGCAATGTGCCAACTGTGCCCTACAATGGGAATCCAGAGTGCCCTGGCAGCACAGAGGATGTGGATTTTATTCTTCCACCAAATGGACACCAGTAGTGCAGAAACTGCAGCTCCTTTGCCAGATGTGCCCCACTGCTGTTATCATGGAATATTAATCAGCAAAGCCTGCGTGTGATTTTGGAGTTTTGATTAGAGAAATCTCCCTTAAAATAATAATCAGGCTGGGGCCTGGATAAATACCAACGGCTCCGGGGTTGTTGTTGGGATAAAGTGGCACGTTGATTGCTCCACTCGCCTGCTCATCAATCATTCACATTGCCCCCACCTTCTCCATCCTCCTGGACAATCCCCTTTTTCCCAGCTCCCCCCAAGCCTGTCCTTTCATTAAGAGCCACCTTCCTCCTCCCCTTCCTCCTCCGACCCCGCTGCCGTCCCCGCACTCGCTCTCAGCCCTTTCTCTGATCCCAGCATTCATCTCCCATTATATAAAGTTTGGCTGCCTTGAGTAAAATAAATTGCAAGCTTTTGAAGGGCTGGGGCTCTGTATATTTTTACGGTTAATGAATCTTCCTGTTTGAGTTTGGGAGATGGGAACGTTACTTTCCAGCTGCCATGGGCAGCTCTGGCCAATTGAATCGGCAGGGGCTGGAAACTTCACCCCAGTGTGGGAGAGTTGGGACAGAGTAGGGTGGAGAGTTGGGTGGGAGAAAAGCAGGTGGGAGAATGGCAGATGGGAGAGTTGAGTGGAAGAGAGTTGGGTGGGAGAGAGTTGAGTGGGAGAGAGTTGAGTGGGAGAATATTGAGTGGGAGAGAGCTGGGTGAGAGGGAGCTGGGTAAGAGAGCATTGGGAGAGAGTTGGATGAGAGTTGGCTGGGAGAATGGTGTGTGGGAGACCATCAAGTGGGAGATCCCTTGGTGAAACTTCTACCTCCTTCTCTGGTCCCTTGACCACCATCCTCCACCATCATGAGCCAACCCACAGCCACACCAACCCACCGCCCCGAGCTGGACCCAGGTAAAAAGAGACCTGCCAAAAAAAGGGATGAGGAAGAGGCTGCTCATAGTCACAGCGATGCTGCCCTGGGTGCTCTGCACAGGCTCCATAGCAGCTCCTCCTGAGCACAAACTGCTTCTTTTCACCCATGCAAAGCCCAGAAGAGGCAGCACAGAGCCTGCCCAGCCCTCAGGGCCACCAGGGAGAGCTTTGGCTCGGAAGAAAAGCGAGCTCTGGGCAAGCTGTGTGCGTGCCGCGTTTTTCCTCGCCGGCCTCTCCGAGCCGCCTATGGGCAAACTGCTCCAGCCCCTAATTTATTCATCATTGCAACTGATTCATCATCTACGTTTTCTGTCTGGTTCCTTGGCCTGTAGATTATCCGCCAGCAGTTTGTTGAGCATATTTGACATGTGAAACTCAAGCTGTGTTTACTTGTAGTTCATGTACCATGGCGTTTGCCTTGGCCGCCTGCCATCAGGCACGTGGGGTCTGCGCCGTGCCCGGGTTGGCGGAGCGCGGCTTTTCCATGGATGCTCACACGCACCGGCTCAGCCCTTCCCTGCTGTTGGTAGCGCTCGCCTGGCTCCTCCTGGCTCTCCCCCGCTCCAAAGCCGTGTTTCAAATGCATGAAATCCCATCAAACCTGCAAGAGGAGCCGCGCAGGACCTGCCAGCCCCTGGAACGGCTTTCTTCCTCCAAATTTTCCGAGCTATACAGAGCACAAGGGAGTCTCTGAAGGTGAATTTCCACTCTTGCTGCGTAGCCATGACCTCGAGTGAAGGAAAGGAAACCTTTCCCCGTTCTGGGACCCAAGAAGAGCCGGAGGGGTGCCTTGCCCTGCTTGTGAACCCATAAGGGACTCCAGCCCTCTCCACGGGGCTGACCCAGACAGGGGAAGGGGACTCGGTCCCCTGTGTCACACCCTGCCACAATAACCCCATTAACATCCCCACACATCAGAGCCAGGCACACGCAGAGGGAAAGGCGAAAAAAGGAGCCTTTTCTGTCTGATAGGCTTCAAAAATATGTATTTGATTTTCAGATGTGAAGCTGGAATTGCATCCAGATGGACTGGGGGTCACCCTCCCTGACACTGGCTTCCCATTACATTGATATTGGATGCAGATATGTTTTATCCAGATACTGACAAATACAACGTGCTGCTGGTTCTCCTGAGTTTTTTTAAGCCATTTCCTCAGCCAGTGCCACCATTCCCAAGTCTCTGGTTCCCTGTCACTGCCTGCTTGGTGTCCCAAATCCATCCCACTGGACAAGGGAATGATTCCCTCCACCATTCAGCCCTCACAGTCTGGCTATTTACACCCCTTTTTTATTCCCCTCCATCACTCTGGAGAAGGGGCCCAATTTTCAGGGACAAATCCAACTTCCCTGCCACCAGCATCATTCCAAACACAAACAAACCCAAAGCAGGATAAAAAGCAGCATTTAATAATATGGCAAGATTTGTGGGATTAATGTGTAGTGTTAAATGTGGCCATAAAAATATACAGCTATTAATTGGGTCGTTCCAGCTCTGAGGCCCCCGGGCAACTTCAATCCTTGCTCCTGTGTTTTACGGTGTCCCCGGGATCTGTTGATGGAATTGCTGCCGTGTTCTAATAGGAACAGTAATAATAATAATAACAACAATAGCAGTAATAATATATTTCCGTGCCTCCCACCTCTCCCAGGGTACTTTGCAATTAGATCCTCGGAGAAGCCACAACTCATAACCATCTCTTCAGCCTGATTTCCTCGGGAAGGGATGAGCTGAGAGGCGGGGGGAGCAGTGAGCACGGAGGATTTGCCCTTATCCATCTATATCCATCACCTGCCTTTCCCAGGAGCCCTGTGGATGGAAGGGGATGTGTGGGGCCAGGCTGGCACAGAGGTGTCTTGTGTTGATCCCTATCCCTGTGGGAGCTGCAGCCATGGAGGGAGGGGTGCTGTGCATCCCCCAGCTCCCACCACGTCTCTGGTGGCCGGGGAGGAGCAGATGTGGAGCAGGAAAGATCCACTCAGGTCGTTATTTACAGCCTCTGCCTGTGCTCTGGGAAGTTCTGCTCCTTTTTTTTCTGCTCATTGAGTTATCTGGGAAAGGATCACTGTTTTCTCCAATGTATTCATTATCCAGAATTATTTGGGGCCTAACATAGGGGGATCTTTCCACTGACTTAGCTGGGTTTTGGATTAGGCCCTTAATGAATAATTTCTGCACATAATTCTTGGCCTGTGTCTTGTTCACAGGCAGTTTACTGCGAGAATTCCAAAGTCAAGCTGCTTTATTGGCCCTATAGGTCAGCTGGGATTATTTCCCTTCTCTGAGTAGATGACTCTGAGCACCAGGGCTTCAGCACACACATTTTGTATTAATTCAAAATTTGCTTTCTATGAATATTTTACAAGAGGGCCTTAAAATTCACTGTTTCCATGGCCATTCCTCCTTGTAACTCATTCTGTTTGCTTGAATATTTGAAGGCAAACAGAGCAGGGCCATGTGGGGATTGGAGCCAGAGGAGCGGGCATGGAGATCGGAGCAGAATTCCACCGAGGAGCACTCCACAAATGTCAGAGCAGATGAAATAAATAATCCTGCCTGCTCCAGCCCTCGCCTCAGCTCCCTCCTGCCTCTGCGTCCCACCGGTGCTCGCTCCAGCAGAAAAGGAAACAATCCATTCTCACCTGGAGATTGGGGTTGTCCTTCCTCCCCGGAATGGTTGGAAGCAGTAATGGAGTGTGGAAAATGGGGAATGGTGGTTGTTTACCTGGCAAAGCATCTCCCTGCAATCCCGACTACCCTGCCTTGCTCCTGGGAAATGTGTGCTGGCAGGGAATGGACAGGGTTCCATCATCTATCTATCCAACATCTTCTGCTGGCAGCAGACTCCCACGCAGGAGGATGATTCCCACCCATTTCCATCTCCAACAGGTCTCCCAGAGAAGCTGTGGGTGCCCCATCCCGGAAGTGTACAAGGTTGGAGCAGCCTGGTAGAGTGGAAGGTGTCCTTGCCCATGGATGACCTTTAAAGGCCTCTTCCCACCCAAACCATTCCCTGATTCCACGATCCTGTGCTGTGTTACTGGGAGTCAGCAGAGAGAGGAACCAAAGACGTTGACACCCCTTGGGGTCCAGTCTCCACCGAGCTCTGTGTGCAATCCCAAAAGAAACATCCTCTGGCGCTGGAAATCCAATGGGAATAGAGTCTGCTGGTGCTGGCTGGAAGGGCAGGTTGGTCCTGAAGGAAGAAGAGCCCCTGGAACATCACCCCATGGGACCAGAGGTTTGCACCATCCCCTCCTCTGAGGGAGCCAGAGCTTGAGGGTCACATTCAGCTCCCAGTTAAAGAGAGGAAAAACCAGAACACCCCAGCTGACCTCGACCTTTCCAGTGCCTATTTTCACCAGCGCTCTCTGCAGGGGAATCTGGCCGGCTGCTGCCAGGCTGTCAGATCCATCCCCTTCCCAAGAAGCCAGAGAAGAAAGCACATGTTTCCTGGCTGTCAGGGAGTGAGGAGCTGAGGAACGGGGAGGGCTCTGCCTGTCGGAATGTGCCTTGCATTTGGGCTGGGATTCTAATGGATTCTGATGCGATTTTTTCCCTGATTTGTACCAGGCCATCTGGATTTGTTTCTGCGAGATGCTGCTTTAATACACTTCAAATTTCCCATTGAGTCTCAGGCACCAAAGAGAGGGGGAGGGGGTGAATGAAAAGCAAATTTAATAACAGAAAGACCTGAAATCTATTAAATCTACATTAAAATACATTTGGTTTCCCAGTGGGTGCAAAGTGCCATAATGTTTTACTGGGTTTATGACGCTGGCAGAGGCTCTGGATGAAAATGGAGGAGCAAGTCCAGGGTCCCTGCTCAGTAGTTCACTGAGGTGGAGAGAAGGAGTCGTCTGCAGTTTGCAAACGCAGCAAAAACGGAAAAGCCTTCTCGGGTAGATCCGCAGAGAGCTCGTTCCACATGTGTTTCCGTTAAGGATGTTCACAAAACCTGAACAGCGAGAGACGGTCAGGTTCTCAAATTATTCGGGACTCTCGTTTTCCCCCTCGTGCTCCAGCTTTGGCAGGGCCCCTCCACACGGCCTCCCCCCGGCTGCCTCCCGCTGCTCCACAGCCGTGGATTTGGAAAGCCATGTGGGGACTCAGGAAAAGTGCCACATCCAGACACAGGGATGGATCCACGGGCTCAGGTTTTCTCCCCCAGCAGGAGCGGGGAGCACAGGCAGGAGACAGCAGCTTCTCACATCCCATTTCACTCCGTAATAACAAGAGCACATGGCATTCATGTGAGACAGTCTCTGGAACCCTGGGAGTGTTGCAGCTCCATCAGCATCCACATTTTCAGAGGATTAAACCCCTCTGTGCACTGCCAGGAGGTAAAACACCAGCACAGGCTGCCAAGAGAGGTGGAAGATACTCTGTCCCTAGAATCATCCAAGGTCAGATTGGCCAGCGTTTTGGGCACCCTGGTCTGGTGGAAGATTCCTACAGGAGGGTTGGTCTAGATGGTCTAGAAAGGTCCCTTCCAGCCCAAACCATTTTAGGATGGCTCCCTATGTACCCAATGTGCATCAATCCCTGCCCCACAGCATCCCACTTCCCTGCTCCTGCTCCCACCCTGCTCCTGCAACACCTCATGGGCAGGTCCGTAGCCAAAGGCACTGCTGGTTTATCCAGCCCTGCTGGTCTGGCTGCTCCATGTCCCACCCCATGCTGTGCCTCACTGGTCAGGACCAGCTCGGGGGCTTAATTCCTCCCTTCACTGATTCAGGCTCTGGCACTTTCATCCAGACTGTCCGTTCCTCACAGAGCAGTTTGTCAAAGGGCTGAGAGGAATCCTTGGATCCTTCAAGACAGGAAAGACCTGCCTTGAAAGACCTTCCCCTTGGTGAAGACCCCTCCATGTATGCTCAGTCCTTCTGCCCCACATCCCAGGCTCTGCCTGGTGTCTCAGCCCCAGGAACGGCAGGGCACGGCGTGGGGAGGCTGTGTGTGTTCCTGTGTGTGTTCCTGTGTGTGTTCCTCTGGATGCTCCTGTGGATGTTCCTGTGGGTGTTCCTGACCACCCCACACCCGTGCCAGCTGCAGCCCCGCTCCCGCCAAGCCAGCAGCAGATGTTTAGGGCAGAGCGAGTCATCCCCCGGCCAAATTTCCATGCTGGGAGGGAGACTCCTTCCTCTGCCAAAGCCAGGCCAAAGCTTTCCCCAGGATGGGGTTAGCCAGCAGGCCGGAGATAATGGGAAGATGTTAAGGCAACACAGCTGGCAACCATCAGCAGCTGCTCCGGCTGCTGCAGCCACGGCTCCATTGTTCACAGGGAAGAGGGATACCGACCTCTGGCCGGCGGTGGGTAGGGAACAGGAACGGGACAGGCTTTGGAAAGGAGGCCAAAGTCCAGCCTGGATGGGTCACAGATGATTAATCTCACAGGGAGCTGCTCCCAGAGCTCCAGCAGCTCTGAGAGTCCCAGCGCTAATGAGCCAGCGGGTGAATCCCACCGCACTGACTTTTAACGATGAACTGGACAAATTCCAGCCCTTCCTCTCCCCCTCCCTTTTCCCACAGCCACCCAACCAAACCCTGCCGAGCTCAGCTTGGCCTTTATAAATTCTAGCTTCAAACTTGGGAAACGGGGTGAAACAGCCAGGATTCCAGAGAGTTCCGTGGGTGGACATGGGTGGTTGGGTTCTCTCTGCTTTTCCCCTCCTGGGCAGTTCTCCAAGCCTCCAGCAGAGACAGGGGTACAGCTCAGCCTGTCTGGAACATCTCTGGTTCATCAAACCTGAAATAGCCGTGTCCTGCAGACCTGGGAAGTGCATCCAGGGACAATCAGCTGTGTCCCACTCCCGTGACACCTGGAGCTGGCAGTGCCGAGGTGCCGCGACCCCGCAGCCGGAGCAGCACAAATCCAGGCTCGGGAGAGGAGCGTCATCCTTGGCTGAGCCACAAAGGAAGGGGGAGAACCACCCCTACCAGGCCACATGGCACGAGGAGGATGCTGCCTTCAGTGCTCTCGTCTGCACTTCCAAGCAGAGCAGGAGAACTTGGAACTGGTTCAGGAACGAGCTGGGAGTGAGTCAAGGCAGTGGAAAATGTGCATTACAGTGACAGAGCGAAGAAGCTCCGGCTGTTTGGTTTATTGAGGAGACCAAGAGGTGCTTTGCTCACGGGCCACGAGCATATGCACGGAGAAGAGATTTCTGATAGCAGCCGGCTCTTTAATCTAGCAGGAAAAGGCATTACAACATCCCTCCTTGGAAGCTGAAACAAGACAAATCCAGATTAGAAATAAGAAGCACATTTTGAGCCGTCAGAGCAATTAAGCGTTGGAACGAATCCCTGGGGACAGAGAGGGATCTCCATCACTCAAAGGCTTTTCACGGAAACTGAGGATCTTTCTCAAAAATATGTTTCGTTTTGAGCACGAGCAATGGGGTCTCTGCCAAGGCTGTGGAATGCAGGGGGTCAGCCTGGCTGGTCACAGCGGTCCCTTCTGGCCTGGAAATCCATGGATGGGGTTAGAATTTTCTGAAATGGGCAGACAATAACCCAAGACAGGCTGCAGCATTCATCAGCCGGGTTTTGCATGGAAAGCCTCAGAGATGGAGCCCTGCTGCCCCATGGCATAGATGCCCACACTGGGAAGGGGAGGATGAGCCAGGACTGATCTGCTGGTTTTGCAATAATTGATTTTTGGTGAAGAGGGAAGAAGTCAGCTGGTAACATACAACTGGTTTTCCTGGGATACCACAGCAGATCATTTCTGCTCTGCTGTGTCCCCATGGGAAGTGTGCATGCTGGGGACAACCACCACTCCCCAAGACATCCCTACACAAAGAAACCTCCCCCAGGCAGCTCTGGGAGATGCAGGTTCACACCCAGCCCAAGGTGAAGCAAACCCAGATGGAAAATCTGTCGGGGCGAGAAGGAAGCCAGCTTGGAATGGTTCCCTTTTCAATTAATTTAATTTCATTTTTAATGATTATTTTCAGGCATTTCTAGTCCTGAACAAAAGGAGCATTAAATTCTTCAGGAGCAGTGACTGTTCCAGAAGGGGCGAGCGAAGGTGGGAAGCCCGCGGGACTTCGTTAGGAACGCTAACTGATGGGAAGGAGTGGCTCAGCATGGCACAGGCCAGCATGAGGGAAACCTGGCAATTAGTCTAGGCCCAGCAAAAGCTCCTTGTCCTGTCCTTGCCCTTGGAAAGGCTCAGGAGCAGATCCAGGAGATACAGCACTGGCAGACACAGAGGTACCGTGTCCAAGGGCAGTGCTCCCACACTGGGGAGCTGCCTGCTCCCGGTCAGATCAATGTCAAGCTGTCAATCCCACAGTGATTTGTGACCCTCCTACATGATGATAACACTGCTCCAGCTGTGAAATAGGTGTGCTTGGCTCTTCCAGCTCCTCCAGCAGCCAAATGAGTTCTGCCATTGATACCTGCACTGCTGGAGATGCATGGTTAGGATCATATAGAATCATGGAATCAAAATAGTTTGAGGTGGAGGTGAACTCATTCCATCCCTCCCATGTGCAGGGACACCTTCCACCAGCCCAGGGTGCTCCAAGCCCCTTCAACCTGGCCTTGGACACTTCCAGGGATCCAGGGGCAGCCACAGCTTCTCTGGGCACCCTGTGCCAGGGTCTCCCCACCCTAACGGTAAAATCCTTCTTCATGGTAAAATGCTTCTTCCAGCAGAACACTGGACCTTCCCAGGGGTGGAATGAGCAGTTACTGAATGTCCCATCAGCAGCTGGGATGAGGCTCAGCCTGACAGGAACAGCAGAGAGAGAGCACACGTTGAATATCCCTCTCCAGCAGTATGAGATGTTGAGGACTTGGAATTGCCTGGTGCTGCAGCTCTGTGCTCAGTGTGGGTGAGAACCAAGCCAGGATTATTCAATCCCCACCAGGACAGGCAACAGAGGGACAAAGGGATGGGACAGGAGCTCTGAGGGTAGAGGTGATTCAACAACAGCTTCCCCTAACCTATGGAAAACCTAGAGAGGGTCATGAACCCGCCATCTCAGAATCTCCAGCTTTGGTTATTTTATTTAATTTCATGCTCCTCTTTCTCCCCCTTAATTGCATTTATCATCATTAAAATATCGACAGAAGATCCTGGCTCTGGCCCAGGCTCACTGGTGCTCCTAGGAAGTTTCCCATTTATTTGATGGATTCAGCCACCTGCTCTTGGCTCTTCCCTGCTCTGTTTGCAGAGGGCAAAACCTCATCGGGAGTGAAGCAAGAGCCAAAAAAAATGGAAGAAAATCAACATGGGCACAGAAATTCAGTCAAATTTTGGAAGAGTTGGAGAAGGGGTGGGGCAGGATTCCACCTGGGATTTGCAAACCTCATCCTCACCAGCTGAGGGAATTCTGGTGGCATCAGTCCATCTCTCTGGATATTCAGTATTCATGCAGCGGCTCCTCTCTTACAAAAGGAGTAATAAGTAGGAATTAGGTCTCGAGACCACTTTGGCACAACTCAGATGTTACAAATGGCAGGAATTAAAGGCAGAGCAGGAAGAGCCTGATCTGCTGTGGATGAAAGCAAGAGAGGTTCACACCAGCATCTCCTGGATCTGCACCTTCTCCTCCTCTCTTCTGGGATCTTCCTGCAGCTGCTTCTCTCTGGATTCCCACAGATGGGCAGCAAGAGCCGTCCCAAGCCCAGGAATCAGGGAGTGATGGGGAATGGCTGCCTCATCCTCCCTCTGGGAGCCAGGAGAGGCCTCTATGTGTGTCTCCACAATCCCAGAACTCCATCTCCCACACTGACCTCCATCCAGCCTGGTGTGGAGGGGGTTTGGAACAAGCTGGAGTGGGGAATCCCACTCCAGAGAGGAGCAGGGAGGGATCCCATGGATGCACAGTAATGGGAATTACAAACCTGGGGAGTTTGTAAGGCTGATGTGGATCTGACAGTGTCAGGAGGGAACAGGAGGCTCTGCTTGCCCCAGGAATGCTCATTACACCACAGAGGTGACAGCAAGGACACAGAGTTACCATCATCCAGTGTGTGCTTTGCTGTGGGGAGATAGGAAAAGTCCCATGGCAGTGGAAAAATCCTGTGTCCTGCTTGGGGATGTCCTCAGGGACCCAGAGATAATTCAGAGGCTGACAGAAAGAGGCTCCCTCCCCCCTTCCCTTTGGGTTTTGATTCCCTCCAAGTCCCAAGTCAGCTGCTCCCTCCTGTTTTCTTCCCAGAAGAAAGACAATCCACAGCGTCAGTTTTCCAGTTCTGCCCAGGGCAGCTCTGGCAACCAGAAAATGGGAGGCACAGAGCTCCAAGATGGAAGCAAAACCCAGACACATTTGCATGGGAGCATTTTTGCCGTCTCTGGAGCAGCAGAAATGCCTCTCCATGGACTTGTGTGGTTTCTCTCTGGGTCTGTGATGAAATGTGTGGCACGGGGAGGGGCTCATTAGCAAAGGTCTTGCAAGGGCCTCGAGTCCTCCAAGTTGTTACCACAGGGAGAGCCAAAGACAAGTCCTTGGCTCCAGTTCAGGACTGTCTTTATTGCAGGAGGCCTTGGAACGGGGCAGGAGCAGCAGAGCTCAGGAGCAGCCGAAATGCAGAGCTCTGGCAGCACCACGTCCTGGTCACAGAGCCGTGGAGGAGGAGCCACCCCCAGAAAAACCTCCCAAGGGTGAGAAAGGCTCAGATGATGCTTCCAGCAGCCAAGAGCTGAACAATGGAGCCAGACAGCCAGAGCACAGCTTTGCCTGCCCAGGGGATCCCATCCTGTCCCACCAGCCCCTCTTATGGGACACAGCTCCAGCTGTGGGTGAGATATGGGCTGCACCAACCCTGGAACACCCAGACCCTCTGGACAGCATTTGTCCTCATCCTGGCTTCCAAACTTTTATTCCTTTTCAGGTTTTGTACTGGTGAATCCCCTCCAGAGAAGTTCTGTGAGGGAAACGAGACCCTCTGGCTGTGGATCCCTTCCTGCTCCCTGGGTGCTCTCAGAGTGGCATCAATCACTCCTGTGGAAACCTCCAGCCTCTCCTGGCACTCCTTGGAGGCTGAGGAGGCTGGGATGAGGCTGAGGGAGGAAGGAGAAGACACAGAGAGGAGGGGGTTGATGGTCACAGGATTGGTGACACTTCTGGAACAGAAGGAGGATGAGTGTGAGAATGAGCATATTCAAATCCAGCACAGCACGGCTGCTCCTGGACATGGCACCTGCCTGGTGAGGGGCTGAGCCCCCCAAATCTTGGCAGCAAAGGTGGGGGAGCTCCCGGATTTGAGGTCTCTGCCCCAGCCTGAAATTTGAGGCTGAACATTTAAAATACTTCAGCACAGATGAGCCTTGCTTTGGGGAAGAGGCTGAGTGTCAGCTCTTAGAGCTTCCAGCAGAAGATGCTCATGGCTGCCCCGTCCTTGGAAGTGTCCAAGCCCAGGCTGGATGGGGCTTGGAGCAAACTGGGATAATGGAAGGTGTCCCTGCCCATGGTAGGGATGCAACAAGATGAATTTTAAGGTCTCCTCCAACCCAAACTATTCTGGATTCTCCAACTCTGAGCTCTTCAATATCTCAGGTCCCCTTGCACCAAGGATGGGCTCACAGGGGAGCTCTCCCTTCCCAACCTGCCAGAATAACCCAGAAAAGAAAAGGGATAATGCAGCACCAGATGCCTCTATTCTTCCTCCTGAGACACAGAGAGAGAGCAGTGCCTGGAGCAGAGATTCCAGGGGAGATCTGGGCTCCAGTGAGGGCCCCACCAGTGACACAGGGCAGCTGTGGTGGGGGACACCCAGCAGACAATCCTGTGCCACACAGACACATCCAGCTCTCCAGATGGCACAGAGATAACTAATTACTTGCTAATTAATAATCAGTTTCCTGTGATTTTATCTTAATTGGGCTCTTCCCTACCCAGCCTCCTACAGCATTGCCCTGGTTTGGAGCAAGTGGTGCTGAGCTGTGGTCCCCTGGCTGCCAGGTCCCCATTCCTTGTCTCTGAGGGAAGGGAATGTTCCCATCCCCTTCCCAGAGTGGGAAGGGGCTGAGAGGGGCAGTCCTGGGAAGGCCTGGGAGCTGTCAGAGCTGTTGATGGGAATGTTATGCCTCAGGGCATCACCCTCAGGCTTTGTTTGCCTAAAAAACCCTGAGCACTCATGGAGGGCTATGAATAATAAATCCATAAAAACCATCGATAACAGAAGAATTCCTGGGTCAGGGCTGCCAGGGGCATGTGGCAGCATCCTGCCTCTCCTCCTCTCTGTTTCTCCCCTGCCAGGCCACGACAGAGTATCTCACTCTCTCCAGTGGAGCTGACACTTCCCTGCCACCCCTTCCCACGCCTCAGAACCCCCAAATTCCCCAGATCCTCGTCCCTCCAGTTCCCAACAGGGACAGACTGAGCCAAGCTGCTCCTTGATGACTATCCCTCCATCCCTGCTGGTCCCCAGCCAGTCCCAGGTGAGCAGCATCACTGCCCTGGCTCCCTGACCTGGAAAACTCAGCCACATCCTCATGGACCACGTGGGGAAGGGCAAAAACCATGGGGCACTGCTGGGATTCCCTCCTGGGAAAGGAACTCTGGCACAATTAGCACACAGGAGAATGATCCCTTCCATAACTGTGGCTGGGAGGGAGGTGTGTGGAGGCAGGTGCTGAGTGTGCTGGGCTGGGGGTGTCCTGCCCCCCATCCCTGGATTCCAGCAGCTGGAGGGGCTGGGAAGAAAAGCTCCAGCTTCCAGAAAACACCATTTGTGTTCAGTCTTGCTGCTGCCTCCAGGCACAACCACGAGGAAGAGGATGGTGAAGGATCTCAGCAATTCTGGGCTGGGAAAAGGTGGCAAATTTTCCCCTCAGGTCCTCCCTAACTTTCATGCCAGGATCTGCCCATCCTTGGCTTTGCCCATGAGCATCACCAGGATGTGCTGGCACCCCCAGGCTGAGCTGGGTCCCACCAGGACCCCCTGGGCAGCAGCAAGGTGGGGAGGGAGAGCTTGGGGCAGAATGAATCCCTGGGAGCAGCTTTTCCATGGTTTATTCATATTCCAGGTATTTTGGTGCGTTGGCTGTAATTACAGTTCAACATCTGAGGCAAAACAAGAGCAAAAATCTTCCAACCACTTTAAAGAGCGAACTTTGAGTGAGGAAAGCAATAAAACACCCCGTGCTTAAACAAATCCTTCCCACCTTTCATCATTCCCCTTCCCAGTCCTGGCTAATAATCAAAGCTATCCGTGTTTTGGGAATGGGCCCCTTTCCCCCTCCACCCTGCCTTGCAGTCCCAGTCCTTCCTCCGGGGTATCCCAGTCCCTCCCAGTAAGGAAGGGCTCTGCCAGGACAATGCCAGGCTCTGGCTGGAAGGAGCTGAGGGGGTCCCAGCCCGTGGGGTGCAGTCTGGGGTCCCCCCAGCAGTGCAGGGGAGGTGACAGCAGCTCTCAGGGAGGGGACATCCCTTCCACAGTGCAGCAGGGCAGGGTGCTCAGCTCTGCCTGCGGCTGCCCCTCATCCCCATGGAATAATGGACCCTCACATCCCTGCCACGGCCGGGCTGGCATTGTTCACTGGCATGGAATTCATCCCAAAATGATTTATTTTTAAAGAGGGAACAAAGAGGGGGTTCTGGCTTGGCTGCAGGGCATGGTGAGGAGGGACAGGGAAGGAAGGATTGAAAGCTCCCATTGAGTGCTCTGGCCTCGGGAGAGCTCTCAGCTGTGGGGCAGCTCAGGGAGCACGTCTGGGCACTCTGTGCCTCCCCCTGCCCTGCTGGTTCCCAGGCTGGAGGGCTCCTGCCCCCCAGAGCAGCTGCTTTTTCCCAGGAGAGCAGCATCCTGGGGCAGATCCCACTGCTCCCACCCATCCCAGGACAACCACATTCCTGTTGTGGGCCCCACAGAAGGAGAGGCAGCCCAGCCCCATCCCCTGCCCCACACAGTGGTGGGATAAAGGGACAGGAGAGCAGCTCCAAGGTGGCAGAGGTGGCAGTGGGGCACCAGGAATGCCATCTCTCCAGGGATCCATGCAGGTGTTGCTGCAGCCAGTGGTCCGTGCTTCAAAGCATCTGTGTGATCCCAGCAGCACGGGAAAAGCTGCTCCTACACCTGCTCCCAGCCCTGATTTATCTGCTGAGGTTTCCCCTCAAGCCTGGCAGGAAAACAAAGAGGGAAATATGAGCACGATCACTGAAATAACAATCACTTTAATGCATTATCAGGCACAATGATTTCCTGGTGGCAAAAGGATGATGGAGTGAGGCCGGCAGGGATTGCACACAGCATTCCAGGAGGTGACAGCGTGGCTGGAGCAGCCTTGGAAAGACCTTGGGGATGGGAATGACCTTGGGACTGACTCTGGGAGGGTGCTGCAGGAGGGGCTGAGCCAGCTTTTGGGGAAGAAACACCAAAAAATTGAATTCCATTTGGGAAGTGGGAATATGGGCAGAGAGGGAGACTTGCTGCCTTGGTCTCCATGCAGAAGATTCCCAGAACCAGCTCTGTCCTCAGGAGCAGCAGCTGCTCGCCAGCAGATGAAGGCAAAACCACGGAAAGAGGAGCAAATTCCCCAAAATCCCCAGAGTGCAGAGCTCCCAGCGCTCCTGCAGCAGCCTGCAGAGCCCGGGGATTTCCCTTCCTGTCTCCAAGCCAGCTCCTCAAAGAGCTGATCCCTGCCCGAGTGTCTGCTCCAGGGAAAAGCTGGATGTTCTCCACTGCAGTGCTTGTTGGCAGGAGGGATGAACTGGGAAGGGCTGGGCATGTGGAGAGGGGAACCTGCTGCTCTCTTCCTGCTCCTTACTGGGGGGAGCAGCAGCACAAGGAGGATGGAATCAGGGATTGGAGGTGCCAGATCCCTGTGGGTGGCGTCTGTCCTGGTCCCCGTGGCTTATTCAGCATCTGGAAGCTCCTGCTGGGAGTCAGGATGGGAGCTGGAGAGAGGGCAGCCCCAGGGAGGGTGCCCAGTGCCAGGCTGGGAGGTGACCCCAGGCGGGACACGTGGGGACCAACAGCACAGTGCTCTGGGTGGCACTGCCAGCATTGTCCCATCTGTGGGGACACTGCACCAGGACACTGGAACAGTCTCCAGCAGCTCAGGATGGGCGTGGAGGTGGGATCCAGGCTTCATCCCAAAAAAGGGTTTGGATGTGACTGTGGATATGTTGGATTGCCCAGAGAATCTGTGGCTGCCTCTGGATCCCTGGAAGTGTCCAAGGCCAGGCTGGACAGGGCTTGGAGCAACCTGGGATAGAGGGAGGTGTCTCTGCCCTGGCAGGGGTGGAACAAGATGAGTTTAAGGTCTGTCCCAACCCAAACCATTCTGGATTCTGTGACTTCTCCCATCCTTCTCCCCCATGATGGGTCCCTGGATCCATCCCTCCCCACATCCTTGCCAAGGCTGATTTGGCCCTCTGTGGTGCCATCACCCACCCTGTGACCCTCTCACACCTCTCTCCACCTTCCCTGCCCCCTGCCAGCTCTGTCCCCTGTCACTGGGTCACACTGCACTGACTCCTGCCCCATGGAGATGCTGCATTCCTAACCCAGAGCAAAGAGCAAAGAGCTGCTCTCCAAATGACCATGTTCTTGATGTTGATTCCTTTTTCCCTGAATGCAGCCCTGAGAGGCTGTTGGCAGGTCAGGCCCAGGCCATGCCAGCCCTGCCAGCCCCTTGCCAGCTGCCTGCTTGCCACCGGCTGCTCCTGCTTTGAGTTTCCCGGCTGGGCACATTCCAGTGGAAAATGCTTTTTTTCTCTCTCTTCCCCTTCCCCCTTCCCCCTCCCAGGAGCCCCCTTTGATTTAGTGCTTGTGAAAAGCTGCAGGACACGGCCCCAAGCCACAGTTCAGGTCCAGAGCAGCCGAGCACAGCACAGATTGATCAGGATTAACCTGCCTGGGAATGGTGCCCGAGCATCCCGGCCATGCCAACTGCTGCTCCTGTCCAGGTACCCAACAGAGAGCCAGGCTGGGAGCAGCAGCTTCCAATCCCAGGGAAAAGGGTCTTGGACACCCCAAATGCAGCTGTCTGGGAAAAGGCACCAGCGAGAGAGTGCCAGGGATCCCTGTGAGGAGAGAGGCTCTTCCTGTCCCAGTGTTGCAGTTGGATCTGGACCCTGAGCACCAGGGAATATCTCCCTGTTTCAAGTCTCATTTTCCCAAGCTTTTTTCATTGAGGAAAACCTGCTCAGAGCCTGTGCAAATTCAGGAAGGGAATGAAAATCAAATCAGCTACACCTGCAGAGACAGAGGAGAGGACCGACTGCCTGGCCTCAACACAGACTCTCATCTGGAATTCAGTAGGATCAGGTCTGGATCAGGAACAAAACCCAGGAAAGCTGCTCTGAGTGCGTCCCCAACCTTGCCGAGGCTGCCACAGCTGGGAGCTCCCATATCCAACTGCTGGGATGGGCAGCAGGGCAGGGAAGGATGTAGGGCAGGAGCATCCCTGCAGCTCCATCCCTGCAGCTCCATTGCTGCCATCCCAATTTCTGTCCTGGATTGAAGGACAGGTGTCTGCCAATAAGGGCAGAAGATTATCTTTGAAATGGAGAATGTAAACACCCCTCCTCTAAACTATTATTATTATAATTTTGAAATTAAGGGGCTCTCAGGCAAAGATATGGGAATTAGGAATAACAGTTCTTTACTAGGA
>JAOTQP010000099.1:5483418-5497164 GCA_026413545.1 Cichladusa arquata | reverse complement strand
CCTGGAGGGAGGATGGGTTGTGGAAAAGATAAAGATGATTGCCCCACCTAGTCTTAAAGATGGCCTATTAGCAGATAATATGTGCCACGGAGATAAGGGTCACTGCCCTACCCGGCTTCAACAGATGGTGATAGAATACACATTTCTGGCCACATCAACCCAACACACTGCTCCATTCCTGCAGCTCCATCCCTGGGCCCTCATTCCTGCCAGTCCATCCCTGCCTCTGTGTCCCTGCAGCTTTATCCTTGCCATCCATCCCTGGAATTTCATCCTTGCTGCTCCATCCCTGCCACTCCACCCCCGTGGCTTCATCCCTGTGCAATCTCCAGCCCAGCTCTGCAGCTTGGAGGGCTCAGGATTCTTTCAGGATACTCCTGAAACAAAGCCACACATCAGGATGATGCTTCGGAGCATTTGAAATTTGACCACCGTGAAGGAAAAGATGAGGGAACCAAAGAAAAAAAAAAGAAGGGTTAATGTGAAAATAATAAATTGCAAACATTCCTGTGGTGGAAGTGGATTCTCTCCTCCTTTTATCCCTGCATATTGTCCTCGCAGCAGCCGTCTGTGAAATTGCACTGTTATTGAAGTAATTCTGGGGGTAATTAGAGTTAATAATTCAGTATTTTATTTCTATTCTCCAGTTACTGCAGGGGGAAAAACACACAGATCCATAATCCAGGGAGCAAAGGCGCAGTTCTCCTTTTCATGGCAAAAATAGCTTTGGTTGGGTCCAATCCTTCCCTCTGCCCACCCACAGCCCACGGCACCCACTTCCTGCTGCTCCCTGCCTGGGGAATTCCAGTCCCAGGGACATTCCACAGCTTTTGGAGCATCTTTGGGTGGGATTGGGGTTACTGGAGCAGGGATAGAGGGTGATTCAAACACTCAGAGAGCACAGCCCCAGGGAATTGGGGTCCCTGTGAGGAATTGTGTGATCCCAGGATCCCTGTGACAAATTGCCTGATCCAGGAATTCCTGGAATGCTGCCTGATCCTGGGGTCCCTGTGAGGGAATGGCTGATCCCAGGATCCCTGTGAGGGAATGCCTAATCCCAGAACTCCTGCAATGGGCCGTGCCCATGCCTGAGATCCCTGTCAGTGGATTTCTGATCCCAGAACTCCTGCAATGGGCTGTACCCATTCCCAAGATCCCTGTCAGTGGATTCCCAGTCCCAGAACTCCTGCAATGGCCTGTGCCTATTCCTGAGATCCCTGTGAGGGAATGCCTGATCCCAGAACTCCTGCAATGGGCTGTGCCCAGTCCCGAGATCCCTGTGAGACGATTCCCAATCCCAGAACGCCTGCAATGGCCTGTGCCCATTCCTGAGATCCCTGTGAGTGGATTTCCAATCCCAGAACTCCTGCAATAAATTGTGCCCATTCCCAAGATTCCTGTGAAGTGCTGCCCAATCCTGGTGGGCATCCCCAGGGTGCCAGGACCCGGTCACCACCTCCTCACATTTCCCCCTTTGAAACATTAAAGGAGTTTCCCATTCAATTATTTGGAATTAAGTTTGGCAGCGGAGCCCTTTGGGAGGGATCAGATTGATTTCCTCAGTGAAATGACTTTGGAGAGGACTCGGGCTGGTTCCTCGTGCTAATTATCGCAGGCAATAATTAAGCCGTCAGCAGCTGGGGGGCTGGGGGTTTATCTGGGGAGGGAAGGGGAAGGTGAGCCCACCCCAGGGGCTCAGCCCAGCCCAGGGCTGGGCTCAGCCTCTCCAAACAGGATTAGGGCAGGAGACAGACCCAGAGCAGGAGTTATTAGAGCAGGAAATTTCAAATTATATGGAAATAATCTTCGGAGTGCGAGTTTATTTTGGAACTTTAGACTTAATAATTCAGCACTTCTGGGATTTGGCATGTGAAGTGACAAAGATTAAAGGCGTATTGTCAGGTTCACAATTCCGGGTTTTCCAGCATCCCGGGCTTTACCTGGGTTACAAACACAGCGGGATGGGATGATCCTCGTGAATTCCCTGTGTGTGGAAGTTCCTGGGCTCCCCGCAGAGCTGCAGGGATTTCAGAGCCCGGACAGTGCTGGAACAAGGGCTCAGATTACCAAGATGAAAATATTCCTCAGAACATGTGCGAGCACATTATGAAGTCTAATCATAAATAATTAAAACTTAGCTACACTTGTCAAATAAATGAACAAAGTACAGTTTGTGCTGCATTATCCTCGCCTTCCCCCGCCGCTGTTTGTCACCAGCTCCTCGAACCGGGCAGACTATTTATAGCAAACAACTTATTCCAAGCGTTTTGCCCTTTTTTTTTTCTCCTTTCTTCCTGCCTGGGAATTGTTCAGGAACAGCCTCTGATTCTTTACTAATTTCTCCGCTCTCCATAATTGCTCCAAATCCGTTTCATGTGCATTGACTCCAGTGCTGGGGTTGATTGCAAACAGCTCCCAGCACATCCCAATGCTGGGTTTGCTGCTTCCAGCTTTGGAATTGCTGCTTCAGCCCCCAATGGCACAGGGAGGGACCAGAGCCAGGGTTTACCTGGAAGCTGGAGCACGCTGGAGGGGATTGAACTCTTTGGTCTTAGAGAGGTTTTCATTTTGTAGAAGTGGCCCTGCTGTGACCCCACGGATATTGGAGATGGGAAGGAGGGGAAAGATGATATAAAGAGATATCCTGGTTTATTGCTGAGGTGTGCGAGGGAAGAGAGATGCAAATCCATGCATTTATTTTTTAATAGCGGTGGTGATTGGGAGAACAAATTCCCACTTCGTGTCATGTTTTGTAACAGGGAGGAAGGGAATTCATATTTCAATGTTTGGTACGGAGGAGGAGTTGGAGGGTAAATAAGTCTGTTGATATTTTAGACTTTGTAAGGAAAATTTCAGAAAGGTTTGTTTATAGAGAACGATGGAATCATAAAATGAATCACAAAATCCTAGAATGAATCACAGGAGAGGTTTGGTTGGAAGGGACCTAAAAGCCCATCCAGTGCCACGCCCTGCCATGGACAGGGACATCTCCCACTGGACCAGGTTGCTCCAAACCCCATCCAAGCCATCCTGGAACACTTCCAGAAAATAAACCCTGCATCTTATTTGCCTTCACTTGCTGTTGGGGAGGCAGGCAGGCCTCTCCACTCCCACCAGGATGGCCAGGGATCCAACTCCAACACAAATCCCTGTCCCAGCTGCACCAAGCTCAGCCTCTCCATGAGAAGCAGCACCTCCAGGGACAGCTCTCCCTTGTCCATTGGGCAGGTTCAGCCCCCCCAGCCCACTCCCCATCCCTCTGGATTCTCTGGGCTGTGAGGCAGCTCCAGCTGTGCCGTGCCAGGGAAGCAGTGCTGACTGGGATAACACAGCTCAGGGCATGGCTGCTGTGGGCTGTGGCCACTGGGGCAGGATTTTACATGACCCAACAGCTCCTTGTGGCTGCTTTTATGGCAAATATGCACAACGAGATACTGGAGCTGGGGAGAAAAGGAGTTCAGAGCCAGCGTGAGCCTTCAGGTGGTTCCTCGTTCCCGGGCCGGGTTATTTTCCTACAGAATTACATTGCTTTGGTTGGGGATTTTTTAATAAAGGAGAAATCACCTTCAAAGCAGCGTTTCCGTTAACCCCTTGCTGCCTGTGAGCCAGAGCCAAGGGTGGTTCCAGCATGGAATGAGGCAATGGGGCAACAGGGGTGGCTTTGGCAGGAAAAGGTGAAAAAATCATCCATCTCCAAAAAAACTCAAATTAATACCCTAAACCTCCATACTGGCTTCTGCTGCTGGGGGAACATTGGAGACAAGGACAAGGAGAATCTTGGCCAGCAAGGTGGAACAGGACCATGGAGAACCGCTGCAGTTTTAGTGTCAGTTTTCAGTTTTACAAAAAAAAAAAAAAACCTTGTAAATAAAATTTAATAAAAGAAAACAAAATTAAACCAATTCAAGGCGCTCTTCTGAGAAGCCAGAAGATGAACAAGGCTGTGACCAGGGGAGAAATCTCTTCCACTGCCGTGTTCCAGATGCTTCCCTGGCGGCAGGAGCAGGCGATGTCGGATGAGGTGGCACTGCCAGCTCTGCCCTGGCTGCTGCCAGAGCCGCGTGAGCCCGGAGTGACTCAGGGCATGGGAGCCAGCCGGGCTCACCTTGCCCGGGGGGAATGTCTGGGAGCTCAGCTCCTGCAGGGAAGTGTTGAGCCCGGCACCCCCAACCAGCGGCCCCGAGAGCGGCGCTGGGGGTGGGGGAGATGAAAGCGGGGCACGGGTGGCACCCCTAGACAGAGGGGACCCCACCCCGTGCCCTCCCTTCCGGCCCGGGGCCACACCCAGCCGAAGACAAAGAGCCTGAGCAGGAATTTGTCCCGGGGCTGGTGTCTCGTCAGGGCTTCGTCATTGCCGGCCTTGTCTGGGATGTGCTCGGGAAATTTCTAGTCGGATTTCGGGAGGAACGTGGCACCTCGCACCTTGCCCCGGGGGCCAGCTGCCCCACACCTTTCTCATCCCATCATCCCATCATCCATCATCCCATCACCCCATCACCCCATCACCCCATCATCCCATCATCCCATCACCCCATCATCCTGCAGGACGCTCCGTGCCCGCTCTGCAGCGCCCGATGCCCCTCCGCAGCAGCTCCCCCGCTCCTCTCCAGCTCCTGGAATTCTCCCGGTATTTCTGCCGTGTCGCTGCCCCGAGGGAACTGGGGACTTTCCAGCTCTCCAGTTCCCGAGGTGCTCGGTCAGGAATCGCAGCCCCATCAGCGCTGGGAATCACGAACCAGCCCCGGGAGTGCCAGCTCCGGGCTCAGCCATGCCAAGGGATTTGGGAGGATTTTAGGCCTTTCTGTGTCTTTCCTAAACGCAGAAAATGAAGAGGCACTTAAGAATCTGCTGTTTATATTGAAAGCCAAAATCCCTTTAGAATTTAATCTCCCAGTGATGGATTTAATACTGTTACAGACAGGCGAGTTCTTTTTATATCACGAGGGTGCTGGGAACTCTTTGAAGCAGGATTTTGTTGCAAACAGGGTATTTGTCCCCAAGGCCCTGTCACGGCGATGTCTGGATGTGTGGGTGACAGAGTGGCCAGGGAGGGCAGGTCCCACAGGGGACATTGCTGCACGGAGGTCACGCTGTGGCTCCCTGGGGTGCACGGTGACACCTCAGGGTGCACGGTGACACCTCGGGGAACACGCCAGAGATCGTCACTGCCAGGACCAGACCTTTATTCTGCCAAATTCCCCTGGAATTCCAGTTTTCCCAGGGAGGTGGGTGATGCTCCGGGCTCAGCAGATGCAGCGCCAGCACAGGGAGCTCAGGGCTGTGCTGGATGTATGACTGCTCTAACATAAAAGGAATCCTTTAAACTATAAAAAATACCCCATCCTTTACATTTCCAGCGAAAAGGGGGTGGCCCAAAGGCCGGGCCTGCAGCAGCAGAGCTCCCCAGCCCTGCTGAATCAGCCCTGGCTCAGAGGGAGCAGCCGGCACCCTGTGAATCACCGGCCCGGTGCCGCGAGTGCCGGCCCGGCTCCCATCGCTCCCATCGCTCCGGATGACCCAGTTCCCACCTGAGGAGCCGGGGAGATTTTCCGCCCCGGCCACCGCTGCCGACACCGCGCCCGCGGGCGAGGGAGGGCTGAGCTCATCCTGACGCAATGAGAAGCGAAGGATGAGGGAAAGGGAAGGGGACAGAGTGGTCCCCGAGCTTGCTGCACCGGGGGATGCTCCCCGCCACCAGCACGGGAGGAGAAAAACCAACACAGAGGGATGGAGGGAATAAAGACATATCCAGCCCTCTATCCCAAATCATCCCCGTGCCCTTGCAGTGAACACTGCTCCCCTTCGTCCTGGAGCACCCCCGAGCCGGGGAGGTGCGGGGCTGGTTCTGTGTGCGCTGCTGGAACCTCGGGAGCTGAACCTGGAGCCGAGCTCCCGCCCCTCCCCGGCAATAAACCTGCCGGCAGGAGTCACTGACCTTGTCCCCATCTTTCAGCTGCTGTTCCAGGAGACCGAGTGGGGACACACAAGGTCACTGTCTCTCGCCGGCAGCGGCTGAGTGGCCGTTTCATCACCGAGGAATAGGCTGGTGCTGAAGAACGCCCGGGCCGGGAAAAGGAGCTGACAGACTGGCGGGGGGCTGGGACAGCGGGGAGGGGGCTGCGGGAAAGCTGAGACACTTTGTCCTCATCCAAAGACCCCCTTTGAGGTCCTGCCCCGTGGGGGGCCCTGAGGCAGCCCGGCCGTGGGGCACAAGGGGTTCATCCCCGCACAGCTCCTTCTCCTGCCCTGGAAAAGCAGTTTCAGCCTCAAATCCCTCCTGACGTTTCCTTGAGCCTTGGAGCTTCCCATCGGAAGCTGCCTCGCTACCATGCATCTGTCTCGCTGGAGACTTTCTGGAATGACGTGCTCGAAAGAGCTGTCAGATTTGGTTAAAATTAGGCAGCAGACTCCAAGTTATTACTGGAGGACAGATGGACACTCTGGGGGTGCGGCGTGTGCCCAGCAGCGCTGGAAAACCGAGCCCCAGCCACCGCCGAGAGACGGGGCTGGGAGGGGCCGGGGGCTGAGGGGGACTGTGAGACACGCCGGGCTGGCCCTGGCAGATGGTGTCTGTGGCACAGGGGCTGGAAATTCTGGAAATTGGGCTAAAACCTGTCCTGGGGGGAGCTGGCCCCGCGCCGGCCCGGCAGAGCCTTGGGAAAAAGCAGCACGGAGGATGCTCCTGAAATCCTTCAGAGAGGAACAGGACAAGGAGAGTGGCCACCACCCAGCCTGGCAGCCCTTCAGCAGCCGCCCTCGAGGAGAGAACAAAGTGCTCAGCAGAAAAGCTGTCATTTGAGAAGGAGACCATAACCTCCTCCTGACGGGAGGGACAAATCCCGGTCCGGCAGTGCCCTTGGACAGGCAGCGTGTCCCGGCCGCCCTCCTCTCTGGGACACGAGCAGAGCTGCTCAGGAGGCACAAAGAACCAGGGGAGGGTCGTGACAGCCCAACCCCAGCTGGAAAATCCCTCCCTGTGCTGGAGCTGCCGAAAATCCCGACGCGGGGCTGCAGGGCTCAGGGCTCGGCAGACAGCAGAGATCAGCTCTCCCCTCTCCCGGTCCCTGAGCCCGTATCCATCCCGCTGAGCATTCCCGGGGCCGCTCTCCCTCGCAGGCAGGTAATTACCATGTCCCCGACTCGGCTGTAATGAGCCCAGGTGCTCGTTTGCCATCCAAGCAATTTGCTGGCAGATCCTCCAGCAAGAGCCGGGTCCCAGGGAAGGGCCGGGAGCGCGGCTGTGCCGGTGATGGATGCGCAGGACACGGCAGCAAAATTACCTCCTCCGGGGGAAGGGAAACTGCTGATGAGGAGAAGAGGGGAAGGAAGAGACAAAGGAAGGAAAGGAGTAGTGAAGGGGACAGGTGGTGCTGAAGGAGTAGGGAGCGCCAGGGAGCATCTCTGGGAGAGGGAAAGGAGGACCAGGATCCACGGCTGGCAGGAGGATGCTCCATGCCCCGTGGCTGAGGGATGCTCTGACATTCCTGCAGGTGACATTCCCTGTGTGTAACGTTCCCTGCAGACATTAAACCCTGGCTCCCAGCCCTGGAAGGACAGAGCTCTGTTCACAGATACCAGGGGTGAAGGAATAAAAACCCACCATAATTCACACAAAAATTAATCACCTCCCTCCAGGCCCTTCAGGCTGACTCAAATTCCTGATATTTTTCCTTGTTTTTGATGTTTTCGTGTCCAGCAACACAAATGGCTCCATAAAATTCCAGTCCTTAAAGGAGACCTGTAGGAAAGGTGGGGACAGTGAGTTGGGTAGGGGCTGTTGTGACAGGCCAAGGGGAGGTGGTTTAAAAATAAAAAGGGAAGAATTAGATTGGATATAAGGAAATATTTTTTTTACAGTGAGGATGGTGAGAGCACAGGCTGCCCAGAGAAGCTGTGGCTGCCCCATCCCTGGAAATGTCCAAGGCCAGGCTGGATGGAGCTTGGACCTGGGAACTGGAAGGTGTCCCTGCCCGTGACAGGGGGTAGAATGAAAGGACCTTTAAAGTCCTTTTTCAACCCAAACTATTCTGTGATTTCTTTGAATTTGACTGAGCTCCTCTCCAGATCCTGCCAGACTCTTTTCCCCAAGGGCTGCTCCAAACTTCCACCCATCCCCTGGTTAGAACTTTTCCCTAATTCCTGCCCTAAATTAATTATTCACCAATTTAGAGCCATTTGATCTTGCACTGATATAACCACTGGAATTAAATGCCTTCCCCTCCCTATTTGTCTTTTTCTCCCCCAAATTTCCGGGGAGTCATTCCACCTCTTCCCAAGCTCCATTTTGTGGAGCTGAGCAAACCTCTGTCCCTGCATCCCCTGTCACCAGGCAGATCCAGTGACACAGAGCCTGGAATCAACTCCCTGAGCCACAGGCAGGCGCCTGCAGCAGCCCAGGCTCAGCAGGGTCAGGTCCAAAGTTGCTCTGAGCATTTACTGCCCTAGTTCTGCTCTGCACATTTATCTCATTTGCAGCTGGGCAGCTGATCCAAATGTGAATGTACCCAAAACGGCCAGTTCAGCATCCCTGCTCCCTGGAATGGGGCTTTTCCTCGTGCTTGTGCTGCAGAACGAGGGATTGGAGTTAACAGAGGGCTGGGGAAGGCCCAGGCAGAGATAAAACACTATTAAAAAAACCAAATTATCTAAATGTTAAGGGAGGAAAAACTTAATATATTAAATGTAAATCTATTTTTGTTACATCTGTTCAGATCCTTTAAGGAGCTTTAGGACAGCTGTTCTTATATCCCATTTAATCTTGATGTTATTGTAATGAGCTAAGGCTCGGGGGCTGAGCTGATTGTCTCTCCAGGCGAATTCCTGAGCACCAGTGAAAACGCTGCTCCCAGCCTGGAGCCACTTCCCCAGCTCCCATCGCAGGCATGGTTGGGTTTTTCCAGGCCAGGAGGGGCTTTGTCAGCCAGCAGCCCCTCAAAGCCCGGGGGCACAGTGGGAACACACCACGGCTGATGGAAGTGGGGACCCTCCCTCCCCAGGGAGCTCCAGCCCCGCTCCCGCTCCTGCAGGCAGGGAGGGGAGGGCAGGGAAGGGAAGGCAGAGCTGCAGCGGGTGCCTGTCCCAGCCTGCACAGCCAGCACACCCTGGGGGGACAGGGCTGAGCCCCCCACCCTCCAGGCTCCTTCCATCCCTCCTTCCATCCCTCCCTTGTTCTGTCGCCCCTCCTGGGCCAAGCTGCGGCCACTCCTCTGATTTCCTTGCCCTGAGTTGTCACGTCCCCCTTTGCTCCTCAGCTCTTCCCCCACTTTGCTGGCAGAGTTATTCCTCTGACATGAGAGGCTTTGTTTTTAATTTCCTAAATTACAGCATAATTTAGGCTAATTATTGCTTTGTCCCTCTGATCTTATTAAACCTTTAATCCCTCGGTGATTCCCCACCCAGAGCAAAGTCTGCTTTTCTCACATTCATTCCTGCTCTGGGTCTGCTCTTGCCTCTTGCCCGGGGCGGCCTCACCTCCCAAACAGGCTGCTGATGCCCTGGATATTCCCTCCCTGGCTCCCTGTCCCTCCAGTGCCATGGGATGCCCTTCCACAGGCAGGGAGAGGCTTGGCACAAGGGCAGGAACCCCTGGGAGGGATGTGCCACCCTGAGCCAGCCAATATTCCTGTCACTGGAATTTTAAACCTCCCTGGTTTTTTTTCCTGAGGGATGATGTTCAGCTTTTGATCCCAGGCCCTTTGGAGTGGCACATCCTGCTGAGCACCACGGAGACCTCACTCCTCCCTTCTCCAGCTGGGTCAAGGCCAGTCTGGACAGGGCTTGGTCCAGTGGAAGGTGTCCCATGGCAGGGGGTGGAATGAGATGAGTTTTAAGCTCCCTTCAAACCTAAACCATTCTGGGATTCTATGATGGGAAGGAATCAACCCCACTCCATCCTTGCCAAGTCTACAAACGACTTTTAATAACCCCTTCCTGCCCCTCACCCAATTTTTATTGACTTCCCAAAGTCTGGAAGGCTCCTGTGGGTTCTGTCTTCCCAAGCTACCCAAGGTTTTTCCATGCTGGGATGTGCAGAGAGTGTCACCCCATCCATGGGCACCCAGGGCCACCCAAGCCACTGCTTCCCAAAGAACAAACCACAGGATGAGGGGAAACATCCTTAAGCTGTGCCAGGGGAGGTTTAGTTGGATGTTGAGAAAATTTTGCCATGGGAAATGTTGTCAAGGCCTGCCACAAGCTGCCCAGGGCAATGGGGGTTTAAGAGCCCTGGGGATGTGGCACTTGGGGACACAAACAGTGGTGGCCTTGGCAGCACTGGGGAATGTTTGGACTGGGGGGTCTCAGAGAGCTTTTCCCTCAGGTGACCCCCGGGTGGGTCCAGCCAAGGCGCCAGCACGGAATGCTCACCTTCATTTTCTTGGGCAAAACAGATGATGGAAATTTGCTTTTTATAGCTACAAAGTTGAAGGATTTTCTGACCACAGGCTGCAAAAATCCCCTTAATGAAGCCCCAGAGCTCTCCAGGGCTTTGGGAAGAGCTCTGGCCCCCCGGCCCCCCTTCTCCACTTGAAGTATTGTTTCTGTCTTGAGTCTCCTGCCAAGAATCTCTTCAGCTCTGCAGCTGGATTTGATACAGGGGTGGGGAGAGGAGCTTAATCACAGCACTAAAGAGAGAAGCAGTTCTGGGGGAGTCTTTCAAAGAGCTGAGTTGAAAGAGTCCCTGAGAGCGAAGGGGCTCCCACTTTGCATTGCCCAAACAGGGGGGAAAATACCCACCCCAGAAAGGCCAAACAAAACCTCACCCAGGCTGTGCTGCCTCTAATTCATTGCAGGCCCTGGATTAAAAGTAGGTCATTAAAGCAGCTGTGGGAAGGCTGAGGGCAGCCCTGCCCGTGGCACTGAGATGATGGTGGTAAATCACAGCCCCACCGAGGCTCCTGTGCCTGGACTGCAGCCCAGCTCCCAGCTGGCTGTGAGAGGCACCACAGCAGCCCCAGGGGAAGGCACAGAGCAGGTACAGCCACGGAGAGCTTGCAGCATCCATGGCCTGAGAGGAGCAGGAGGAGGGTGGGGAGATGAAGGGATGGCTGGGACTGAGGGGTGGGAGCAGGGCAAGGATGCTGTGACCTGGTTTTGAGGGCTCAGCTGGTGCTGGGGGTCCAGAGAGAAGCTGAACACTCCTCCATTCCATCTCCTGCTCACCTGGATGGGGCTTGGAGCAACCTGGGATAGTGGGAGGCATCCCTACCATGGCAGGGGGTGGAATGGGATGAGCTTTAAGGTCCCTCCCAATCCAAACTATTCCAGGATTCTACAGTTCTATGCCCTGGCATTGCCCAGTGCTGGACAAAATCTGCTGCCCAGAATTGCAGGATGGCATGAGGAGCATTGGGCCCTCCTCACAGGATACCTGGCACAGGTAATGATTTCCAGCTCAAATGAACTCCAGCTTTGGTGCTGCCATCACCCAGGGCCAGCAGCACCCAAATCCCAGAGAATCTGGGACAGAACTTCTTCTCCTACCCCCAAAATCACTGGGCTGCCTTTCCCAGAGCCTCTCTCCCAGCTCTGTGCAGCCCCTACTGAGGCTTCCCCACATCCATGCTGCCCTGAGGGTACCAGGAGGGATCCATGGCAGAATCCTGCTCCATCCCATCCCCATCCATCCCAGGAGCAGGACCCCAGCAGCAGCAGGAGGGCAGGCTCAGAGGGTCACAACGTGGCTCTCCCATGTCCATTATTGCCCCAGGAATTTTTGTGCCCCAGGAAGGACTGTGACACCTTTGCAGCTTGAAAGAGACAGGGGGAAATGTATTCCTTGTGGTCCCTGGGATGGGGTTGGCACCTTGCCCTGCAGGGGCTGTGGGGGCTCGGTGGCCGCACACCAAGAATGTCACAGCTCCTCTTCTCCCAGGATGAGCAGAATCCCAGGGAACCCCAAAGGGAGAGGAGAGGAGGGGGAGGGAGAGGACAGTAGGGGGGCTCAGCCCCAGATTACAAATAAATAAAAATAAAAATAAAAATAAAAATAAAAATATAATAATAATAGTAATAGCAATGAACTGTTTGCCTCAGCCATAGAAGGAAGTGCCTGTTGTACACCCTCAGCTGTGTCTCCCGATTCCAGACTCACTCCGTGGAGCTGCAGGGATCAGAGGAGAGGCTGAGATTCCCAGTAACACTGATTACAGTGGGCACGGAGCTGTGGGAGGTGCAGGAGCTGCTCCAGGTCTCTCACCCTCTTCACCCACCACACTGCAGCCCTGGGCTCCTGGTGAGCTCTGAGATTTGCCAGGAGAGCTGTGGGCTGGATGTTCCTGTGGCTCAGGAACCCACAGGAGTGGTGTGTCCTGGATGCTGGACCCACTGACAGATGGACGAGACCCCATGGCACAGATGGGGACCACGAGGTGTCCATGTGGGAGCATCCTGCTCCTCACCACACCCAGGGATGTCAGCAAAATGGGGTGACCCTGTCCTGGGACACGATTGCCCCCCCAAATCCCCCTCAGCAGTGCAAGAGGACCCAGCCCCCTCCTCCACTCCCCGTGCAGGTGCAAGACATCCCGGGTGGGGAGACAGGATCCAAAGCAGGCTGATGATTCCTGTTGTCTTCCAGGTGGCCGAGCCAGCAGCCAAGGAGGATGCTGAGATCTGCAGGACCCTTCTGCTCCTCCCGGAAGGAACCCGCAGCCCCCCAGCAGGCCCCAGCATTTGGAGGCCGTGCAGGAGGAGGGCTGTGGCGCCTGGTGCCATCCCCCTGTCCCCACCGTGGGGGACACAGCCCCTTCCCGTCCCCTGCCAGCTGATGGCTTGTCCCGTGGCCAGCGGCATGGGGCTGCCTCCAATGAATGTTTCATGCCAAATCTAAGCAGGCATTGAGGATCTTCAGCTGGCCGTGAGCATCCCCGTCACCATTGCAGCTCCCTGCCGCCTGCCTGGGCCGGGAGGAGGCGGGGACGGGGAGGATGCGGGGACAGGGAGGGTGTGGGGACGGGGAAGATGCAGGGACAGGGAGGATGGAAATGGCTACAAAGGCCTCCCTGAACCTGGAGAGGTTCGGAGGTGTCTTTACCCCCGCCTGGACCGGGAGGATGCGGGGACAGGGAGGATGCGGGGATGGGGAGGATGCGGGGACAGGGAGGATGGAAATGGCTGCAAACGCCTCCCTGAACCTGGAGTGGTTTGGAGGTGTCTTTACCCCAGCCTGGGGCGTGATCCCTGCCTGGCTCGGGGGTCTCTCCAGACCGGAGCTGTGCCAGGGCTCCAACATTCCAGCAGCACGGACAATAGCGAGGAAGAGCCGGCTCCGCTGGCGCCGCGGATCCTGGGCTGCCGGACTCGCCACCCACGGCACAAAAGCAATTAAAAGTTGCACACAGAGGCCACAGTGAAGAATGAGGACACGTAGCTGTGTCACCACCACTCCGTTCACGCCTGTCACACCAGCCCAGCCGGTCCCGGGGGACGCAGGAGGCACAGGGATGCCGGGGAGCTGCTGCTCCAGCAGGGCCAGGATCTGGGAAGCGGTGAGAAGCAGAGAAAAGGAGCTTTGGACAAGCAAAACTTCCTCCCCCACCATCCTCTCCCTCAGCCACGGCTCGCTGCTCGCAGCGCACAAGGCCAGTGACCGGCAGAGCATCCGCAGCGACCGGCGCAGCATCCCCGTGGAAAACCCCGCGGAGCAGCCGGGCAGGACGAGGCCGGGCGGTGTCCGTGGGGGGGTCCCGGCCCCCGCAGCCCCCCGGCCCCTCCCCAGCACAGCCCATTGTGTAACGGGGCCGCGCC
>JAOTQP010000099.1:5459562-5476858 GCA_026413545.1 Cichladusa arquata | reverse complement strand
CATCCAATCCCATCCCCTCCCATCCCATCCCATCCCATCCCATCCCATCCCATCCCATCCCATCCCATCCCAGTGACAAACAGCCCCCCAGTGCATTCCCGTTATTGCTCTTATTACGGAGCCCGTGGGACTCGTTGCATTCCACGACAGCCTAATGGATCTTCCAGCCTCCTCTCCTTGGAAACCAGGTGCAGGCGAGCCAGTGGATGCTGCAGAGAGCCTGGCTGTGGGAAAAGCCCAGTGCCTCGACCAGGAAAACCTGTTAGTTATTTTGGATATACTGTAGGGAAAACAAGGATAAACTTCCCAATCTCGAAGGCCACAGCTGGTCCAGCCAAGGTTTATGAACAGGAATTGCTGTTATCCAGCTCCTTCCAGGCTGGGGGGTTCAGATGTTCCCCCTGGAGAAGGAATGTCAGCGGAGGAGGCTGAGTGGGCTGGGAAGGGTGGGTGAGGCCAGGAATGGGCTGCAGCAATGGGAGAATGGGGTGTGATATTGGAAAGGAAACCTGGGTTACATTGTCCTGCTCACCCTCAGCCCTGCTGAGATCCAGGGAATACAGCCAAGGCTGGGAAGAGCAGGGGCTGGAGGCACTGGTGCTCCAGCTCCATCCCTGCTGCCTCTCAGGCCCAGCTCATCCATGGATGGGTTCTGCTGCTCAGGGCCTTGAGGGGAGCGGGAAGCTCCAGGGATGCCAATTTGGCAGTGCTGGGATTAGGAGGGAGAGGATGGGTGGAACAGGGAGAGCCTGTCAGCACCAGTGCCACCAGCACAGCCCCAGCACATGGAGCTGATGTTCTGAGAATCCTGGGGGTGTCCCTGCCTCATGCTCCCCCACACCAGAGCTCATCCTGAGCCCCACAGCAGCCCTGATGTCCCATCTGCAGCTGAGCCTGGTCTCAAACTGGAACTGCAAGTGCTACAGATCCATCATTCCCTGCACACCTTCCTCCAAGGGGCTTTGAGCTTCCCATCCCTTAACCAGGCCATAAAGATCCTTCCCATATGGGCTCCCCTTCTGTGGAGGTTCCACCCTGGCTGTGACACACACCGGCACTGCTCCTGCACCTGGGGTGACCCTGCCATCCTGATCCCCCAAGCACTCCTGCACCAGGAACACGGTGCCCCACAGTACCTCAATCCCCCCAGATCCTCCTGCACCAGGGACATGGTCACCCTCAGCATCCCAATTCCCCCAGATCCTCCTGCACCAGGGACATGGTTACCCTCAGCATCCCAATCCCCCCAGATCCTCCTGCACCAGGGACATGGTCACCCCCAGCATCCCAATCCCCCCCAAATGCTCCAGCTCTGCCGACCTGGCAGCCGCTCCACTCCCGAGTGGGATTCGGCCAAGGGCGAGTTAATAAACTCGACAAAAAGCTCCTTTATGTGAAATAATTAAAATAACTCCTCCAGTCCTGATGGACATCCAAAACCATCAGCAGCTCTGCAGCTTTAATGAACTTTCCAGATCCAGAGGCTCCCGGGTAGGATCCTGCTGATCCTTCACTGCCAGCCAGCCCCTGGGAGCACAGTGGAGCCACCATGTCCCCCTGGGCAAACCAGGGTTTGATGTCCCCTCCCAGCACAGACAGGGACAAGGGTGCTCCCAAACCAACCTTTCCCAGCACGTGGATTTCTGCAGGATGTCGCACTGGGGTGGGATCAGGAGGGGAAGCAGCTCCAGCAGGTCCCTGCCCTATGGGAGCCTCTCTGCAGCTGCCTGGGGACACACAGGGAGCACAGGGGTGACCCGTGGGGCTGGCAGGCTCTGCACCCCCGGCCCGTGCTGGTCCCACCCGGAGCAGCCCCGGCGCCGGGGGGACCCTCCCGCAATCCCGCTCCCGGCCGGGGGTGGGTTCCAGGAACCTGTTAAAGCACTTTTCCCTCTGCTGGCAGGTCCCAGCATGTTTGGCACTTCCAGTTCTCCCCGCGGGCATCAGGGCCCAGCGAAGCTGTTTAGAATTAAAAGCCTTATTTCATTCCCACTGGGATCAAAGCACGCAGAGAGGGAGGATTTTCAAACCAGCAAACCACATTTGAGGGCGGCTGGTGCAGCCCAGGGCCCCTCCATCCCCATCCCGACTCCCATCCCAGCACTCCCTGCTCACTCCAGCAGTCTCTTGATGGTCCTGGAGGTTCTGGTTGTGCCCAGCCAGATCTGAACTACTGCACTGTGCTCTATCTCCAGGGCTCACCTCACCCCTCCGGGTTGGGTTAGTTTTTTCCAGCCTCTCTTGGTTGGTGCCTCAGCCCCATTTTAACTCTGAGATCCCATAAACCAGACCCATTCCCTCACATATCCCTGTGTCACCCCAGAATCCAGCACCCACAATTCCTGACAGGACAACCTGGACTGGAGCAGGTGTGGTTTGCACCAGGCAGGAACTTCCATGACTCCATCCTCTCCTAAAGCATCTCCAGGGTGAGGAGGAGCTGGCCTCACTCCCTGCCTTTCCCTGTGCCTATCTGGAGCAGGCAAATTCCTGCCAGGAATCCCCATCCCTGCCCTGTGCCACCCACCAGCAGCTCCCAACATGCTCTGCCTGCTCTGGAGCACAGGAGCAGCCCCTCAAGCCTGAGAGGAATCCACTGGCTCCCAGGAGCCTCCAGCTGCAGGGACAGAGCCATGGAAACACAGAATCATTTGGACTGGAAAAGACCTTTCAGATCACAAGGTCCAACCATATCCATGGAGTGCCCAACTATATCCATCCATATCCAACCCTGAGTTCATCCAATCCTGAGTGCATGCTGCAAATACTGGATGAAAATCTCCAAACTTTTCCCGACCAAGCCAAACCCACCGGGACCAGGCAGTGAGGATCTGTCCCAGCCAGGTCTCCCCAGATCTCTTCAGCTCAGGCTGCAGTTTCAAACCTGGGGCAGGAAGAAAGCACACGGGAGACAGCCAGGATTCCATAGGAAAAAAACCCTTTTATTTAACAATATATCAGGTTCCATCACGGCTCCATGGAGTTCAGCTGCCACAGAGCTGTTACCGATGCCGATGATATGCTACTGGGCGGGAGAGCTGGGAGAAGGCGAAAGGAATCAAAACCAGGAACATGACACGAAGAAAGAAAATCTGCGGCGCCGGGAGCGCGGCCGAGGGGATCCCGGAGCCCCACCGGGGAGAACAACCAGCACAGGGACAGCGAGGCTGGAGGCAGGATGTGCCCCTGCAGCCCAGGAGGTGCCAGCACAGAGGGGTTCCCTCTGTGCCCGGTTCCCAAGCATTCCCGCTCGGCCCCAGCCCCATCCCAGCACCAGGAGCACACCCGGCTGCAGCTCCGTATCCACCTCTGGGCTAAGGGCAGTGCAGGGCAGGCAGGGAACAGGCGGCAGCCCGGCTGCTCCGGCAGGGCACAGGGGTGGGGCAGCGCAGCCCCGGCTGGCTGATGGCAGGGCGGGCCCCTGGGGACAGGGGACGGCGCGGATGTGACGCTGTGGGATGTGGAGGTGGCACAGCTCTGAAATGTGGGAGCGCGGTGAGGACGTGCGGGGGCGCGGCGCTGCCGGGATGGAGCCGAGACAGGGATGTTCCATCCCTGCTCCAGCACCTGGGGAACCTCCCAGCAACCCTCTGTCGATATAATGCAGGTTCACAGCCCAGCTCCTAGGAGCAACCCTGATGCCTTCCAAGTGCCAAGTGACACTGGAGATGGCTCCAGGGATGGCACCCTGCACTGAGGAGAAGCCACCCCAGCCCAGGCACCAAGAAGAGATGGGGCCATGGTGAGCTGGCAAAATAGGCAACCAGAAAACAGGAATCTGCACCAGGAGCAGCTCCACAGGCCCAGGAAAGCAGAGCAGGATCTCTGGATGTTGCACTGAGTTCTGCATCCCTGTCAGGGATATTTTGGTTAAAGATAAGAAAGCAGATAAATTTGATGCTCCTTTAGGTCACCATGGGTCTCCAAGTCTCTGCTCATGGCCAGGGCAGGGCTCACAGCTTTGGGACTCACTGGGAATGAGCCACAGATTCTGGGATGGAATAGAATCCCAGATTCCTGCTTCACTCTCTGCTTGGAGCCCATCTGATCCTGCATTATATCGAGGGCAGGTCCCCAGTCCCAGCCCTGGCAGTTCCCACACTCCAGCACAGCCCACAGGCTCCGGGCTGAGCTCTATGACAATGTTTTACACCCGTTCTTGTGGTTAAAATTTCTTTTTTTTTTTCATCTTTTTTTTTTAAGTTCTCATTTGTTTTTCTAAGAAAAAGCAACCAGAAAATAATTCGGAGTTTATACAAAACATCTTTACATTATTTCTTCCAAAAAAGACTAGTATTTACACAAACAAAAGGAGGTGGGGGAACAAAAAATAAAAAAATTAAAAAAAATTAAAAAAAGGAAAAATCAACCAAATTTCAATTCTTTCCAAGAAAAGAACCCGAGGGACACACTCTGATCCAGGACCCAGCAGCCCGAGGTGCTCAGCAAAAACCAAGAGTTCTGATTTCACCCTTTCTTCACATATTTACAAGGTTTTGCAGCTGTTCCCAGCAGCAGGAGTGGGACTGATGGAGACCTCAGCTGGGGACAGTCACCATGAGGAAGCCACCAGCACTGTCAGATCAATTTTGGTACAACTCAATTGTCAGATCAATTTTGGCCAGACTCTGTCCCTTCTCCACCAAAACCAAACCAAAACTACATCGTCCCCCCACTTCCCCCTCCACTGCAGTCACTATTCCTAACAGATTCCACTGTCACTGTCACCATCACCACTGCCACCACCACCCAGCCAGGGCTCTGCTCACTTCAGGAAACACAGGCTAAGGTTTGGCAGAGGGAAAGGGGATTTTTTAAGACACGATTCTCTGGGATTTTCCCATTGGGGAATGGGGGTCCTGGTGGGGGCCAGGATGGGCAGTGGATCCCACAGAGGAGAGAAGGATGGAAGGTGCTACACGGGGAAGCAGTGCTGGGATGGGGAAGAGGGGGGGAAGCACCTGCTGGGGTGCATCTCTCCCAAGGGAAGCAGCTGGTTTGGGACCCTGGAAGCAGAACCACCTCAGGATGCCAAGGGCAGGAGGGGAGCTGGGACACCCTGCTCCGCTTCAGCCCAAATTCCTGCCCTAAACAGCAAACCCAACAATGTGACACCACAGGATGCTCCCATCCTGCTCAGGGCCAAACCCCAGCACAGCAGCCGGGCCACCAGATCCCCCTAAGTCACCAGATCCCCCCAAGTCACCAGATCCTCCCAGGCCACGTCCCCTGTCCCTGCTGTGCCCCCGCCCCCGCCCGCTCCTTGTCAAGGCACTTTAGCAGAGCAGCTCCCTCGCTCTTTGGGCACTTCCTAAGGCGGGATTCGGGGCCCTGGGGACAGGGGGAACAGCCCTGCCGCTCCACGCCTGCTCCCTGAGCAAAAGCAGCTACTGCTGGAAGGAAAAGAGAGGAAGGGGGGACAGCCCAAGGACAGGCAGTGACAGGGCACTGCCACTGGGCTCACTGACATCAGCCACGCTGCTGGAAGCTCCTCTGGAATGATCCCACCAGCCAGGCTCAGCCCCTTCCAGTTTTGGGCAGGAGATGGGCAAGGCAAGGGCAGGGGAGCCCAGGCTTGGGACCCCTGGGAGGTGGCAGGAGAGGGAATGCTCCTGCAGCAGGAGCAGGGCAGGGAACAGGCACAGCAGGTCCTGCTGAGGGGCACTGGATTCTTCAGGTAAACCAGGAGGGTGGAAAAGCCTTTGGCTCAGCTCCCAACCAAGCCAAGCCTGGTGCTCCAGCCTCTTGGGGGCTTCCAGCCCCGAGCACCAGCCTCTTCCTGACACACCCAGCACAAGCTGCAAGGGAACCTTTGTTTTCCAGTTTTCCTTTCCAAGGACAACCACCTGCAGTATGCCCAGCTCGGGAGGGGGCTGCAGCTTCCCCTTGCCACCTCCTACTTTGCTTCCAGCAGGCTCAGCCCCAGACTGAAAGAAAGCCAAAGGCTTTTTTCCACAGTGGGATGCTCCAGAGGGGTCAGGAAGAGCTGTCAGGCCACAGCTGCTCTGCACGGGGCAGGAGCAGTGTCCAGCCCCTCGCGCACTGAACGCTTGAGACAGGGTGGAGATAGAAATTTTTTTTTCTTTCTTTCTTTTTATAAAGAGACTAAAACAAGAGTCAACAGCTACGAACACAAAAGTTTCCAGGGGCAGTGGGGGGAACAGGATCTGCCCCGTGGCCGGCAGGATGATGTGCTGGAAGGAGGTGACAGCGTGTGCCCGGAGGCGGCGGGCCAGAGTCCCGCCCAGAATTCACAAAAATAAAAATGTTACAAAAAAATTAAAATAATTATAATAATAATAATAATAGTAGTAGTAGTAAATCGGGTTTGCCAGCTTCCTCCCTGCACAGTTGTCTGCATCTTGGCACCTTGGCAAAGCATCCTCCTCATCCCCCTGTGCGCTCGCTGCTCCTGGGACCGAGGCCCCGGCGTCGCTCCAGGCTCCGGGACCCCGCAGTGCTGGCGGGCACTTCCTGCAGGGCCCGAGGGGAAACGCGGGGAAATCCCAAACCACAAAGGGGAGGTGGAGCCTCCGGGTTTGCCAGCGGTGTCCCGAGCACGGAAAGGCACGGCGCCCGCCCCCCACGGCCGGCCACAGTCTGGAGAAGAAGAGGAGGAGGCTGAAGGCTCACCCTCAAGAGTCTCGGGATTACAAAAGCTGAGAACTACAAAACTAAATACAAAGGGGAGAATCAGCAGGTGAGCGTTGAGCCCTCCGCTCCCCGGCGCCGCTCCCCGCGCCGTGCCTGGGGGGGGACGAGTCGCTTCCTCCCTGCGGCGCCAGCCCCGCGCCCGGCGCTCCCGCGCTGCTGCATCGGCCCTGCCCAGGCTGCTCCTCACACCTTGTAGTAAATGTTGGCTGGGCTCTGCGGGGGCATCTCCTGCACGATGTAGACGGGGTGCCCGTAGTCCCCGCTCACCTTCTCGTAGTGCGGGCAGTAGTTGTTCTCTGTAGTCCGTAAGGGGATGATGATGTCGCTGGGCTCCGAGCCCGCGTTCCCGCTGCATTTGGGGCTGGCCAAGGTGCTGAGGGACAAGGCTGCGGCTCGCTGCTGCGTGTGCTTCCGGTGCCGCTTGCGGATCTTGATCAGGAGCACGACGAGGAAGATGATGATGAGGATGAAGATGACGCAGCCGGCGCCGATGGCGGCGAACACGGCCACCTTGGAGCTCAGGAAGCCATCGCTGGGACCTTGGGTCTCCTGGCCGTCCTGGTTGACGGAGCCTGCGAGGCAAGGGGAGATGGGGGTCAGAGAGGCAGCCAGATCTGTGCCCTGTCCATGCATGGATCACCCTGTGGAGCAGGGGGATGAGCTGCCCATTGCAGCCCCTCTCTGCCCCACAAACTCAGTGCAACACTCTCCTGCCATGTTCCCAAGGAGGGGAGCCCCACACCTCCAAGGGGACGGCACTTGCTCCCCATCTTCCCACCCCACACATCTTTGGGAAGGACTGGGCAGGGCAGGCAGGAGCCCCAGGCATCCACAGAGGGGGCACCATACGCCCTGTTCCCCATCCTGCACCACTGCTCCCCTTCCCACCTCCCAGCCTATGGAGCAGAGTGCTGATCATGTCCAGGTGACACCATTCCAGACATGGGGAGCCTTCCCTCCCCAAAACAGACCGGGATGCCCTGGTGAACATGGGCTCTGACACCCAGATCCCCCCCAGACTCCAATTACTGCCCCCTGGGCTGGGGCAGCCTCAGGCCCTGCAGGGGCAGCACTCAGGGGCTGATCTAGGCAGGAAGGAAGGAGAGACTCTTCCCAGCTTCATCTGATTCCACTTTGCTCTCAGAGGGGTCAGGAACTCAGGAAACTACCCTTCAAAGGGCTCTCACACCCGAGGACCTCACCTCTTCCAAGTCCTCTCAGATGTACTGTGAGGAACACACGGGAAGAGGAGGAGGAGGAGGAAGAGTGCTGAAAGAGCATTTCCCTGCCAAGCTCTGCCAGAACTGGGAAAACAAACCCGAGCTGCTCTGCACCCTGGGCTTGGGATAGCAGCAGTACAGCAGAGATGGGCACAACACTTAGGGCAAATCCATCAAGATCCCAGACCCATAGAATTTGGTATCCCTGACATCCAAGCAACAAGCTCAGCTTGTAGGGGCTCCACTGGCCTCATGGCAGTCAGCGCCCCACCCCTCTGCTGGGGATCCCTGGAGCACCCACCTGGCTTGCCAGGCTCCTCCACTGCTGGGACCTTGCTCCGGGGGCTCTGCGTGACGACCTTCACGGTGTCATCCGACTCCTTGCTCGGCCGACTCGTCGTCAGCTGCTCCGGGATCACTGCATTTGGATCTGGGAAAGGGGAGGGGAAGGATGGATGAGAAGCCTTGATCCAACCTGGAAGGCTTGTTCCCCACTAAAGAAGCACCCCCAGTTGTCAGCCACTCCCATGGGGCACAGGAGCACTGGGAGATGCCCAGAGCAACAGAGCAAGGCTGAGCTGCTCCAGGGCTTGTGGGAAGCAGGTCCCCACCCTAATTCCCTGGTTTGCTGTTTTCAGAGCTCCCGTGCGTGGGCTGGGACAGGTTTCTTGCTCGGGCAGCGGGAGGAAGGGAAGGGAAGGGCAGGCAGGAGGCCAAGGCTGCAGCACAGCTTTGCCTGTTTATTATAAATATTGGCCCCGACGTGCAAACACAATAATGAGAAGCAGAATCGGGAGCTGTGCATCCGAGTTGGGGCCAAAACGAGCCCAGGGCATTGCTGGGGCTGGGAAGCAGCTTGGGATGGAGGTGGTGGGGAGCAGGAGCTCCAGGAGAAGACCCTGTTGGTGATATCCCTGATGTCCCACTGCCACCAGAGTCCCCACAGCCTGGTGGCCTCCACAGCTGAGAGCCACCAAGCCCAATCCCTGATGCCTGGCCAGCTACAATCCCCTCTTGGATGCCTGGGAAGTCACAGGGCTCGTGGGTCCTGTGCCCAGCTCACTTCCCGCTGGGATAAGGCCCACGAGGTAAACAGGAACAATCACTCCCTTTCAACCCCAGTGCTCTGCACATGCACCATGTTGGCAAGAGAAAAAAGGCAGGAAGAAAGATCCTAGAAATGAAATTCTGTTGAACTAACCCAGGAGTGCTCCCAGGAACAGCTCCCTTGCCTCTGTTTCCCAGGAATCTTGAACTCCCACAACCCTAGAGGAACAGGGACTGTTCAGGGGACAGCAGGAGACCCCAGGGAAGAGGAGGACTCACCCTGCCCCACTTTCATGACGATCTTCATGGAGCGTGTCTGGCAGACCCCTCCCTCCCGGTTCTCCAGGCCATCCAGCGTGCCGTTGGAAGTGGCTGCAAGAAAACAGAGGGAATGTTAGACAGCTTCCTAGGAGCTGGAAGGGCACTGCTGGGCAGCTCCTTGCTGTTCCCTGGCATTACTGTGCAGGTCTCCATTGTCCTCTGGCACCTCCTACCCCAGGGATTCACTCCTGACTCCCCATTACAGCCACATCTTCACACCCCAATCCAGATCCCAGAGAATTCCCAGCTCTTGCCCCTTCCAAAGCTGCCTGCAGCAGTGAGGACATGATCCCTGCAGCTTCCTCTCACTGCCACATCCACACAAGTGAGCCATTCTCCACGCCTGCACCCTCCTCCCCCTTTAATTCCTGGATAATTTCCTTTGCTCCTGGTGCAGAATGTGAACACTTGCATATGCACAGTTTAAATTATACATCTCTAATTACACCCTGTGCCTCGGTGAAGAATGTAAACTCAGAGCCCCAGTGGGCTCTGGGGGCTCTAATTGCAGGGCAGAAGTCACTTAAATTCACATTAACTTTTCGCTGGAGCCAGCACTGAGTTTTCAGCCTTTGGATCCCATGGGAGCACAGGGAAGGTCCCCCATCCTCCGGCCCTCTGTGGGGCTCAGGGCAGCGGGGACACAAGAGAGAATAACAAAACATGAGGATTTTAGGATTAATCACCTAAATGGAAGATTCTGCTAAACAGATTCAAAAAGCTGGTTTCTGACCCCACCAGGGTCAGATGTGGCCACTGTGCCTGTCATGGAGACAGGACGGTTCCCACCCCATTAAATCACAAATCATCCCAGTGCTCCACCAAATCCAACCACAGGGATCAATTCACCCAGGGAAGCAGGGAAACCCGGGAGGAGTTCAGCAACAGCTTGGGGAAGGCAATGTGATGGAGAATCAGGGAGTCCAGGGATAATTTTCCAGACACAAGGCAGGACTTGGCCAGCACAGTGCAGCCAATACCTCCCCGAGCCTCAAGGCCAAAGCTCAGCCCCGGGGTTTCAGGTTCCCCGTGCAGCCTGCAAAAAAGCAGGTCTGGGAGGGCAGGTGACTGACAGAAATTTGGGATGAATCCACTGGACCCTGCTGGGTGCTGGTGAGGGGACAGGAAGAGGCTGGAGCACAGAGCAAGGTCATCTTTCCACATTCCCCTTCCCACAGCAGGAGGCTGGGTGCCTCCAGGAGCTGGGATACCCTGCAGAGCACACCCAGATCGTGCTCTAAGTCCATCAGCTCTTTCCAAACACCTCTGTGCAATCAAGGCCTGAAACCCCAGCAAATGTTTTCCTAATCAGAAAGTCCCTGGGCCATTTGCTGAGTTATCACCTCTCCTGCAGGGGGTCCCCCCTGCCAGCAGCTCCTGGGATGGAGCTGTGCATGCAGCTGGGATGGAGCATCCAGCTGGGATGGAGCATCCAGCTGGGAGCTGCTGGCGGCCGCTCCAACAGCAGCACTGTCAGCAGCGAGCCCCACGCAAACGCCCGGGAATGTGGGGGAACGCCCCCGACAGCCTGCACGAGTTCTCTGCAATCCAAACAGGATGGACCTGAGCTCAGCCTCCCCATAAAAACACATCAGGAGTGAACTCCAGCAGAAAGCTCGGCAGCCCAGTTCTCCCAGGCTGGAGGCGCCGGTTTGGGGGTGAAATCAGCAGATACATCCCAGCTCACAGCCCTGAAGCAGCTCCTTGAACAGTTTCCCAGCTTCCAGATCCATGCCATGGGTTGTTGCATCTTGAAGAGATTCATCCATCGAGGGAGAAAGCAGCAGTCTGTAAAAACCAGTCCCTGTGAGGCCTCACAAGGTCTGATTTATAAATAATTAACTAATTATAACAAAATGAGGTAACAAGCAAGCGTGGTTCAAGCGGGGGAAACCAGAAGATCCCACAAAGGCAGCAGTTCCTCCAAATAACTATGGAGACATTCCATTCACATACAAGAAAAATATTAAAGGTCCAAAGAGGACAGAAGGGGCAGCTGGAGCCACAGGGATGGACAAAGGGACACAGCTGAGCATCCTTCTTCCCACCCCACACTTGGACACGAAGTTTCTTCTTGTTCTGGCCATGGAAATGATGAGGGAGAAAGTAGCTTTGAGAGAGAACCAAGTGGAAAAATGAAGCAGTTGCTTGAGGGAACAAAAAAAAGGAAAAATGTTTGTAAAACCCACAGTGATGGTCTTGGAATGGCCTCTGGAAACAAGGACACGAGCTTCCACATTCTGTGTAAATCCACAATGGGCCGGAGAGAAGCTGGATGCTCCACACAGCTGGCTGGACTTCCAAAAGTCAAAATCCTAAATCCCCAAATCCATGCAAATGGTGCAGAGTCCAGAGAGTTCAACGTGAACACGTAGGGCAGGGTGATGTGAGAGCAGCAGGTCCTTGATCCATTGGGAAAGGCTCCTCCAGCACAATTCCCTGTGAAGCTCAGCGATGAAGAGCTGCTCCTCCTGCTCTGTTTCCTGCTTTCCCAGCAGAAGGCTCCAGGCTCAGCTCAGCCCAGCTCCAGTGGATCCAGACTGGGATCCAGGTGGCACTCGATGGATTCCCCAGGTGCCTGTGCCACTCACTGCCATGGTTAGGGTGAGCCATGGTGACACCACCAATCCTCAGCAGATGGAATCCAGAGTCAGCAACCCACAGAGGAAAATGTTAAATCCACAGGCACGGCAGCGGCTGCAGGAGAGCTGGGGGAGCCCCGAGCTGCAGAGAGGCAGCTGCAGGGCAGCAGCAGCAGGCAGAGCTGTGACACGACAAAGGAGGCCAGGCAGGGAGCTGGGAATACCCACGGAATAAGAAATGGCAGGTCTCAAACAACACTGTCACCTCCCCATGCCACACCAGCAAGGCTCAATCCTGCCAGCCCCAGCAACACTGAGGTACAGGAGCATTTTGCATTTTCCTGCCCTAGTCCATTTTGGATGGATTCACAGGTTGGCTGTAGTGGGAGAGCAAAAATAACCTCTGGCCAGTGACTTGCAAAGGCTGACTTCCAAAGGCCGCTCCCAGCCCGGAGAGCCATCAGATGCCTCTGCCCTAATGGAGCATTAAGCCCCGGGCTGCTGAGTGATGAGGATTTAACAGTGATACCATTAACCATGTAATTGCTTGTCAATTTAGAGGAGATGCTCAGCCACCATGGAAGCCAGGCAGGACCTCCACTCCTGGAATCCCACACGCCCATCCAGCCCAGTGACACAGACCACAGAGCTGGGACAGATGGCTGAGACCCCCAACAACCCCACGGTCCCATCTCCAAGCCAGCAATGCCATGTGCTGTCCCTGCTGCCTCCCCAGTGCCAGCACTCGGTGTCACCAGAGCTTTTCTCCCTCCCCTAAAAATATTTCAAAGGAGAACTCGGGTTTTGGCAGATGGGAGACGCTGGAAGCAATACCTGGCAAGAGATGAAGGCAAGGGTCTCTTAAATGGTCAGCCTTGGCCAGAGCGAGATGTTTGGTTTCTCTGCTGGATTCCCTCTAGCAGGGCTGCGTTATGATTTGGGCCCCAAAGCACAATTAATGTGCTGAGACTGTAGCGAATCCAAGTCTCTTTCCTTTTATTGCTCTTAATCACTCTTCCATCTGTGCAGCTCAGCCCTGCTCCAGCCCCAGCCAGGCACGGCGTGGTCACAGCCCGGCCGCTGTCCCCACCACCCCCCTCACCCCTAAACCTGCACAAGGCTCTTGTGTCCATCACTTCAGGAGAGGTGGCAGCATCCCACCAGTGCCCACAGCCTGACCCCAACCCTGCTGGAGCCACAGGACTGACCCTGGCAAGGGGCAGCTGGTGCAGGGCAGCCTCAGCCCAGCCTGGACACCCCCTTGGGCTTTCAGCCCCTCCAGGCACAGGTGAAGTCCCTACAGGTCACCCTGGAGATGTGCCTCCCACATCTCTGACACTGCCAGAGATCCCTGCAGGAATCCACGAGCAGACTGCAGCCCAAATAAAACCCCAGCTTCTGCCACCTCCCCTCTCCAGATGTTCCAAGCTGTTTTACACCCCCTTGGTACCCACACAGAGGTGCTGCCCTGGAGCCCAACCCAGCACAGGCACTGAGCTCCTGCCCCCCCATCCCAAGCAGGGCTGGCACCCCAGGGGACAGAGCCACTTGCAGGTCACTGAGCAGAGGCACCTGCCTGCTCCACTGCACACCAACTCCCTGGGGCCTCTGGGGAGCACGGCTTGCTTACAGCCCCCAGCTCCTCCTCCTCCTCCTCCTCCTCCCAGGCATCAGGGCCATGCAGCTCTGGCTCAGAGCATCCCGTTATTGGTAGTATTAATATTAATACTGGTGTCACTTCCTAGCCAGCCCCACTGTGGGGACATGAGGTCGCCACCCCACACACATCCCCCAGCCCCTTCCCTGAGCTCCAGCACATTGGCTGGGGCTGCTGCCAGCACTGGGGCAGGGGCTGTGCAGAGGGAGCCCACCCCACGCTGTCACACTGCCAGCAGGGCCAGCAGCCTCCTTCCAGCCTCCTTCCAGCCTTCTCCCAGCCTTCCCAAGGCAGCTGCACAGGGAAGGGGCCCTGCAGCCCCTGAAATGGCTGTGTGAGCCAGCCCAGCCCTGTCCCGTCCCTGCACAGCACAGGAGGTGCAAGGCTTGGGTTTCACAGCCACTCCTGCCAGCTCCAGAGCTGCTCCAGAGCTGCTCCAGCCACATGGAAAGAGAAGGGCCATGGGGGCTGCTCCACCAGCACTGCTGACCACAGGAGAGCCCATTCTGTTCTCCTCCCTGGCATCATGGCACTGCCAGGCCCATGCCATGAAGCCAGCTGGGATTGCTGTGTCCCTCCCCACAGCTGTACAGGGCAGGTGAGGAGCCTGTCGCTGCAGGTAGCCCATGGAGCACTGGGAATCTGGCCATCCCACCCCACACTCCCTGCTCCAGCAAACACAGTGGGAAAATCCCCAGTTCAAATGAACTGCTGGAAATAGGAATGAAAACCATCATGTGGGGGGTTTGGCTTTCCCTGGCCAGGGTCAGCACCCTCAAATTCAAATTAAAGGGTTAAGTTAGCCCCATTCCTTATAGAGAGCAGAAGCACACACAGTTACAGCTGGAAGAAGGAGGGACACCACTCACCACACTCATCCTCACCACCTACAGCTCCACTCTCTCCTGTTTTTTCCTGGGGCAAAGGGAGAACAGGCAAACACTTAAGTATCCACTGGAAAAAGACACTTTAACCCAAGTAATGCTTAACTGAAAAGCTAATTTCCCACTAAAACAGCTTTCTGGTGGAAAATTATACCCAACCCTAATTAGTATCATAATTAAGAGTCACTGCTGGATTGCAGGGAACCTCATCCAGGCTGGAAAGCACATCTTGGCTGCAGGACCACAGCATGGTGACTCACTCAAGCCCTTTATTATCAACACTGTCTGTGTGATGAGCTGTGGAAACTCCCCGTGTCCCCATCCTGCTTCCTGCCCAGCTCAGGGGGACCATGGACCTAAATAAACCCTTTGTCTTCAGGTCTGTCCATCCCTTCCAAAGAAGAAGCACATCATTGAGAGAGGAAGGTGATTTGTGCAGTCTCTGTGGTCACCTCAAGCAACTGGAGACAGGTCAGGATGGAAGTGCCACATAATTCCCCACCTGATGCTCTGCCAGAACCATCTGTGGTGCTGGGAGCAGGAGCAGAGGAAACACTTACTGTCTTTTAACAGGGTGTAAATCTCTCCTGTTAGGTAGCAAAACACCTGGGAGATGACTGAGAAATCCTTTGGGAAGGAGATGGAGACAGGCAGTGCCATCCCCCAGCTGCAAGGCCAAGGCCAGCTGCCCACCTGAGCTCAGGTTCCATCTGTGCTCCCAGGGGCTCGGAGAAAACTTCAGGTTATCAGGGACAGAGAGGCTGACAGAGGGACAGATTCATGTGCAGATCTTCTGAAAGCTCCAGGTGCCTGAGAGAGCTCAGGGAGCCAAGGAGGTGCCAGGCAATGGGGAGGGACAGCAGCTTTGGGTGCTGTGGGACAGCCAAGAGGAAACCCCACTGCAATGACAGGCAAACTTTGCACAACCACCAGGAACATCTGGAACTGGGGAGGTGACATCAGTGAAACTCCAGGCCCAGAACTGCAAATAATCCCCTGTCTGCAAGAGGAGCCAGCCCAGGCACTGCTCCCAGAGTGGCCATGCACCCACCAGAGCCCAGCTCAGAGCAGGATCACCTGCAGCTCCCAGTGCTGCACTCCACAACAACTGGAGCAGGGGATGATCCATTGCTCCTGGGGATTGCATGGTCTCTGCTCCAGGTAGACATCAGTGCATGGACCAAGTAGTCTCCAGCAATACCCTGATTACAGGGTTTGGAAATTTCCAGTAAACCCCTGACTCTCCAGAAAAGCATTTGCCTCCTTGCTGAGTAATAAATGGAGGAAGGTGACTCTCTTCCCCCAAGTTAGAGCTGATCCCACTGCAGCTGCCCCCAGATTCCACTGCTCCTGCAGCCCCCTCTCAATGAGATGTGTAACTCCCACTCCACACTGCCAGGTGGGATCAAAGAGCTCAGGCATTACACAGCAGCAGCAAAAACATCAATCCTGGGGCAAAAAGACTTTGAATGGAGGATGACACCAATCCTCCCCAGAAAGGTGACCTGCTAAAGGTGCCACACACCACCTGGGCTGGCCTGGCTGAGGGGTGGATAGACACAGATCCCTAGAAATTAGGGATGGGAAAGGGTGACATGTCACAGTTCATTAATGTCAGACTGCACCCTGCACATCTCGGGGTCCAAGTGTGGTGGTGCTTCCTGGAGCCCCCAGTGAGCTCCTGGTCTGACAGACAGCACCCACCATCACCAGTATCTACCACCACATCCCAGCACCCACCATCACACAGCCAGCACCCACCACCACAGACCCCTCCACACCAGTTCAGAGCTGCAGTGATGCCAACAAGCCTCTTCCCAGCACTACAGGAGCAGTGGATTGCAACAGGGATCCCAGGAGAAAAGCCCAGGGAAAGGGTCTTGATGTTATGGTTATTTAAAAAAAAATGCCAAGGAAGTAGCTGCCTGCACTTATCCATGCACAGCTTCCCAGACACACCAGTATGCCAGGATTTGTTCCAATTCCTCATCAAGCTGAAAGCTCCTTCTGCCTTAAGAATCTCCTACTCAGTGTTTAATCCAAAAGCAGCCAATTTTAATCTCTTCCAGTGTCCCAGAGGAAGTCCTAGGAGGTGACCATCACTGAAGAGCCAGGTCCACCACAATCCATGCAGCTGTAGCTCCAGGAGATGCCCTGGGATTTGCTGCAGATACAGTAGGAGCAGCAGGGGCTGGAAGAGCCAGGATGAGGAAAGGGAAGACTGGATGCACCAAAAAACCTGCTTTGGTGGGAGCATCCCACAACAGCAAAGAGAGCCCTTTTTGAGGAGGCAGATTCCCAGTGTCCCAGGAACAGGAGGGCAGAGTGGGATCAGGCAGGTGATGCAGGGGGAGATGTCACCTCTTCACTGCCATCACCCCTGCACACCATCACTACTGTCACCTCAGTGTTCAGGAGCACTGAGGAGTTAAACACATTTTGTTTTCTCCTAATGGGTCATGACAATACTAAAGGGGTCGTGACAATGCTAGAGATGCTCTTGGAAATCCTTTCTCCTGGGGAAGAGCATCCTAGGATGCAGCCAGCCCAGTTTCCCAGGCAGACAGCACACAGTGCCCAGCTCCAGAGCCCTTTGCTGTGCCAGGCAGAGCTGGGCTGCCCAGCAGCCAGGGAGTTGAGCGGGCATGGGGACCCCTGGGTGGGTGGTTATGGCAGGCAGGGACCCCTGGGCAGGGGTTTGTGGCAGGCAGGGACCCATGGGTGGTGATTATGGCAGGTAGGGACCCCTGGGTGGGTGGTTATGGCAGGCAGGGACCCCTGGGTCATGGTTATGGCAGGCAGGGACCCCTGGGTGGGTGGTTATGGCAGGTAGGGACCCCTGGGCAGGGGTTTGTGGCAGGTAGGGACCCCTGGACAGGGGTTTGTGGCAGGTAGGGACCCCTGGGTGGGTGATTATGGCAGGCAGGGACC
>JAOTQP010000099.1:5423087-5456598 GCA_026413545.1 Cichladusa arquata | reverse complement strand
GGAGACTTTTGACTTTGTTTTTTTGGCTATTTTATTTCTTGGCAGAAAGAACTCCTGGGGCTGCTCGGCAGAGGGTACGGCCAGATCACAGGAGCATCCTCAGCCCACCCAGGGGCCAAAGTTCAGCTGGCAGCTCCCACCTCCGAGGGGTTTCGCATCAAAGCTTGGAGGAGTCAAGAGAAATTAAAGTCAGAAACGGTCCAAGGCAGGGGCAGAGGGCACTGCCGGCCCCCTGAGGAGAGGGGGGCATCCCACAGGGATGCTCCAAACACCCCGCTCGCTGCATCTCTACACAGCCTGGAACTGGGAACAAGAGGATAAAATAGGATTTCATATTTTAAAATGAGCTTAAAAGGCTCAGCCCAACATCCGACGGGACGCGCAGCCGGGATTTCCCAAGCTGGAATTTGCAAAGTCGCGGCTGCGCGTCCCGTCGGATCCGCAGCGAGCCGGAGCCGGAGCCGGAGCCGGTCACCTGCAGTGACCCAGGTGTGCTGGCAGCCTTGGAGGGGAGCTGGCAGCAGCTCAAAGCCACGGGGGCCCCGCGGGAGCCGCGTTTGGAGTCGGCAACGCACCGGCGGCCGCTTGTGAAAGCGCCTCCCAAAGCTCCAGGAGGTTGATTTTCACTTCAGTTTTCGTGTGAAATGCAAAACAGCTCCTTAAAATTTGGGTAATTCAGAGGCTGGTAAATCCTTCTGCCTCCACTTTCCTCATGGACTTGGTTACCATAACAGGGATCCTGTATTTTTTCTTCTTCTCAGTGCTTTGTTCACCTCCTGAGCTCATTTAGGGGAACCTATTTATCTTTGAGGGCTCTTTGGAGCCTGAGAGTCCCGTGGGCTGTAGCTCAGAAGACCCCAATTTCAGCCCTCATTAGCTTGATGACCATGTCAGTGCTTGAACTTGACCCCTGAACACAGAGGAGCCACTGACCCAGTGCTTCAAGATGTTTGCCTGACCCAAACCTGCCACTTTGGCCTCTCTTCCAAATTTTTGCCCACTTCAGGCAAAGCTTGTATTCAGTCAAGCTTTCCATCAGCTGAAGGATAGCAGAAGGGCTGAACTTTGGGGTCCCAGAGCCACCAGGCTGGTGCCAGCTGTGGTAAGGGAGATGGCAGCCTACATGGGAGGTGTGCCAGGGCTTTTGGCAGCTTTTGGCATCTGGAGCATGTGGGCTGGAACCAGGGTGTCCTGCCCCCAATGGCTTCAAAGCTGGTGCCCCTCAGGTGACATGGGACAGACATGCCCATGTCTGCACAGTGACAGTGACCACTGCTCTGGAAGAGCCTGGCCCTGCCACGGTGACTCAGCCCAGCAGAGCCTGCGGCTGCTGCCAGCGCAGAGCCAAGCTGGCTCTGCAGGTTGTGGCGCCAGGTCGTCCCTGCTGTCACCCCTCTTGTTAGGGAAACTTCCCTGGCTGACCATCCAGGAGCCACTTTGGCACCTCCACAGCCATACAGGGAACAGAGTCCCAGCCAGCCCCTGTCACCACCTGGCAAAATTTGCCATGACAGAAGTGATAAGGATCGAGGCTGACCTGCCATAGCCAGGCCTGGCTGCTTCCTCTGCACCAGCTTTATCCCAAATTATTCTGCAGCAAGATTCCAACAGCCCCAGCCAGGCTTGCTGGGGACATCCAGCAGCCTCACCACAGCACCATGCTACAGCACAGCCCCCCCGTCTCCACTGCCCTCCACGGCCTTGCCACCCCCTCCCAAGGATTCCAGGCTAAAAATATCCTGTTTCCAGCTGGGAACACACGGCTCCCATAGCAGCAGTGACCCTTGTGCTGGCCGCTCGCCGCACAGCCCACGGCACTCAGCGAGGGCAGCTGAGCCGTGGCCACCGTGCCCTTTGCAGTGCACCCAGCCAGATGGGGACAGCCAGGCTAAGGAGGAGGGGAGGAGACAAAGAGAGACCTGGCAGCACTGTCCAGACATGGCTGAGCTCCCCCTCCATCCACACCAGAGCAGGCACAAGCGGATACATTTCTGTGCAGCAATCCCCTGCACGCACAGACCATAGGTCTGAGAAAATTCCAGCCCCCTTCTCTCTCCCCTGCATAAAATGCCATGGTGCACCAAGACACAAACAGAACAAGCCAGTGTGCAGAATTTTTCAGCCACTTTGACCACATCACACACTGGACACAACCAGCACTTCCCAGCGCTGGGGCTGTTCTTGGAGGCAACACCCAGGAATAAGGACAAGCATCACCATTTCTCTTCACCCCAGCCCTAAAGCAAAACCCTGCAACACTTCCAGCAAAGACAGCAGCAAAAAATAGGCTCTAGGCATGACAGCACTCCAGGGCCGACCCCAGATGGGGATGTGCTCCTGCTCCCAGCCATGAGCAGGGCAGGGGATACAGCACAGCAGCCAGATAGGGACTGGTGACCCACTCGGCCAGTGACACATTCCTCCCCCTGCTCCCATCCAGCAGGACATATTTTCCATCCGTGTCAGCTCTCTGCACCGGCCAAGTCACACACAAGCGCCTGGTGACACTCTCCAGGCGCCCGAGCCCTCCCGAGCCAGGGCTGGCAGCGAGGAAGAGGAGGGCGACTCACATGTGATGAAGTAATCCTGCTGCCTCTTGAATTCCAGGCCCATGTAGTTGGGGCTGAACTCCTGGAACTTGATGGTGAAGCGGATCTCCTGCTCGGGCCGGTTGCACGTCACCAGCACATTGGGGTCCATGACAGTGCTGCAGGCATCCGCCTGCTCCTTCCGCACCAGGTACAGCTTGTAGTACTCGTAAGGCTTGGACGGCTCCGCCTTGGGGCAGATAATGTCCAGTTTATCCCCAATCTCTGGGTAGATGACCAGCCCCTTCCCAGTCATGAACCTGCAAGAGAGGAGGGTAAGAGGTTACCACGTGCTGGAGCAGAGGCCACACCAGCCCGGCCCACCCCACTCTGACACCATTTATTCTGAGCTTCAGCTCTGCCGCTCCCCCCCTGTTTTGACACCAAAACCAAGTTCTGCTCTTCCCTCACCACCCCAGCCTGTGCATGGAGCCAGCACAGGCTCCTGCTGACAAAATCAGGGCTGGTTGGGGTCAGTCCCGCTCGCCAGCCATGATGAGGGCGGGCACCCTTCTCAGCCCCAAGCCTGGCATCCAACTGGGAATGAGTCTTCCCACAAAGGGCTGGGAGACGCCGCGGCTCTGCCCGACGGCCAGGCAAGGAGCTTCCTGCAGGGACAGGCAATAATTAGGCATAGGGAGAAGTCCTGACAATGGGGCGCAGGGAGGGATCCCGTCCACGCCCTGGCTCCTTGAGGAATTCCTGTCCTTAAATGGAAGGGAAGGAAGCATCCTGCAGGACAACTTCTACTGAGCCAGGCTCAACAGCGTGCCCAGGAGCGTGGGAGGACCGGATGGAGAGGAGCAAGGAGGGAGGAAAGCTATTCGGGGCTGGAAGGCAGGGCATTGGGAAGGGTAGGAAGGCAAGATGCTGATAATTAACATTTGGATGTCGTTATGGTGGGGCAAGGCACTGATTAGGTTTTTTCAGCGTGAAGGAGAGGATTAGGGCAGCAAGGAGGGAAGCAGCAGATCATCTACTTTGATGTAGGCAACTAAACGCGTTCCTGATGGGAGATAAGGTGGGAATGGATTTTCCTGCAGAGTTATCTCTGCTGCAACTCTCTCACGTAATCTGGGCACGGCAAAACACAAGGCGAGCACTGTGCCAAGGCTGCACGGCCACGCTTCCCCTTCTGCTGCTGGACACAGCCCATCCCTGCCCCAGCCCACCCCAGAGATGGGATGGGGGCCAGGATACCTTCTGTACCTTCTCCCCCAGCCAGCTGCTCCGGCTGGAGCTGCAGGCTCCATGGAAGGAAGATCAAACACACAAGACCAACCTGCTCCGTGGCTCCATGCAAGTCTTAGCAAGAAGCCACAGAGCTGGAACCAGCACCAGGCCTTTTTGGCTGCAGGAGCCTAGCAGATCCATAGGCTGAGCCGGGAGCAGGCAGGGAGAGCTGAGGCCCACGCACCCCCAGTGCCCTTGGCACGGGCTCCAGAGCTCAGTGCCAGCTGTAGCAGCAGGGCAGACATACAGACATCATCTGCACCTCACTTGCAGCTTGCCAGGTCAGAGGAGCATCCCAGCCATCCAGGGCATGGCACAGGGATGGCAGGCACAGCCCCATCACTGAGATGGATTTAGAGGGGTTATGGGTCCATCCTCCCTGCCTGGCTGCAGCTCCACAACATCAGCTCCATTAGTACCCAAAGCAGCACAATGGGGCAGCTGGGATCATCCCAACCCCAGCAGCACCTTGGCCACGTGAGGTTGCAGGGAGTTCTGCACAAGTCATGATTCGGGCAGAAGATGACCAGGAATGGGAAACTTGGCCCCTGGAGGGTCTTTAGGGACGCAGGTGGGATACAGAGCCCGCCTCCATCCCGGCACTGCAGGCAGGTGAGCCATGCTTTGCTCCATACTACCAAGTAGGTCACCTGGCCAGTGGCCAGTAGGCGCTTCCAAAGGCTGGGGAGCGATAAAGGCTCCCGCACCCACGGCCGGAGCCCTGACGCAAGGGCCGGAGCAAGCGGGAGGCGGAGCAGCCCCTGCCCCTCCCTCCCTCCCTCCCGGCCGGCCGCAGACACGCAGCGCAAGTGAACACTTGCAGGGGTTCCCACCCCGAGAGGCAGCTGGATCCCACACTCCTTTCTCCCCGGTTGGGCTGAGTCACAGGCTTCCTGGCACAGGACTCTGGAGTGACTCAAGCTCCCTCCTCCAGCCCCTGCCAGCTCCCTCCTGCCCAGAAGATGCCAAACAGGAAGCCACAAACAAGTCAAGCAGATGTCTTGCACCGCCAGAGCAGGAGGAGAAGGCTCCTATCCACCCTCATCTCCATACCAGGAGCACCTATCACACCTCTGTGGCCAAAAGCTTGGCCAACACCTGCAAACCAACCGGTCCCTGGGCCACCAGCCTGTTGGGATCAGGCCAAATGGGATTTGTAAGCAGGGGAGGGATCATGAAGTAACCGAGGGAGCTGAGAACCTCCCAGCACCACATCCTGCTGGCACCTCTTCATCTCAGGAACTTCAGGACCAAGGCCTACCTTTGGTTTACATAAGGATAAAACAAGGAGGCAAATCCCTTCCATGAACGCTCAGTCTCAGCTCCAGAAGCACACAGCTGCTGTCTGGGAACTAGCCCAGGAACATCTTCCAGATCCATGCAAACATGGAGCAAGACAGAGCCACTTCCCTGTGCATGGAGCTTTTGTGCTGCTCCCTCCAACCGCTGTTCCCCACCAGCCACATTCCCATCTGCACACAGACCGTTTTCCCTTTGTCCTCCAATTTTCCTGATTTTTTTCTCCTCCATTTCCCCTCTTCTCCAACAGCAGGGCTATTTCCAGATGACAGCCTGGGCAGCACAGGAGAGGAGATAAACCTGAGGCAAATCCCTCACACAGCTCTTCCAGCTTTTCACCACACACAGAGACCTTTATTTCCCCCAAAAATTCTGCTTTGTCACAAGAACAGCTTGTGATGATCATCCTAGAGAAGATCAACAATAGCTCCCACCATGCCAGAGGCTGGTTCTCAGGGAAATTCTCCTTTAAAAAACACCGTGAAAACAACATTTATCACAAGAAAAGAAGAGGAGAAAAACGTCCAGAAATTGTCACATGTTGCCTGAACGCAGGATTTCAGCCAGTTCTGGAGACAAGGAATTTTAGTTCCAAGGGATGGTTGAAGACAAAAAGGAATTACACTCTTGACTTGTCTTCACAAGGACATGTCTTCAGATTTATCTTAACCCGGAGGAGTGAGCAGAGCAACTCCTAAATTAATAGGGAAATTCACCGTGCCCTCAGAGCACCCACTGTAATTCCAGGGAGGGAAGGGGGAATCTGCTGTTCCTCTGGAAAATACAACTTGATTTCCTTGTTTTAAGGTGGGAAAGAAAAAAAAAAAAAAAAAAAGAAAAAACCAAAAACTTAGTTTAACCTTAACCTGAAACAACTCTCAGCATTAAGAATCACTCTACTTTGCCCACCATGCAGGAGGAGGAGGAGAATGGCTCCAGCTTTATTCCTGCCCCATCCTTGGAAGTGTCAAAGGCCAGGATAGATGGGGCTTGGAGCAACCTGGGATGGTGGAAGGCATCCCTGTCCATGGCAGGGAGTGGAACTGGATGAGCTTTAAGGTCCCTTTCCAACCCAAACCATTCTGGGATCTATGATTGGCACCATCACCAGTACACAGGTAACATCCCAGAGTTCTTTCTCCTAGAGTCCAAGGGGATGGAAATTATTAACCACAGCCATTAAAGCTTAAAACAAGTATTTTTTTTTTTACCAGCTGAGCAGGTGGAGAGTGCTGGCATTCATCCCTTAAAGCCCCTGAGGTGATCTTTGGGTGGCACCCTTTGGGTGGCACTGGCAGAGCCAATTCTGGCCATCCCAGCCAGGCATCCCCAACCCCAGCAGCACTGCAGGCCCCCAGCCCCCGGCCCCGCAGGTTCCTTGGGAGCGATCAGGTGGCAGCCTCCAATTTCCTCATTGTTTCGGGAGGTGTTTTCTGATGGGAAAGGTGAAAAGGGGATTTGTGAGCCTTGTAAACCGATTCCTCTGAGTTGGGTAAACAACGGGAGCTCTGTTGGCAGCAGGATGCCGGGATGCCGGAGCAGGGAGATGGGATTAAAGTGCAGCCTCTCCTGTGCCCTGAGCTGGGGGGCTGCTGGTGGGGCCCCCAATCCCTTGCAGAGCCCCCCCTCACTTCCCCTTGGGGGTCCAAAATGCAGGATCTGATGGAGTGACTGGGGGCTACAGGTGGGACCTGCTGGAAGAACCAAGGACTCAGCCAGGGCCTGGTGTCAGAGGCATCCCACAGAGAGTTTGCTGGGAGAGGAGGAAGAACACAAGCTAAGGAGGAAAACTGAGCAAGTTTGGCCAGAGAATCATTGGGAATGATACTCCACTCCTCCACACCCCCTCCCATACAGGCACCTCTCCTCCATGTGGGCATACAAAGATAGACATGGATGAGCCAATATATTCCCAGCAATCCTGCAGAGACAAGTGTCTTGCAGATAAATCATCCAAAGCCTTAAAATCCAACAGTCCTTCAGCTCTTTGTTAGGGAAGACCAAAAAATAGCTTAAAAATACAATTTTTTAAAAGAATGGGTTGACACATTTTCCAACTGCTCTCCCCCTGGATCCAGGCATTCCTTGCACCATGTCAACCACAAAATCTCCAGGGCAGCATCACCTTTCCCCACGTCCAGAGCATACGATGCCCCTCACCTGATTTCAGGCTTGGCAGAAACAGAACAACATTTCCCAAGAACCTTCTCCTTGGAGAAGATGTTATAAAGCTGATGCTGACATACATATAAGATGACATATGCTAAATGCTGTTTGTTTCAAAGAAATCCAAAAATAACTGGATCTTACATGGAGAACGTGTATGTCTGGCAGGGAAGGCTGACAATGCCCAGCAGAGCAAGACCTGCAGGAGCTGGGAGGTTTTCCTGGTGTCTGGGCAGCTGAAGCCCCCATGGGTCCAGCTCTCCACACCAACATGTGAGTCCTTCCAAACAGATCACAGCTCCCACACACTGGAAATCTCCTCAAGGAAGGGATGTGAAAGGGCCAGATCCAGTAAAAAAGCCAAAGCTCCATGTTCGAACTGGGTGTCAGATACTGAAAAACACTCCTGAACTCTGTGATTTGCTGGTTCCCAGTCACAGACAAATTCAATCCTGCCCTCTCTGCCTCACTTGTCCAAGCTTCCCTGGGACACAGCAGCCATGCCCAGGCACTGGGGACTCTCTGCCACCGGCCAGAGGAATCAGTCCTGTCCCCAGAGCTGTTTTCCAGACCCTGATGTCACAGAGCCACATCACACTCCTGCCATTGGACGGTCCCTGCACAGCTCATCCAACGCTCCCCTGGTGACACTCAAACACCTCTGCCCTTGCCAAAATCTGTATTTTCACCAAGAAAGGGAATTGAGAGGTCAGTAGTAAAAACTGGAACCTAACTCAGGTGAAGTGGGACGTCACAGGTCAAACAGCACTACCAGACAGGGACAACCACATGGTCCTCAGGGAGCTCAAGCTGCCAACATCAGACACCCCTTGTCAGAGGGAGAGGCTCTCCTGCTGACACCAGGAGGTATCAGTGAGACAGTGCAGCCCCTACCTACCTCACTTCACCTCTTCACAGCTGAGGACAACCAAACCAGAGGAATTACATCCTAATCCCAAAGGCCCACCTGATCCTAGCACACCACCAACAACCACAGCCCTTCCCCAAAGTGGTGCCAGCAGGCAGAGGCACAGCCCCTTTCTCCTATTTGACTCCCATTCAGCTTTTGGGAACAAAGATACTCCGTGGAAGGAAGTTAATTACAAGTGGAATGAAAAGGTTCCTCCCTCTGTATCTGTCGCCTTCTCGCTCGTCCATCGCGCCGCTCATCACCACAAGAGGGTAAATAGGAGCACACGAACCCCCACGCTCTCAGATCCCACTCCTTTCATGTGCTCCTCTATTATTAGTCTCCTTTAGAAGAGCCTGCCATCTTTTTTCCCCCTGCTAATCTATGGATAATTATTTTCCTTGCCCTTCGGCAGCCCTCTTCTATTTCTGCTCTATCCTTTGGAGCTGAGGTGGCCACACAGAGCCTGCAATTCCAGGTATCTGAAAGCAGCTCATATCTCCTTCACTCCTTTGGTCTCTGCTGTTCAAGGAGAGATTTTTCACCTTCCAGCTTCCCCCCAGCTCCTCACCATCCCTGGGAGAGGGAACAGCCTCTGCTGAGCCCCCCTGAGGCTGTCCCGTCCAGTCCCCCTCCCAGATACACTCTAAGGCCCTTTTTTTTCCCTCATCTCGGGTTTAATGAGGCCCATTCAACTCTCCCAAAGACAAAAGGCCCTTCTCGTTTCCAAACGGATTTACACGACGCATCAGTGAGGCATAAACGGGTCTCCATGGCAATGCTCACCGACCCCCCCCCCACCAGCTCTGGGATGCCATTTTCCAGCTCTGCTGCTCCCCAAAACCCTTTTGTTGCTTCCCTGCCAGCTGGGAGGCTCCTCACAAGCTGGTAACCCCCCCATCCCACACCCCCGGGTGCCAGGGGTGACATTTTTAGAGGGGAAGTTACAAGATGTCCAAGCCAGCGTCCCCCTGGCACAGACACCTCGAAAAGCTCCACGCTGTGACCGACTCCGGGTCACGGTCAAGCCAGGGTTGGGTTTGAGCAGAAAGGATGGAAACACCAAATGCAGGGGAAAATGAGCCCAAATTGTCCCTCTCTGCCCCGAAAGGGAGGTGATGGCAAAGGCAGTGTAGCCTGTCCATGCTCAAACACCAGCCCCAATCACAGCGTGGCTCCCAGCACCTCTCCACAGGGAAACCGGTGGCTCTGGGGATTCCCATGGCTCAGGCAACGGCCAAGAGGCCAATTCAATGCTACACACAGAGGTTGGGCAAACAGGAGCCTCATGGTCAACACTTTGGACCATAACTCTCCCCAGGCAGTCTCAAACACTGAAGGCTGAGAGAGCACCTTGCTTACCCTGAGCAGCCCTGGAAGCAGGGAAGGTGGGATGCAGGGAAGGTCTCACTATAGCTCCTTGAGCTTTGTTCACATGTTGCAGTCACTGCCGTAGCTCTGAAGACCAAGCCCTAACCCAACATCTGGGGGACATACCAGAGAGCCTACTTTTCCAGGGAAATATCCACCACTGCTGGGTTTCTCAAGCCCACGGCTGGGTTTCTCCAGCAGGAAGTCAGGACCAGAACCCTGGTTTCAACTGCAAACCTGCAGCCTGTTGACAGGTCTGCTTTCCCCTCCTGCAGTCCAGACCCCCTGTCCCAGGGAAGAGTCACACCAAGGTTACCACCTGCCAAGAGCAGAGGAGGGTTCCAGCCATCAGGATGCTGGGAGAACAGGTCAGCAGGCTTCAGGAAAGCTGGCATGGATGCTGCAGGATGCCAGCCACACCTCAGCACCCACAGCCAGCGGCTGCCACCACAGCTGGTGACATCCCTGGCCCCAGTGACTCAGCTCTCCTGTGCCACAGCAGGGCTGCAGGAAGGGCTTTCTCCCTGAGCTATCCCCATAATTACAGCATGGCCAGGGAGAGTATCCAAGCACCAGACTCCCCACCAGCCCCAAGGAGGATGACAGATCACCACCACCAAAGGCAGCGCTCACAAAAGGAGAACGTTCTCCTTTGTCCCATCGTGGGCTCGGCCAGGATGTATCCTGATGCCAGTCCACCACTTCCAGGGACAGCTGCTGACCACCCTCACGCCCCAAGGAGGAGGAAGAAGAGAAGGGGAAGGAGAAGGAAGGCTCCCAGCCCTCACAGCAGCCAGGCCTGCCAGGAGCAGCCATGTGCTGCTTCTTCCTCCCAGGTCTGCGCACACTCCCTGCACTCGGACGCTGCATCTCAATGCCAACCTAGCAAGGCGGGGGGGAAACAAAACCTGCTGCTAATTGAGGGATTTTGGAGTAGATTTAATTAGGGCCAGAGCACTGGCGCAGGCTGCTGCTGCCACCTGCAGCACTCTCCACAGCCGCTGGCTTGGGCTCGGGGGACCCCAGCTCCCGCCCACGCCCGCCTGGGGTCCGGACAGGGAATGAGGAATACCGGGAGCCCCGCAGGCTCACCCCCCCAAACCCGTTATTTCCCAGCACAATAAGCACCTCCAGCAGCGACGGAACCAAGAGCTTGGCCAAAAAATAAAAGAGGAAGAAAAGCCATATTTTCTCCCTGGAGTCGGATCGTCCCGATCTCCCCTCGGAGGAATCAAGAGGGGCCGAGTTATCTAATTAATGCTGGCAGAAGCGGGAGGCCGAGGGCCGGGGGGCGGCGGCGGCCCACAAAGGCGGCGTGGGGAGCGGTCTCCCCGCCGCCGCCGCCGGCATCCCCCGGCAATGGGGCCCCACGCTGGGAGTGAGGTAAGAGGGGATTCAAAGGGGGGTTTGTCAGGGGTTTTGTTTTTGGAAACGGGGGAGGGGAAGGGGACAGGGCTTGACAAGAGCTGACAGACAACTGAACAAAACCATAAGGGCCATGAATGGCAACACGGCGCTTTAATTGGCGTAGGAATGGAGAGAGAAGTGAGACAATGAGGCTGGGCAGCAGCAGCGGGGCTGAGGTGCGGGCAGTGGGCACTCACCTTCTCCTACCCACACCCCAGTCCCTACTCCAGCAGAGGTTGGCAGCTGGATGCTGCCAAAAAACACCACCTAAAACCCACAGGGAGAACATGGAGGCAGAACGACAGAGCCCAGCACACGTCAGGCATCACAAAACCCTGGCAGCACCAGGAGCAGCACAATCCCAGCCCCGGGATGCTGCAGATATTAACTGATCCATCGGAAACAGCTCATGTTCCCGCTCGGCTCCCTGTGCTTTCCGGCTTCGGTTTGGCCACTCGTGCCCTGGCTACAGCCCCGCTCATCCGGAGGACGGGGGGCCAGGAGGGGGAGAGAGGGAGAGGCAGGTTAAAAGGGAACACGGTTGGATCAGCGGGGTTCCCACTCCTTCCCTGACCCCTCCGAAATAAAACGGAGGAGATTTCGTCTCCCGGTTCCAAAGCAAAGAATTACTTTGGCAGGGGCTGCGGCGGCGGCCGGGCGCCCACTTGGAAGGGAAAGCAGCAGGAATATGCCCAAGGAACCCAAGACAAGCCCTCCTCGCCAAGCCCCGCTCATTCTCATGCAGATCAACCCCAGTCGGGACAGAACAGAGGTAAATTGCAGCCCCCTCCTCCCCAGAGCAGGGCTGGGGGCACAGAGAAGGGCGGGTGGGGGGCTTAGCACACCAGACCTGACACAAACCCCAGTGTTTTCCAAGATCCCCCCTCATTCCACCTCTCACTTTTCCAGCTCAGTTGGAAAAAAAACTGAAAGCCAAGAGCCAAAAGCTGAAGTTACAGCTGGTAGCTGGGCCTTAAGAGAGAGGGAGCCCCTTCCTTCCTTAACACCAGCACCTGACACCCCACTTAAACCTGCACCCCACAAACACAGCTTGCAGCTGGAATCTCAAATCTCCCCATGGGACAGTGACTGGGTGCTTATGCTGCTGGCATTCCAATAAGGCCAGGAGGGATCCCCAAGTCCCTCAGCTTCCCACTTCACTAGCCACCTCCAGAGCAATGGAGAGGGGCCCACCAGCCTCCTCCATTTTTCTAAGAAATACCAGAAAAATAAAGCCCACACATGTCCTGGGGAGCAGCAGAAACCTCAAGGTTTCCTGGACTTCCCCTGGCTCCCAGGAGCCCCTCACTGCATCCCAGGGCTCGGGTTTCCATCCCTGGAGATCCCACTGAGGGCTGGGTGACAGCTCCAGAGCACCCACCCAGGTCCCTGGGGCTCTGGCTCAGCCCGGGGATGCAATGCTGCGGTTTGGAAGGATTAATCCCAATGTTAGGAACTGGGCAGGGAGGAGCAAACCCTGCGGAGGGTTCCCCATCCCAGCTGTGGGATGCCCTGCCCTGCCCTGACAGGTCTCCCGGGTTTCGCCAGCCCTGCCAGCCCCTGGTCCCAGGGGAGCAGCGTCACCCCCACCGCGCCGCCCTGACTCACAGCAGCCCTTTGATCCCCGGCTCTGGAGTGGCCAAACGAGTTCTGGCATTCCAGCTCTGGCTCCCGGCTGGAAGCGCCATCTTCCCAGGCAGCTGCAAATCACCAGCTCTCACTCAGCCCTGCTGTCATTACCGGGAACTTGCTCGGCTGCCACCGGTACTGGGGGTTATTAAGAGCTTCCCAACCCCTCATCCCAACACAGGCCATGTGCACATCTGCCCACAGCTGCCCAATCCCAGCTAGAAGGGACCTTGATGACCATCCAGTTCCAACCCTGCCATGGGCAGGGACACCTTCCACTAGCCCAGGTTGCTCCAAGCCTCATCCACAATAGCCTTGGACACTTCCAGGCATCTAGGGGCAGCCACAGCTTCTCTGGCACCCTGTGCCAGGGCCTCACAATTCTCATGGAAGAATTTCTTCCCAATATCCCATCTAACCCTGCCCTGTGGCAGTGAGAAGCCATTCCCCCTTGTCCTGTCCTGAATCCAAAGTCCCTCTCCAGCTGTCCTAGAGCCCCTTTAAGCACTGGAAAGAGTTCCAAGGTTTCCCTGGAGCCTTCCCTTCTCCAGGCTGAACCAGGTCACTCCATGTTCCTCACTCCCACACCAATCCCACCACTGGCTCACTGCACTTGGCTGCCCAGGTCCTTTGGACCCGCTCCACAGGGGTGGATGGGGCTGGGTTAGGTCTGGGGGAAAAAGCTAAAGATGAGTCACAGGACCTCAAAAGTTTATTTGTTCTCTCTCCTCTTGTCCTCCTGCACAGAACTGAGCCATCACCAAAGCCTGGAGAGCCAGCTCTGCAGGAAAGCTGGATCCAGTGTTCCCCTCTGGTCCTGCTCTGGATGTCACTCACCAGGACAGAAACTGCCCCTTTATCCCCAGAATCTCTTCCTAGTGCTGCCCACACCCTTCTTTATTGTGAGGTGCTCTTCTGGCACAACAGCCCGAATTTTCTCCATATCTACACCAAAAAAGATCCTCCTAAAGGTTTCACCACTGGAAGGAGTTGGGACACTCTTGTGCTTGCCCTCAGCAGCCCTTCCATTGCTCCCAGTTTACCCAGCAGAAGGCTGATGGGAAGAGCAGCAGCTGAGGGAGGTGCCAGGAGAGAAAGCACAGCAGTGTCAGGTTTTAATCCCTCCTCCAGTACAAAGAGATCTGGCTTGTACTTGCTTTTATTTTTAGGCCAGATTTACATGTACAGCTGAACTTCAATCCAACATACAACTTGAAGCTGGGAATGGGAGAGGAGAGGAACCAGAACCCAGCACTGGCTCTGGTGTCACGGGCACTGCCAGAGCTGGAGATCTCAGGTGCTTCTTTCCATCTCCAAGGATGACACCAGACTCCGCCGGGACACACGGCTCCCACTCCCAGAGGGAGCTTTCACAAGGCACTAAGCAAAGCTCGTGTTTAAACCTAAAAATAACCCAGCCCTTGGGCCTGGGGAGGAGGAGGAGGAGGGCAGAGCACCCAGCCTGTCCCGCTCCAGCGCCAGCAGTTTCCAATTGCCTGCGGACGGGGAGTGTTCCCAATCCTCCCCCCAGACGAAATCCTCCGCCTTGCCACCCACACTCATGAGAGAAAACTGGCGAGAGCCACAGGAGAGACCAAAGTCTCCCCCAACCACATCCTGCCCCCCTGCTCTGCTGCCAGATGCGATCCCCCAGAGCCTTGTCCCAAGATCCCGCCAGCTCCAGCGTTCCCAGCAGCACTCCTCGCCCCACCCGGTGTGTGTCATGGGCTGGGGCCACGTTCCAGCCATGCCACCACGCTGCGAGCCTCAGAGGGCTGATGCTCCAATCCAACAGGAGATTATTCCAAGGCTGGTGTCTGTCTGTCCTGCTGACTCCATAGGCAGAGCCAGTCCCCAGTCCCCAACACAGAGCAATCCTCAAACCCACTGCAGAGACCAATCCCACCTTGGAGCGATGGTTTTGGGGTGCCCCCTTTTTCCTGGCTTGGGAAAACCCCAGGTGAGCAGCACCTGTGCTGTTGTGGGACCTCCCCGTCCTGCCCTGCAGCCCCTGGCAGGACTCACCCACACAAATCCCTCACCAGACTCCAAATCTCCTCCCTGACCCTCAGCTTGTCCGTCCTGCCCTGCAGCTGCCAGCCCCTGGCAGGATCCACCCCACAAACCCCTCACTGGACCCCAAATCTTCTCCCTGACCTCGAGCTCCTCCACCGCTTTCCTGCTTCCCTCACCCAGAAAAGCCCTGCATGGGCTCTAGCTTCCAGCTATCCCATTCCACTCCAACTCCCTCAATCCATTTACTTCTTTCTCTGCATGTAAAGTGTTTTTTCTTTGCCTTTCTCTTTTTTTAACTTATTAAGGAGAAAGTTCAAACCATTGGCAGTGTCTGCGACGCACTAATTTAGAACTTAGTGCAGTGTCGACATTGCATTAAGTATTTCTGTCAACCATGAGGACACACCATGTCTGTGTAAGAAATTACACCAGCAATTATAGCTAAAGAGGCATGTAAAATTTAAAAAAAAAAAAAATTAATGTATTCAGAAATGATAACTGACATTCTTATTAGGATTAATCTAATTTTAGTAGACTCATTTATATCCTGCCTCTGGATAAAAAATGAGTTTCAATTTTAAAACCTGGATAAAAAGTGGCATTTTTTAAAAAAAGTACTTTTAGAAGTCACCCTGCATGATTAAGCGGGATGATAATTCGAGGAAGCTTAACAAAAAGCTGTGCCATTAAAGGAGATATTTGTTAAACAAAACAGAAGCAGAGATATTTATCAGGCCCAGGAGATTATTCCAGGGTAACTCTGGACCTGGCACTGCTGGGTGTTGCTTGCGGTTGCAAGTTAATGGAGAGAAAATTTGGAATGGCAGGTAACGGGGAAGGGGCAGAGTTCTGCTAGGTGCATCCTGCACCAGCGAGCCAGGGAATGGCAGCACTGACCAGAGCCATCCCATAGCCTGGGTGAGCCCATGCCCCATTGGCCATGGACAGGCATAAGGCAAAGCACAGGAGTCACTCACAGACTGGGGAGAAAATCTCCAAAGGGTGAGTCAGTTCAACGTATCCAAAAAAGAAAGAACATGAGATGGAACACCATGGTCCTTCCCGAGGTTTGCCAAACACCAAGTGGGGCTCAGCCCGTTCCAGCACTGCCCTCCCCACTCCATGGCACTGCCTTAGATGGGCTGCTGGTACAAAATGTGCCCTTGGCCTTGAGCTCTGCTGTTGGCACGTTTCACCTCCATGGCAGTGGATGCTTTGATTGACACTGGTTCTGGTAGGACACAGGAGTGTCTCCCCTCCCTTTGCCAGCCCACCACACACTTCCTGCTATGTCAGTCTCCAGCAACACCTCACCAACCCACAAATCTCATCCACTGAACCAGCCACCCCAGATGAGGAACCAGGCAAGAGTCCTCCTCCAGGCTCACCTGTTGCTCCATGCCCCCACATCCACATCCCCCACGTGCCCATGACCACCACATCCCACGGGACACTGATGAGATCCCAGCCATCCCAAAATGCAGGACACGGAGGCAGGAGGGCACGGGGAGCCTGCACGGCCAGGATGGGAGCCAGAGCACCCATAGGGCTGGGCTCCCTCCTCTCATCCACATCCCCCATTACAAGGGAATTAAGCACGGAAGCAAAGCACCAAAAGACTTAAGAATAAGTGGAAAGAGTCAAAAGCTGAAGAGGAAAAAAAAATCCCAGGCTGATTATTTTATTTTTTCCTGACAGTTTCAGCCACAATGGCCAATAAATCCCAATTACGGATTTTAAAAATGCTTCCTGCAGACACTTGGACCATCAAGGCAATTCTGGGCTCCCATAACTCCTGGTTTATGATGGTCATACATGTCAGTTTTCCACAGAGCCCAGCATTTCAATAAAATGACCATAAACCTAGATCAGAGATTAAAGGACTGACTCAGAAGTTGTCAGAGGAAGAAACAAGTTTCCCTGCAATTGCTTTGCCATTTTTACCGACCAACAGTTTGGCTTTTTGATGGGTTTATGCCAGCAGTAAATTCTGGGCTGCTGACAGCTCGGTGTGTGAGACGACTGAAGGCAGCAGAGGGGAGGTGCGGGGAGGACACGAGCCCAGCCCCGGGCTCAGGCGACAACTGCGAGATGAGAAGTGACAGGGCAGCTCCTGGGCTCCCCAGCGCCGGCAGGGGACACGGCTGCCTGCTCCCACCGACCTTCCCGGCCCCCCCTCCCGCCCCCCGACCTGTCAGACTTCTCTCCAGGGAGCAGCGCTGTCCTCGTTTCTCCTCCTCCCACCTTGGCAGGGACAGGAGCTGCCAGCACATGGGGAAGTGACCCCCCGAGGGCTCCCCGCGGCCAGGCAGCATCAGGGACCCCGGGGACGATGCACAGGGGAGCATCCCCGGGCCCCCCACCAGCTTCTCTCCCCAGCCTGTCACAGCAGCAGCAATAGCTCAAGGGAGACGCCTCTGAAGGGATAAACGGCAGGCGTTTGTTGTGCTCCCGTTTCCTGGATGAATGCGCTGCTTCCTTTTACTAAGTGCTCTCTTAGGAGAAGGAAAAGGGAAAAATAAAACAGCAGCAGAAAGGAAGGAGGATGACTCACAGTGAGGCCACATCTCCACCGACACGCGAGAGCTTCGAGACGGTGCCAAGGACAAAGGCTGGGATCAAAAGCACGGCAGCGGATCAAACGCGAGCCCTCCCCGGGGAGGGGGAAGGTTTCAGGGAGCTGCCCGGGGGGAGGAAGGTGGGATGGAGCCGGGCCCTCCCGGCCGCCCATGGGCTGCAAGCAGCCATCTCCCTTTCCTGCGCTTCAGCCACCGCTCTCACCAGCTGAACGGGAGCTCCGGTTGTTGGAGCTCATTAAGACACGCACACAGAGCTCCACGCCAGGACACGGGGGGAGATGGAGAGCACCAGAAGGAACCGTGGCTGCACCCAACAGGAGGTGAAAAAATGCCCTTTTCCTGAGGAAATGAAAGAGCTGAGCCCGGAGCTCAGCGCGCCGAAGGGGGCCGGTGCCCTTTCTGCCAGTGTCTCTCAAAGTCTATCAAAAAGTCCCATTTACATCAAAATGCCCTTCCAGACATGCTTCGATTTTACTTTTCCCCTTTCATCTCCGTCCCCCTCCCGCCCCACCTCGCAGCCCCATTGTCCTCGCAGCACCAGGAGAGGGCCGAGCACGCTGCCAGCGGGAAAGGAAGAGGAGAGAAAGAAAAGAGCTGGAAACGAAGAGAGAAGCCGGAATCGCTCCTGGTCCCGCTCCAGCGGGAGCTGTGACCCCATCTCCTCCCGCCTGCTGCTTGGCGGCCGCCCCGGGGACGGTGCTGGCCGTGTCCCCTCCAAAGGGACAGGGACTCGCTGCCCCAGCCTCCGCTGTCGCCCGAGGCTCTGCTAAGGCTCCGGTGGCCACAGATGGTTTCAGCGAGCTTTAACAAAAGCCTCGGGCAAGGACTGCAGGAGCCACCATCCTGCTCCTCTGTTCCCGGCCAAGCAGCGCTCTGCACACCCTGCTCCCAGCACGGAGGCCACTGGTGGCACTGGGAGACCCCCACAAAGCGCTCTGGGCTTGGTCATGACTGCACATCCCAAGTGGTAATGAACTGGATCGAGTGTAAGTGCTTCACTCTGCAGATGAGCCTTTAAAATGCCAGGGGAGCTGGAACACTTCCACAGGTGCCAGTGCCAGACTCTGCTCTGCCCCAGCCCGGTCCCACCTGTCCTCCTCCAGCAATTTGCATTCACTGAGCTGTTTCCTTCTCCAACCCTGGCCCCAGCAGTGCCACATCCTTCCCTCACTTTTCCAAGTCCCTTAAAAGCAGAAGTGCTTTCCCCACGCTGCCGGATGGACACGCAAGCCCAAGACTGAAATACGCTCCAGGTTCCGAGTGCGAATGAGGTTTAACTCTGGTTTAACCCAGTAAAGCCCAGCTCTAGCAGTGCACAATCCCAATGCTGTTCACCAGGCTCTGTCCACCTTGCCTGACACGGAGCTTTTCCAGTCCTCCCTTCCTATTGTCAGCATCTATTTTTAACCCCCAGCATTATTTCTCCCTGCGTGACTTCAGACACTCTCTGGGGACGAGGTGGAATTGCTGAGCTGGTTCCAGGCAAAGTGACTCAACTCTCACCTTCAGAAACCACACAGGAATCAGAGGAGAAGTAAATTTTCCTCCATTCACATTTTCCTTTCTCTTTCCCTCCAAGCTCTGTCTGGGGCTGAAAGCAGGGAAAGCTGCAGAGGGGTAAAGCCTGTGTCCATCAGCAAGAACACACAGCAAAGTCATTTTCCTCCCTTTTATTCCCTGGTACCTTTATAATTAGCTGGATTTACCTCTGTGCCTTGGGAAAAATCCTGCATCAACAGCTGGTGGTATGAAGGTTAGAATGGTAACCTTAACACAGGTGTTATGAGTGGAGCTGTGAGCTGCCAGGCACAGGGAATCTCGTGGAGAGAGGCACCATCCTGGCAGAAGGGAGGGAGGGAGCAGCATTCCCCTCGCGGGGCCCTGGGCCGAGCGCCGGGGCCGACGCTTCATTGCTCCCTTTGAGCTGGTCCTGCCGGCGCCGCAGAGCAGCAATTAAGGAGAAGGTCAGCAGCGAAGCCCTTCAAGAATCTGTCCCTTCAGGGGAGTATCCAAACAACCCCACCATTTGCTGCCTTCTAATTCCTGAAGCGCACAAGCCCAACGCCAACCCAACGCCGAGCGCTCGGAGATGCCTCACGGAATGAGGAACGCGTGTGCTGCATCAGCCAGCTGTTGACATTATTTGGCATTAAGAGCCAATAAATAATCATTAATGCTGCTGCAGCAACCAGGCTCTCTGCAAGAAAGCCCAGATGCCAAAAACGCCGTGTTTATGGCACAAGGGGAGGCAGGATCCGGGAGAGCCTCCTGCTGTGCACAATGCAGCCGGCGCTGCCAATTCCAGAGCGTATCCCAGTCCTGCAGCACTCAGCATTCCTCCTCAAGCCCCAGCTTCAGTTCTCCCTGTTCCTCCTGAGCCCCTGTGAGCCAACCTGCCTCCACAGCCACCCAGCATCACACTGGCCACCAGAAGCTGGGGTGACAGCAGGAGTCGCTGCATTCCGAGCTGTCTGACACTGCTCCAGCCAGCCCTGTTTTTTGGGATGACTCCCTGGTTTCGCTCACTGGAGCTGGCAGGACGCTGGAACACACACAGCCCCGGAGACAAGGGGAGGCAGCATCTGGAAGCAATTATCCCAGCGCTCTTGTATCTGTCACCCACTCCTTGTGTAAGGAATCATTCTCAGTATCAGCAATCTCTCTGTCATAAACCAGGAAAGGGATTCTATCCCCTCATCCCAAAAAGGCAGTGGAGACTTTCCTGATGGAAGGAAGGGTAAGCAAGGTTCCTCTTGCCAGGTCACAGGAGAACTGGGCACAGCAGGGATGGGCACCTGGAGGCACCTTAAGGAAGAAGCCCACTCAGATAAGGAATACAGAAAATTGTCTCCTTTGCCTGTGCCCTGGTATGATGCTGCAGCATTTCCAACACTGTACTTCTAAGTTTGATGCCTCAAAAACCTCCAACAGGCATGGATTAACTTCTGGGAGCTCTGTGGGATGGTCCCCAAGCCTCCAACGCACCCCATGCAATTCCATCCTCAAACCATGTGCTCCATCCTAAACCCACACGCCTCCAGCCTCAAACCATGTGTTTCCATCCTCAACCCACGTGCCTCCATCCTCAAAGAGGAAAAACAAGGAGGAACAGGCCTTGTCTAGGAGAGCAGGAGCCAGGAGGATCCCACAGCCCTTCCCCACCACCCTGAACACCCCCTCCCCAGGTTAGGTAGTCCCTGCATTCTCCCTAGCATTGTTCTCATCCCACATCGTGCTCAGGGACAACATGCAGCTTGCATCCCAGGAAAAAACAGCCAAGAAAGGCTGGCTGATGGGCACCAGGACTTTTACAGCTGGCTAGCACATCCAGAAAATCCCCAGCACCTAAAACAGAGGTACCCCCGCCCACCTCCCCGAGCCCACAAACTCCACACGCAGCAGGGGGAGGTGGCTCACGAAGACTTTCGTGCCTCCCTTGGATGTTATGAAACCAGGCAGGGAGCATGAAACTGCCTGCCGTGGGTGGGAGCACCCAGGGCTATATGGAGAGCCTGGAGGATTCCTCCGTGGTCTGAAAAAGCACGTGGGCTCCCCCGCCCCGCACACGCCCTCACAGGGTGGGTTTTTCTTCTGGAGAGACTGGGTGAGCACAAATACCCAGCACAGCCCCACATGAAGGGCGTAATTAGGGAACAGCACCCAGCACTCACCAAGTCAGGGCAGAGATCAAAAGGAGAATCGAGCATGAAACCTCACCAGGATTGGGAGCTGCTCCTGGGAATGGACTGCTGTGGGACCCCCTCCCCCCTATCCCTGCATCCCAGAACCACTCACTGCAGGTAGGGAACGCCAAGCCAAGGCAACACAAGGAGGCTTTCCTCCATCCCCTACTCCCAGCAAGTCTTCCTGTAGCTCAGGAGAGTGAAAAAAAAGGAAAATAGGAAAAAGCTCTTCTGCTGCCATTAAATGAGCAGCAGGCATGAAGCTGCGAAGGAGGGAGTGGTGGGAGAGGGCTGGGGGTCCAGGAAGCACACGGGACCCTCCCCTCCTTTCCCCTCCCTCCACTGCTTTGCCAGGATATTGCTGCCTCAATTATTTCAGTAATTAGTTGAGCTGAGGCACTGCTAATGGGGGGCAGGGAAAGGGGGCTGCAGGAAAAGGGGGGCACAAACCGGCTGGGATGCACAGCCAGATCTCGGCCTCACAAAATTTCCATGGATGAAGAATAATACAAATCTTAAACCCAAACACAGCTGAAGGGGAAATTCCAGCTGCCTCCAGCCCTTCACACCTCCAAGCGCCTTCCTGAAACTCCAGTCCAGCCAGGCCTCCTTGGCCTGAGAGGGAAGGGGGCTGTGCATCCCCAGTGGCACTGGGACAGCCCTTCCCACTCCTGGGGACACACGTTCTCCTCCTCCTCCTCCTCCTCCTCCTCCTCCTCCTCCTCGCATGCTGTGAAGGAAGCTGGAACAATGGGATGTACCAGTGCCAGCTCCGGCAGGGATGGACACTCATGGACCACCCACCTGGCTGCCCAGGGACAAGGGACAGGCTGGGAGGGACAGCCTGGTGCAGGGGGCACAGGCAGTTGCCAAGATCCACTCCCTTGCTTGGTGTGAGGGGCAGCTCCCTGTCCTGGCGACATGGGGGGACACAACAGGGACATGGGGAATTCAGCAGGCTGTGGTCACTGAAGGAGGGGCTGTGCAGAGCTCCCCCATCTTCCCCCACACCAGATCTTCCCACAGGAGAGGGGCTGCTGGCTGAGCTATGGGCCAGACCTTCCCTTACAAAAATAACATCTCTTTTTTTTTTGCTTTTTAATTTCTTCTTTTGAAATAATTGACTAATTGGCCGAGCCCCAGGTCCGTGCTGGGAGTGGATCCCAGGTCTGCTCTTGCATAAAGCATTTATTAAAGACATCACAGAAGGACAGGAGGGGAGGGGAGGGGGCCAGGCAGAGCCCGGCAGGCCAGGGCGGTGCCCAGAGCACGCTGGAAATTTCCCATCGCACCCAGAGGGAGGAAGCCCAAAAATTAATCCTGATCATCCCCCGCAGCACAGCTCTGCCCCGAGCAGGGCCTGACTCAGCCGGGATGGGCATCGCCCGGGGCGGGCAGCACCCAGGGAGGGCACCCCAGTCCCAGCACCCTCAGAGCAGGGCTGTGAGTACGTGAAAGGGAAGGGGTCCCCCTCCTCTCCTCCCTTTAATCCCCAGCCCCAAAGCAGAGCCCTTTCAGGGGAAAGTGTAATGCAATACCTGGAAAATTTCTCCCACCCGTTCTCCGCTGTCGGCTGCCAAATTTAAAACATATTTGCTGCCTGGCCTTGAAGAAACGTAACCTGCTGCCTAATTCCAACACGTTCGTTCTTCGGGGGGCAACGAAAAAATTCACAGAGCCGCTGGTGGCTCCTCTCCTTACACCCCGCAGCCCTCGGGGCTGGGAGCTGCCAAAAAGCTGCCTGGGAGCCTCTGCCAGCACACACCAAAACGCCAGGAAAGAACGGGAGGGAGGGAGCCCTCGCACAGCAAGAGGTTTTAGAGTCCATGTCCATAAGCCCCAAGAATCAGCTGGGGGTGCCACCAGCCAAAAGCCCTTGGAATATGCAACATCCAGGGCAGTACAAAACTCTGGAGCATGTGAAACAGGCAGGGACCTGCAGGGAGAGGATCCCCCCTTGGAAGGGGAGCCACCCCATCTTCCCTCACAAGTGGAGATCCGAGGAGCAGGTGGATGCACACACAGCCCCATCCCTCATCCCACCACCCCAGCTCCTCACCAGGAGGAATTTTCTGGCAGGCTGGGGTTTCGAGGGGAGGCTGGAGCAGTGGGAAGGGGCTGGGGGAGGGCACAATGTGTTTAGCAGACTGAGCGATCCGACAGGGCCCATTGAAGGAAACAATTTGTAATACAATAATTATTATGTCGTTTCTCTGGCCTCTTTCCTAAGCCTCCCTTTAAACAGTTTGAGGCTTGAGGGGCCTCTAGAAAGCAGAAATCTCTGGGGCTGAGGGTGCTCCAGTGTCCACACGTGCCAGGATGAGGTAGATGGGATGGACACATGCAGCAGACATTTGCTTGAAGCTCTCCATGCAATGGGAGCTCATCCTGGTTTGCTCACAATCCTTGAGGGAACAAAGAGGAACTGTTGCTCCCCAACTGCAGGGGATCATCGGCAGATAAGGGCTCTCTCTGAGAACACCACTGGATGTGGATCCATGCTTGCTCCAACCTGGAGCGAGGCCGGGCCCTGCGGCCGCTCCAGCTCGGCTTTTCTGCTCTGAAGTTCTCGGCCACACATCTGAAGAAAGCGGCAGCAGCGAACAACAGAGCGAGAGCAAGCAACACAAATCCCCGGGATAATGAGCCCGGAGGAGGGAGACGGTGGGCTCTGTCTGAGGAGGGAGCCGTGCTTTTATTGGAGAGGCCTAAAAGGGCTATAAATCCTCAGATTCAAAGGCGAACTCAAGCTCTTTTAAGTTGGAGGAAGGCCTGGGATGTGTCAGCTGGGAGGACTAACCACGCCGCGTCCCCTGCTGAAGTGGCCTCTTCAGCAAAGCCGCGGAGCAGCGCGGGATATTACACCCAGATCCTTTCCATATGCTGCCGGCCGGCCGCAGGCAGGGCACCGGGCACCGCCCGGCCCCCCGCACAGGGACACCCCGCCTCAACGGGGGAGCGCCTTTGTACCCATTCCCCTGCCAAACCCCACTGAGGATTTGCCCCCCGAAACCCCAGCGGGAGCAGGGGCTGCGTCCCTCCCTCTCGCGTTTGGCTGCGATACTACAGCAAGCCCAGACAAAGAGAGCGGAGCCCAGCACCGGCACATCCCTGCATCCCTCCACATCCCGAGGCTGCCAGCCCTGCCCGCCAACCCGCACACCAGGCCGTGCTCCCACGTCTCAGAAATCCATTAAAAGGGAAAAATCGGTGGCAAAGAGGAGACGGCGCCGAGCCTCAGCCCCGCGTGAGCAACCGCAGACGCTTCCCAGCCTAATGAGAAGGAAAACACGGACACACTCTGGGATCAATGGGAATGGTGGAAGGTTTATAGCTCATAAGCCATGAAAAGGCACTTTGCTTTTCCCAGAGTTCCTACTCGGAAGAGGTGGGATAGCAAAAGCCAGGCAGGGCAGCTGGTACACAGGGCTGGGCTCATCCTGGCAGGATTCTGGCAGCAAGGAAAGAGATTGCTGGTTAGTGGGATGTTCTTGTTCCATCACCAGCAGTGAGGCAGGCCTGGGTGCCACCAAAACTAGCCAGGACCCCCAACTAGGAAGGGAACCCACTCCAAGGCTCTGAACTTCCCAACCTCCACCCTGAAAGTGCTGGGACAGAAGGAACTGGGACAGCTTGTGTGGCATTTCCCAAGTATCCCACCCTGGCAGCAGCATGGGCCAATCCACGTCAAACCAGGTGACTCCAAGCTTCTCACCACAGCCCAGCCCCAGCAGACATGGCACATGTGGACCTCTGTGCAGACACAGCACCACAGAGGGATAGAACCTTTGAAAAACACTGAATGGAGCTCATGGCTGGACACCAATCAAACCCCCGGCTCTGCCCTCACACAGCCCCCCTGGAAAAGCCCAGTCCCATGGCCTCAGAAAGGGCAACCAGCCCACCTGGGAAGGGCCAGCTGTGGGTAGGAAAAGGTTATTCCCGAGCAGCCGAGCCAGGGTTATAAATAGCTGGCATTTTTGAAGTGCAGCTGCTCAGCTCAGCTCAGCTCGGCCGGGGCGGCACTGCCACGCCGGCACCTGAGCCGGCTCGGATCCCGCCTGGGGGCTCCAGCAGGGAGAGCTCACAGAGAAGCCACTGCTCACTGAACACCATGAGGAACCCCCCAAACCTGTCCCCTCATCCTCCCGGGAGGAGGGACTGGAGGACCCCGAGCTGCACTCCGGGGATCGCCGGCAGCCTCCACTCCAGCTCCAGCAGAACCTGCTCCACGGAAGGGCAGGGGCCAGGAAAATCCCACTGTGCACAAACCCAGCCTCACTGAGCAGGACGTTTAGCCCCGGCTTGTCCGACTCTGCTGGCACCAAGCCTGGACAGGCTGGAGGAGCCAGGAGTGCCAGGATTCCAAGGCTCAGCCATGAGCAGAGCATTGAGGCTCCAACTAGAGACAGGATCCCGAGACTCCAGGAGCCCAGCACCACTGCTCCAACCAGAGATGGGATCCCAAATCTCCGGCACAGCCGTGAGCTGCTGATCAAGCAAGAGACAACCCACCACGGGCAGGAAAAGCCCTCGCTGTGCACCAGCCCTCTCCACAAGCAGGAGGACCACCAGCACCATCCCTCCTGCTCTCTGGAGCAGGATTCTCTGCCATACCACCAGAGCAAGGGATGGGAAGGGGGAGAGCATCGGGAATCGGCAGCAAGGAGCTGGGCTGTCCCTCAGCCCTGCACAACAAAAGCCCCGCAGCCGGGCCGCGCATTCCTGCCCAGATGTGACGCTGCGATAGCGCCGAGCGAGTCCTGCTCCTGCTCCCCGATCCCAGCAATCATTAATTAGAGACAGAACGGAATCAGCTTTGTTTCTCCCCACCCTATTCCAGCTGCCAGACTCCAAGTAGCATGTGCTACTGATCGCTCCAAGATGTTTTCCCACCGGAGTCCAGCGCTCCTTGGGCAGACACGTTTCCCAGCAGCACGGCTGCCGCTGTGCTGAGGGCAGGGTGCCCTGCCACAGGGGCAGTGAGCACAAAGCTATGGGACAGCCGGGGGGAAGCTGGGACACACAAATCCTACATGGAAACAAGGGATCATCCCCACTGCTAAGCCTCTGGTTTACAGGGGACAATCCAAACAGCTCCTGACGGCCGTCGTGCATGGGACTACTCGTGCACTCGGCTCTTTGTGACACCCATGATCCTAAAAATATGGACAGGGCTTGTGGGGTCCCCCCACTGAAGCTGTTCGGGGGGACCCTGAACACCTCCTGAAGCTGCTCACAGGGACCCCAAGCCCACCTGGCTGCACCACGGGCACAGGCACATCCCACCCTGCCACATCCTGCCTGTTTGGGATAAGGATTCAAGGGAACAGCTCAGACCCCAAGGCGACACAAGAGCTCAGGAGCAGTGGAGGGAAGCAGCCCCTGCCAGCCCTTCCCAGGCAGAAATGGCACAGAAACCCCATGGAAGCCCCATCCAGCCCTACTGCCAGGCAGATCCAAGGAGCTGCAGCAGCTGTTTTGCTCCGGAGAAAGCTCCGGCTCCTTTTACAATCAATCAGCCACCCCATCACGGCTCTTTTTTTCTTTTAAAGGAAGCAGTTAAATCCATTTTATGGAATCCAGCGGTATTTACCCGGCTACTGCAAGAGCCGCAGCCCTGCCTTCTTTTTTTTTTTTAATTTAAGTTAATGAAGTCATTCCCAAACGACCCACAAGGAGCCCTGGGTGCTCCTTTCCCCCTGGCACAGGGAGAGGGAGAACACCTCTGGTGAAATGTGGGCTGGGCACAGGGAGTTCTGCCTTGTGGGGAGCAGGAGCTGGGAGGGCTCCCAAAGGCCTGGCACCCAGCAAAAGGTCCCCCCCATTCCAAAGGGAAACCCCAACTGGAAAACAGGCTGTCCTTTGCCCAAGCCAGCCTTTGGAGATGAAGCAAAGCCCTGGAAAGGCCAAGGTGCATATGGGGGCCATGGGATTCTTGATGGAAACACAGAATCCCCACCTTCACAACCAAGAATTTCTTCCCAATATCCAACCTAAACTTCCCATCTTTTGAGTTTAAAGCCACTCCCTACCTCTCAGTCTCAGGAAAGGGGAGTCTCTACAAGCCAAAAATTACTTTAAATTAAAATAAGCAGCGAGTTTTCCCTATTGCCCAAATGCTGACACTCCTGCGCCCACGGCTCCCGTAATTCCATCCCATCTGCTCCGACAAGTGCGAGCCCCCTGCTCTGGAGCTCCAGGCCAGCCCTTCCCCTCGGAAACAGCTTTCCCACAAGCACTTTGTCCCTCGTAAAACGGCATTAAAAGAGGTAAAGATCTGCCAGGCTTCAACCCCAGCGCTGACAGAATTCCATGGGACACCATCATGTCATTAAAGGCAGAATAAAAATACCACGAAGGATTAGACTTTTGTCTGGGCTTTTTTTTTTTTTCCCTCTTCCCCTCACCTTTTTTTTTTTTTCCCCTTAAATAAATGCATTTATTTGGTTTTTAACAAGTTCAGAGCTGAGCAAAACTTTCTGGAAGGGGAAAAGGGAAAAGCAGAGGCGAAAGGAGCCGTTCTCTGGAGCTGCGTGGATGATGTGTCCCATTTCCCCCACCTCCTTATTAAAATACTTTCTGGGGAGGCGAATTCCAGCCTGAAATGAATTTTCCAAACCATATTTTATTAGGAATGCTTCCCTTTAACGGTCGGTACAGGAGCCCGCCAGGGTCAATATTTCTCCCAAATTACAGCCAAGGGAGTTGAGAAAGGATTTAGGCAGAATTCCTCCGGCAATTCCCGGCTGTCCAAGGAGAGCACGCTCCCACCGCCCCCCGGCTGTGCAGCAAAGGAGACGAGTAAATCCCAGAAGCACTTTCCCCAAAAACCCCCCTTGGACACGATGGAATAAATTAAAGCCATGCTGCCTCTCCAAGCCCCCCTTCCAAAAGGTTCTGCAGGCATCCCAGGGAAAGCTCACTCAGAGGGTGAGCTCATCCCAAGCACAGGTTTGAGACAATTACCACTTTTTCCAACAAAACCATTCCTAGGCCTGTTTTTTTTCCCCTTTCAAGATCCAGCATTCTCACAGTGGGAAGTGGGTGATGATTTCACCGCTGGCTTTGGGACACACACCCAGGAGCCGACCTGGGCTTCCCAACCCAGCACACAGCTTAAGCCTGACTTAACTCGATTAGGAAATCATTCCATCTATCAGATGTGTTATCAGCATCCCTCTGATAACACCAGGAGCCCCAGACTCGCTGGTGGAACTGGAGCCCACAGCTCCCAGCTGCCCAGAAAGGGCAGGAAAATATTTTCCTTATTTACAGCAATCGCGCTGAGGCCGGCCGGGCCCGGAGCGCCACACTTGCTCCTCGGATCCATTGGAAAATTCCACTTAGCTGTGTTATTTTAAAAGGCTTTAGCTCTCTTTACTCTAAAAACAAGAGCTAAAGCTCAGCAGAGTGGGATGGGGGCTGGCACAGCCCCGGCATTGTCCCAGAAGGGGCTTGGAAGCCCAAGTACAGCAGCGAAGGGTTTTTACGGATCTAACTGGAAGATAATCCCAATCCAACCAAGAGCATGAGTTTTCCTGCAGCTGGAGCCAGACTTTGCCCAGCACATCAACCCCCAGACCGGTTTCCTCAAGCGGGTTTGCTGGGAGCGGCGGTGAGGAAGCTCTGCCCAATGCCACGCAGCCGGCAAAGCTCGGAGCTGGGAGAGAAAGCGACGGATCCCAAAGACGGATCCCGGACACGAGGATCCGGGATCGCTCCACGGGGCACAGACTGCAGGGATCTGAGTGGGACCCAAAGTCCCCACCAAGACAAAACACTTCCATGGGTTTTGCCCGTGCATGTCCCAGCAGAGCCATTCCTGGGTGGAAATGCTGATGTTTCGGGTGCTTCCCTGTCCCTGTCGGGATACAGGGACGGGGAAGCACCCACAGGAGCAGCCCATGTGGGATGGCACATTCCCAGAAAGCTGTGTCCAGGGTGGACAACCTCCAAGCTCCAAATCCACAGACAACTGAGAGCAGACAACCCCCAAACTCCAAATTCCCAGAGAATGGAGAGTGGGCAACCACTGAGCTCCAAACTGGGGGAGAGGTGAGAGTGGAAAAGCACCGAGCTCCAAACTGGGGGAGAACTGAGGGTGGGAAGCCACCAAGCTCCAAACTGGGGGTGGAAAAGCATCGAGCTCCAAACTGGAGGTGGAAAAGCATCGAGCTCCAAACTGGGGGAGAACTGAGGGTGGAAAAGCACCAAGCTCCAAACTGGGGGAGAACTGAGAGCAGACAAACACTAAGATCTGAATTTGGGGAGAATAGAGAGCAGGCAACCAACAAGATCTAAACCAGGAGAAAACTGAAAGCAAATAAACTTCAAGCTCTGAATTGGGGGAAACGAAGGGTGGACAACCCCAATCCCTGAATTCAGGGGGAACTGAGGGTGGGCAACCACCGAGATCTGAACTGGGGGAAAACTGAATCTGGACAACCTCTGAGCTCTGAACTATGGTGAAGCAAAGGCAGAAACCACTGAGCTTCAAAAACTGGGAGCAGAAAAGCACCAAGCTCCCAGTTCGGGAAAACCAAGGAACCCCTCTAGCTCCTCCCGGACACCCCACCAGGGAGGGACATCTCCAGTGCCACCATTCCAGGGCTCAGTGGGAAGTCCTGGAGTGTCATCCTTGTGCCAGCTGATGGCCACGGCCTCCTCCCAACTTCCCAGTCCTCAGCAGCTTAAGGAAAACCCAGGATAAGGAAAGGAAGAGGGGTGACATGGCATCCTCCACCACCAAGCTGGAGCCCCCTCCACCTCCAGCTGCCTTTTCCTAAATCAAAACTCTTATTTTCTGGAATCAATTTGCCTGCCCCTCGCCAAACTCACGAATCCAGCGGGGCAATTCCCGAGGGGAAAAGGCTCTCTCTGCTCCCAGCCAAGTGACACAACTCCCAAAGAAAGGAAAGGAAAAACACACCGAGGAGAACGAAGCCACGGAGCTGCCATCCCAGCGCTTCCAGAGCTGGGGACACGCAAAGTGTGCCTGCAAAGTTCCTTTTTCCCCACCAAGAAGCCAAGGAAATAAACATTTGCTTGGAATACGTGTCCAGGCAGGAAGGTTGTTCAAATTGTTTCGGTTCTTTCCAACCCTCAAAAACTCTTTGGATTATTTTTGGGTTATTTTTTGCCTTGAGAAGTAAGGTGGGAGGGGAAAAAAAAAAAAAAGCAGGCTAAAAGCAGGAATTTTTTGAAGAGAGAAAGGAGTAAGATAAATAAACATTCCATGATCTACAAGATAAAGCAGAGCAAGGGCCACCGACCCATCCTGACCACCAGCCCTGGCATAGGGGCAACCAAACACCCCCCATTCCTGCTCCTCCAGGCCCTTCATATCGTTTCTGCACGGCAGCCGCGTCCACATCCACAGATTTATATAAGAAATATATAAATTTATAGAATGTAGATGTCTGTACAGACGGAACAGCCCCACTGCCCGCTTTGTTCGGACCCAGCCCGAGGTGGGGGCGGAACGAATCCCCTCGCCTTCCTCCGCGGCTGATTTCGGATGACAAAACCCAAGAAAAAAAAATCATAGTAAAAAAAAGAAAAGAAGGTAATAAATCCAATCGCTGGAGGGAAGCGGCGATCCAGGGGGAAAAAAAAAAAAGGCATGAAAAATGAAAAAAAAAATCAAAAATCAAGAAACAAAACGTGGTTTTCAAAAATAAAAACGGATTTCAAGAGAGGAAAAGCTGCGAGAAGTAAAAGCATAGTTAAAAACAGGGGGGAAAAAAGGAAAGGAGGAAATTTTTTTTTTGGTACGAAAAGCAGCGCGGCGCCGCGGGTCCGTCCTCAGCCGGGGGTCGCTCCGTCCGCCGCCCGCAGCCTCCAGGAGCGATTTTACCTTAAAAACCTCGCTGTTTCCATTGAATTCGCATTTAGAACAAGCTTTCGGTGCCTTTTTTCCCCGCGGGGGGTGCGAGGCGCGTCCCTCCCGACCCTCCCCCTTCTCTCGCCGCACGTACTTGGGGTTCGCGGAGCTCCACGACACCGGCTCCAGGCTCTTGGCGAGCGGCGCGGCGAGGCGGCACAGGGCCAGCAGGACACCCAGCAGCCACCGCCCGCCGCGGGGCCGCGCCATCGTCCCTCGGCGGCGGGACGGGCCGGGCGTCAGGCGCCCATCACGCTCCGCCGCCGCCTCCTCCCGCTCCGCTCCCCACCCGCCGCCTCCGCCCGCCCCGCACCGACTGAGGCGCCGCCCGCCGCGGCAGCCGCTCTACCCCTCCGCGCAGGCAGCTGCGCGGACAGCCCGGATGGCCGGCCAATAGCTGAACGGAGCGGGGGGGGCCTTTCGGGAGGGCACGCCCATTATGGGTTCTTAAGGGGAGCGCGGAGAATTTTCGGCTTTTTTTATGCCCCCCCCGGTTGCTGGGTGTTGCTACCGCGTTACCGGGGGAGGGTGAAGAGGCGACAGCGCTGGGGACGAGCTGGCAGAGCGCTGATATGGGCGCCCCACCGGTTTGTCCCCAGCCCCGTCCAGCCCGTCACCCCCCCCGCTGCGCGCCGCGCTTGGCCTCGCCCTCCCGTTCAGCCGCGATCCTACAGCGCCCCCTAGCGGACAGCGCCGGCTACGCCCGTTCCGGGACGGAACCGAAATATCCCAAAAAAATCCCTGGATTGGGACGGGTTTAAAGCGGTTTGACCGCTTTGGGATTTTTCCCCAGCGAATTGGAGGGTATATACATTTTTAATTTAAAAAAATTCAATTTTTCTAAATCTTTTTCTCATTTTTTCGAGGGTTTTTCAAAGGTTTTGTTCATTTTTTGCCCATTTTTAAAAAATATTTTCCACTTCATTGACTTTTCAGAGCATCTCTTAAAGTTTCAAAAAAAATTTGCTTTTTTTCGGAAGTTTTTTAAAAGGTCTTTCAATATTTTTCGACTTTTTTCGAAGGTTTAAAAAAATATTTCACATTTTTGAGATTTTTTTAGAGTTTTTCAGGTTTTTTAACTTTTTCAAGTTTTTAAAAGATTTTTCAATTCTTTCCCCTTTTTTGAAGGTTTTTAAAGTAATTTCTAAATTTTGAACTTTGTTTAAAGATTTTTTTTTTTAACTTTCTGGAGTTTTTAAGCGTTTTTAAAATGTCTTCATTTTACCAGGGTTTTTTTTTTTTAATATTTTGGGGTTTTTTACTTTTTTACAGGGTTTTAAACTTTTTTTCCCAGATTTTCGATTTTTTTAGACCCTTTTTTAATCTTTCTCTTTTTCTAGGATTGTTTGGAGCTTTTCTTCCTTAACTATTTTTTTAACTTTTAAAAAATTTTTGGGTGGTCTTGAGGTTATTTTAAAATTTTGTTTAAAGTGGGTTTTTTTATTTCTGTGGTAACTTTTTTTATGTGTTCTGGACTTTTTGGAGTTTTTGTAATTTTGATTTTTTTTTTTAGTTCTCCATTGAGAGGGAGGAGCCAAAATCCAGAATTAATTTCCTTCCTATTAAGAAAATCTTTGGGGTCACTTCACTTTCTGTTACAACAACAGTAATAAACCCCTTTGGAGTTGGTTTAATTTCTATTAATAAAAATAAAAACAAAATAAAATAAAACCCCCTCTCGAGTCTGTTCACTTTTTATTAAGGAAATTAAAAAAAAAAACCCTCAAGTCAGTTCCTTTCTGTTACAAAAATAAACCAACAAATTTTGGCGTCGCTTTCATTTGTGTTGAGAAAATTGAAAAACAAACCAAAAAAGTCACTTTAGAGTGAAAAAATAAACCAAAACCCCCCGAGTCCCTTCAGTTTTTATTAAAATAATTCAAATTAAAGCTCAAAAAATTCCAAAAAATGGTGGAGTCAGTTCAATTTCTATTGAGAAAATTCAATTTAAAATTATATAATCAGGGCCAAATTGGCTCAGTATTAATAAAATTTATATTAAATTCGAGGGTTTCAACGTGATTTTTCTGTCTTTTCCATGAAAACCCCAAGCTGGGATGGCACGTGGGGTGTGGGGGCTCCCTGGGCACAGAGGGCAGCAGGATTTGGGCACTTTGGAGCCATCCTGGTCCAAAGGAGAGGCAAATACCTGAGGAAGGAGGAGGGAACGTCATCAAAAATGTGATATTTTAAAATATTTGAGTGTCTGGTGTGTCTTGGGAGAGGGGCCTTGGATCCCTGCCTGCTCTTGACTCATTTTCTGCCCATTCCCTGCCCATTCCCTGCCTGTTCCTGGCTCTTTCTGCCCGTTCCTGCCCATTCCTTCTTTCCCTGCCCATTCCTGCCTTTTCCTGCCTTTTCCCTGTCCTCTCCCTAACTGCTTCTCGCCCATTCCTGCCCATTCCTTGCCCATTCCTTCTTTCCCTGCCCATTCCTGGCTCTCCCTACCTGTTCCCTGCGCATTCCCTGCCCTTTCCTTCTCTCCCTGCCCATTCCCTGCCTGTTCCTTCTCTCTCTGCCCATTCCTGGGTATCCCTGTTCATTCCCTGCCCATTCCCTGCCCCTTCCTGGGTATCCCTGCCCATTCCCTGCCCATTCCCTGCCCATTCTCTGCCAGTTCCTTCTCTCTCTGCCCATTTCTGGGTATCTCTGTTCATTCCCTGCCCGTTCCTTCTCTCCCTGCCCATTCCCTGCCTGTTCCTTCTCTCTCTGCCCATTCCTGGGTATCCCTGTTCATTCCCTGC
>JAOTQP010000099.1:5392130-5413693 GCA_026413545.1 Cichladusa arquata | reverse complement strand
CCCCCCCCCCCCCCCCCCCCCCCCCCCCCCCCCCCCCCCCCCCCCCCCCCCCCCCCCCCAAAAAAGCAGATTTTTTTTTTTTTTTTGACTTGCTGCCCAGAACCACAAAAATGCCTTTTAAAGCGTCCCTCCCTCGCCCGAACAGGCTCGTCGGGAGCAGAGCAGAGCTCATGGAAAGAGGAGAGATAGAGAGATAGAGACTCGGAGGAAGGAGGTGAGGGGCAAAGACATGGGAAGGAGACAGACAAACACACACGGAGCAATTTGCATGGTTTATGAGTCTTTGATTCCAGCCTATTTACAACCTGGGCGCTCACACCCCGGTGGGAAGTTGGGAGATTACTGTACTTAGCCTCGATTTCGCTTCACATCTTTATCGAGGGATCTCTCTCGCCTCCAGCCAGATTTTAACGAGCTGCAGCTACGGCAGGGACCGGCCCCGTGCGGCCGAGCCCCTTCCCCGCCTGCTCCCGCTGCCATTCCCGGCTCCAGCTGCCATTCCCGGCTCGGCAGGGACACCCCGAGAGCCCAGGGACACCCTGGTGACCCGAGGCACCCCTCTGTGGGCCAAGGGACATCTCTGAGAGCCAAGGGACATCCCTGCTCTCCTTTCTTCCCCCCAGCTTCAGACATGGGTAAAAGAATTTCTGGGATCAGACCAGGCAGTTTTGGGTTCCCAAACCCAGAGCATTTGGTTCCAGAGGTGCAGGAGCTCCTGCTCTGCCAGCATCCTCCATTCTCCCATTTACCATCTCATTCTTCTCCCCATTTTATTTTCATTTTCTTCCTCTTGGAGCCATTTTTCTCCTATATTTCCACTGAAAAAACCACTGAATTCCAGGGAAAGGGGATGGCTGGTGGAATTACCAGATACAGTGGAAAGAAACGCGTGACTCACGGCTTTTTGTTCCTTTGATATTTGAAATCCCAACATCCAAGTTCAGAGTAACTTCTGGAAAATTCGCTGGGGGAAATGTCTTTCCTAATAAGAAAAGATGAGGGAATTTGGGGGGAATTCCAAGCCCTGAGTGAATCCTTCATCCCACCGAGAACCCCCGGACAATCCAGGAGCCAGCGGTCCGTGCTGGGTTCCTGAGCACCCTCTTCCCACATCTCTCCGTGATCCCAGTTATCTCCGAGGAAACACAACGAGTCCCTCTCCTAACCCTAAAGGGCTCTCCTAGCCCTTTCCCGGCTGTTTTCTTGGGATAAATCCTATGATCTGCCTCCATCACTCAGGGCGAGCCTGGGATTCTTCTCCCATTCCCCGACCCCTGAGCACACCGAGTTTTCCCGCAGTATTTTGGCTCCTTTTCGCTGCCGGATTCCCCCCGGGTGCTCGGGATTCTTTTTTTCTCTCCCAGTTCGACACCCACACGCGTGGGGCTGTGCCAGGAGGGGCAGGGGCAGCTCTCCCTGCCTGGCAGGGGCGTCGTGCCCGGGCTGGAGCCGCTCCCTCCCTTGGCTGCGACCCCCGGGACCGTTTCCATTCCATAATTGGGCAAATCTTTTCCTATCAGATCTCAGTGCAAGTGTCTACAAGCCTCGCCCGAATAATAAGGAATATTCAAGGAAAACCTGGTGCTTTTTCTCATCTCCTTTCTGCCAGGAATCTGTTTTTTTGGGGTAGCGGCTGGAGCACAGGCAAGGGCAGCTCCCGCATGACTATTCATGGACAATCTTCGGGGATTTGCTTAAACTCAAAGCAGATTTGGAGGAAAAATAGGAAACCTGGAAGCCTTTGCTGACGACTCCACGCTGCAACTCCGCTCAGCACCACGAGAAGCTTCTCTCCCTCCTTCAGCTTGTTTTTATTGAGGTGTTTTTTCCTTCCCCCCCTTGACGTTATTTAAATCTTGTTCTTTAATAAGCCTACAACTAAAAGCAATTAAGGAGCTCAGTGAGCAGCATCCATTCCAGCGCTGCCTCCAAGGCATGTCCAGTGCCAGTAAGCTCTGCTTGGAGGCACGGAGAGCATCGGGGGAGCTGGGATGGATCCATCCATCCATCGGGAGAGCATCGGGAGAGCATTGGGAGCCCGATGGATGCCCAGCTGTGTGGGGGGCACAGGGGGTCCCCGTCACCCCCATCCCAAGCTTTCCAGGATCTTTTCCTCAGAGGATGGATGGTTTGGGGGCCCTGTCCACACACCACTTCACCTAAAGGTGTTGCTACACTGATAAACGACGCTTAAAATAAAATAAAGAGAGAAAAAGCATGTTTTCCTTTTCCGGGAGCAACAGATCAAAGCAGTCGTGAGGCAGATGATAATTCCTGGCAGTAACCACCCACAGGAGATAAGGGGGATGGAGGAGTCCTCAGAGAGATGCACTCAGAAATGCAGGTGGCACGCACAGCAAGGGCTTTGGTCATTAAAAGGGACATCGAGTTTTGCCATTGGGGCAGCCCAAATCAAACCCACACTGCCCAAAAGTCCCCTGTCCCTGCCAAAGCTTTGGTACCTCCGTGGGCAGCAGCCACAGCCACGGCCAGTGCCCACACACCCTCGGCAGCCCACGGAAAGCCCTTCCTGCCAAAATTCCTTCCCATTCTCCCCGACAAAGGGCTCTCACTTCCAGCTCAGGAACAACAAACACGGAGGCAGGCGAGGTAACCTCTTCCCACAGCATTTTAATGAAGAAAACACCCACGGAGATGCAAACACAGCCACGGTTCCCTGCCTCTGCCCATCCTTCTTCCACCTGGGCTCTCCTCCTTCCAGCTGGGATGGTGCAGGGATGCACTGAACCTCCCACTGCCTCTGCCCATCCTTCTTCCACCTGGGCTCTCCTCCTTCCAGCTGGGATGGTGCAGGGGTGCTCTGAACCTCCCACTGCCTCTACCCATCCTTCTTCCACCTGGGCTCTTCTCCTTCAAACTGGGATGGTGCAGGGATGCACTGAACCTCCTGCTGCCTCTGCCTTGGCATCCCAGTGTGGGATGGGCGTCCCAAATCCCGCAGGGTGGGATGCTCAGGGAGCAGGGCACTGCCAAGTGTGGGCCCAGAGGGGAATGGGCAGCAGGAAGTGGGGAGGGAATCTGTATAAATTAGCAGGAGGAAATTTTGGCCTTATCTTCTAATCCCTCACATGCTGCCCCTAGGGGGAATGGCAAAGAGAGGTTTAGTCCATCAGAGGTGAGAGTAGAGGAGAGATCGTGCTGAGGGCAACCCATCCCGAATTCCCAGCAGGAATCAGTATCCTTGATCAGGATAAACCAATCCCAAACTTCCAGCAGCACGGCTGGGCACACCCAGGCTGGAGCCTGTTCGGCCCTGGGGACCCCAGAACCCCCCAAGGTCTGGGCTGATCCTGGCATGGGAAGTAGGGAGGGGTAAATTATTTTTCCAAGGGCTAGAACCCCTCTGCAGCCAGGCTGGGGGAGCTGGAGGGGTTCACCTGGAGAAAAGGAGGCTCCAAGGAGATCTCAGAGCCCCTTCCAGTGCCTGGGGGTTGCCCAGAGAAGCTGTGGCTGCCCCTGAAAGTGTCCAAGACCAGGTTGGATGGGGCTTGGAGCAGCCTGGGATGGTGGGAGGTGTCCCTGCCCAGGGCAGGGGGTGGGATTGGATGGAATTTAAGGTGACTTCCAACCCAGACCATGCTGTGATTCCATGATTATTTCCTATGTGGCTCCAGCTCCTGAGGAGTCTGAGATGGAGACCTGGCTGTAAACAGGAGGTGGGGAAGGTGCTGCCTCTGATGAAATCCTGCTGATCCCTGGGAACCTTCAGCATCTTCCCACATCTCTCTTGGCCTTGGGAGCCCAGCTCAGCTCACCCCACCACCCCTCTGGACGGGTCCATCTGACTTGTCCTCAAATTCAGCCAGCAGCTCCAAGTATTGTCCATAAAAAAAAAAACTTTAAAAGAATCCAAAAATGATTTATTGAAATGTTCACATTTTCACTGGAGACACAAAGGAATGATCCTCCCAAAAATGTGGTTTGCAGCTGGGAATTTTTTTAACTAAAAGTACAAAATGTGTTCAAGAGATGTAGATGTAGAGACAGTTTTGGGGGAAAACCCAAAAATGCAACTAGAGAGCCCAAACATCTGTTGGAAAACCATTCCCAAAGTTTGGAAAGGCACTGCCAGCACACCCCACAAAGGCTGCAAGCAGAGGGAAGGGCCACGAGGAAGTCAAGTCTTCCCAGGTGGACGTGGGTGACACATCCTCAGGATGGGCATCATCTCCCCCCTGTGATTTTGGAATTTTGGGGTTTTTATGGAAAAGCTGGGCTGTGGGAGCTCTGCCCTGGGACTCCCAGCAGAGCAACCCAGACGGGTGAGGCTCGTGCCTGTCAAAACATTTCAGAATAATCGTCATAAAGCACGGCCAGATCAAAACAAGTTAAAACGGAGCCGCTGAGGTCTGGTCACCTCATAAACCACAGATAAAGCCAGCAAGGCTTCACCAGAGCAGGTTTGATCTTCCTCCCTTCCTGTATCTCTTCCATAAACATTTTGGGGAGCCGCAGGAGAGGAGTCTTATTGATGAAGTCCAAAAACTAACATCCTATGGACGCTGGGAATTATCCCACGCCTCATCCTCCCTGTCCAGGGCAGCACCAACCCCAGAGGATCCTGCCAGCCCTCAGAGCCCACCCCAAGGACTCCTCTGTTTACTTTAAACCAATTCCCATCAAACTGCTCACTCAAGAAGGGAGAAAAATTGCATCAAAAGAGGCCCTTTGGCCGCCCTCTTCCTCCCAGTTGTCCGACCTCGGTGGGTGTTGGCTGAAGGAGCCAGGACCATCAGCAGCACCTCAAGAGTTTTTCCCAAATCCCTCTCTACCTTCTGCTGTTCTTGTGCTGCTGCATTGAGGAGCTGGAGGATGTCCAGGGAAGGGAATGGAGCTGGTAAAGGGACTCAGCCTGGAGAAAAGGGGGATCGGGGGAACCTTGTGGCTCTGCTGTCCCCCTGACAGGAGGGGACAGCTGGGGGGGTCAGGCTCTGCTCCAGGGAACAGGGACAGGAGGAGAGGGAACAGCTTCAGGCTGGGCCAGGGGAGGTTCAGTTGGATATTAGGGAAAATTTCTCATGGAAATTGTTGTCCAACCCTGGCACAGGGGTGGAGTCCTCATCCCTGGAGGGATTTAAAAGCCATATGGATGTGGCACTCGGGGACATGGTCAGTGGTGGCCTCTCAGAGCTGGGGCATGGTTGGAATCCACAGTCCCAGAGAGTTTCTGTGATTCTAAGGATCATCCCTCCTGCCCCAGCAGCTGAAGATGTCCATGAATTTCCAGGTCACTCAGCTCATGCACTGCTTGGGATAGAGACCTGCCAGCTTTAGGTGCTCCAGGAGAAAAGGGGGTTGAGCACCGAGCCCTGGTACTCCTGGGGCTGGTCTGTCCACACCAGCCATGCTGTAACATGAGCTTAATTAGAGTAATTGAGCTCTTGGACGAGGCTTGGAGCAGAGAAGTTGCAATATTTGGGGTTTCTAAAAGGTCTCTGCAAGGTCGTTCAGCCCAAGCTGGTGAGGCAAGAGCAGCCTGGGGATAAATGGGAATGTTAATCCCTGGTTAAGGATGGCAGGATTTGGGGAACAGCCTGTTTGTGCAGGAGAGAGGATTTTCTACAAGGTCTCACAGGAATTTGGCCAGAAATCTCCTCGGGTGCCCCCCAAAATGATCCAGGAGAGCGAAGAGCACAGCCAAGCACTTCAGAGCAGCTCCAAATTCCTCCTGGCACTGAGGAATTGCAGGGGAAAGGAATGATCATATGGAACAGAGCAATAAAATGGCAGATGAACTTCCCTGCTCATAATTGCAGAGTAATGAACATGAAAAGCTTTTCCCCCATCCAGCCACGAGCAGCGGCTCCATATCAGCAATTATTGGGATTTAACGAGATCTTGGAGACGCTGCCGAGCCCCTTTGAAGGCCTCCTTTCAATGATTAGCAAGAGTCAAAAAAGGCAAGTGGAATATTAAGAACTCTTGGAATAAGGAAAGAGAACAAAAAGGAAAATATCCTTTTTTTTCCCTTCATCTGTTGCCTCTCAGCTCTGATGGATCCATGCCAGGGAATGGGGAGCTGGGGGAAAAGCATCACGTTGATCCAGGGTTTGGGATAACACCTGTGTGTGTGAAAATGAATCAGGAAAAAGGAGATAAAGACACAGGTAACTTAAAGTTAGAGAGGTTTGGAATGGGAAAGTTGACAACATGATCCTTGGATAATGGATTTGATGCTTTGCCCACCAAGTGGCTTCATGGAGCTGTGGGAATTGTCACCAGTGGAGATTTCCCACCACCCTGAGATCAGATCTGCAGGGTCAGCTCTGCATCCCTGAGAAAAACAGCATCAGCTCCAGCCAAACCCTGCTGGAGCTGGGATGGAAAGCAAAGAGGATCAGGGTGGGCACCACATTTGAGTCCTTCACCTGCAACCTCCTGGGAAATTCCTGGAGCTTTCTAGGGATCCACAGCACAAGAGTTCCTAGAGGGTTTTGTCCTTTGAATTTGGGGAAGGCATGCTCCTCTTAAATGCTTTCTTGCAGCACCAAGGCTTCCTAAGAATTTCCTATGATTTGTGTCTAGAATATTTCCAAGAATGTTTAAGGGCTTCATAAAGCCTTTCTCCAATCTGAAATATTTCAAGGAATGCCCTAGAGCTTCCCTGACTCTCCTCCACCTAGAAATTTCCCCAGAATCTTCCATTTTTCCCGTGAGTTTCCTCTCTTTCGGAAGTTTTCTGATATTTCCTTATCAGCAACCTGTCTAGGAGCATCCCAATGAATTCCCATAAGGCTCCCACAAGGGCTCTCAAGAAATTCTTCAGTCTAGAATATTGGAATGAAATTCTCCAAATGCTTTTGAGAAACTTCTCCATCACAGTCTGCAGGCTCAGGATGTGGCACAGCCACATGTGGCCAGATGTGAGGAGAGAAGGAAAAGGCAAAGCTGGGAGCAAGGCAGGATAAACCCAGATTGCTCCAGGATATCTCCTGCTGCTCCTGCTGCTGGCTGGGGGTTCACCAGGGTCAGCTGAGGTCCCTCCTGAAGATGCTCCTCAATCTCCTGGATGTTCTGGAAACTCAGTTCCTGCTTCAAAGAACTCAAAGAACCTTTGAACCAAACATCACCTTGTGCTGGGGGCTCCAGAAGGAGCATCAGGAAGTGTCCAAGGCCTGGCTGGATGGGGCTTGGAGCAACCTGGGCTACTGGAGCTTGTCTCTGCCCATGGCAGGGATTTGGAACTAAATCATCTGTGAGGCTCCTTCCAACCCATTCTGTGATTCCATGATCTCCCAGGGAATCCTCAGGGTGCTGTGGGACCCCAAATTTTCCTGACATCCACCCTGGTATGGGTGATCCCAAGAAGGAATGGGGTCTGCTGAGGGGTGACACAGGAGAAGAGCTGGGGAAATCAGGGGCTGCACCCCCAGCAGGGCTTTGGGGAACCCCCAGGGCACCATCCCCCCCCCCCAATAGCCACACCTGCCCAGGGTGACTCAGGTGGGTGGGGTGGACACACCTGGTCTGCAAATATTGCCTGAAATGCAGCAGGCTGTGTTTGCTCTGTTTATCTCCTGACATTATTTATTTCCTACCTGTCCATGGGCTGCTGGGGACTGTCACCACTGGGCCATGGCTGTGGCCGTGCTGGCTTTGGCACAGGGCAGGAGAGCCTGGGCCAGGAAGAACTGGGAGAATCCAGGGCAGGGAGAGCTGGGGCTGCTGGGCTGTGGGGAGAGCACCACAGGGCCAAGGAGCAAGATGTGGAAATCAGTCCTGGAGACTGGTCCTGCAGCTCCATCCTGCAGGAATTTGGGGTGTGATGCCCCTGGAGCACCAGCAGGAGCAAGGGCTGGGGGAGCAGGAAGGGCCTTTCCTGCTCTGGTGTAATTCTGTGTCCAACGGGGTCACAGTGATCCCTAAAGGGTGGGTGAGCCAAACATGAGGATTTCTCTGGGTAAAGCAGCCTCAGTGCCCACCTTCCTCCTCCTCCTCCTCCTCCTCCTCCTCCTCCTCCTCTCCTGCTTCTAGACCTGCAGTCTGGGCTCTCTGCAATGTCCTGGATTGCAAAATAGCCCCAAAGTTCCCAAAAGAAGCACCAGCTCTCTGATCCCACAGAAGAGCCACCCTCCTATGCTGCAGCTGTCACCTGACACAGGGACAAGGGTGAGGGGTGACAGAGGGACAGGGTCAGGCAGAGGGACCCAATTGTGTAAGAGGCAGCTTAGAGAGGAACTGGAGGATTTGGATCCTGTTTCTTGCTTAACTCCCTGATATCTGATCCCTGGGGAGGAAGAGAGGATTCTTCTGCCCCTGTCAGAGGGGACTTAAGAAGGGCCACTAAGAAAATCCTCTGAAGCACCATGTGATGACTCTGAGCCCTTCTCTCAGGCTGGGGGTGCTGGATGAGGGGGGATCCCAGGGCTGTGCATGGTCCCAGTGCTGCCTGGGTGACCAGGGACAGTGGGGACAGCTCCTGGTGGCCTCCCAGCCCTGCTGCAGGGAGGAAGCACCGGCCCTTTAGGAAGGGGATTTCTAACAAAGCTGAGATCACGTTGCTGTTTGACTTAATCTCAGGCCATTCTGTCTCCAAATCCCTCCTAATTCCTCGCTGATATTAATTACAGTGTATCTGACCCCGGCCTGGGGCACGGCAGCTCTTCCCGACATCCCAAACCGAGCTCTTCCCCAGGATCCTGTTTGCAGCCAACAGCCCCTGAGCCAAATAATCCCCAGCCTAATGCACCGACTTAAATCAGATTTGGGCCCTCTGTCCCTGCTCTGCCACTTTCTGCTTGTTCCCCACAGCTGCAGCACAGACCAAACAGGAGGGTTTGGAGAGAGGAGCTGGCTGTCTCCCCCAGCACTCTTGGATCACAGGATTTGGGTTTTGCTGGGCTGCCTCTCCCCAGACCAGCTCTGGGGTCACCATCACCTGGGACAGACTCTTTGGTCCTGGCTGCAGGGTTGGGATGCTGCAGCTGAGACACAGAGTAAAGTCGAGGTTTTGTGCTGACCTTTGAGCTGAAAACTGCTTTAATGGAGTCATGGATCCAAGGGGAAGATTTCACTTGCTCAGCATCTCCAAAAGCAGCTGGTGATCCACCAGCCCTGCCTGACAGGCTGGAGAGCATCCCACGTGAACAGGGGGAAATTCCTGACAGGAGAGCATCCCACAAGAACAGGGGATAATTCCTGACAGGCTGAAGAGCATCCCAGATGAACAGGGGGAAATTCCTGACAGGAGAGCATCCCACATGAGCAGGGGAGAAATTCCTGACAGGAGAGCATCCCACATGAACAGGGGGAAATTCCTGACAGGAAAGCGTCCCACATGAGCAGGGAGAAATTCCTGACAGGAGAGCATCCCACAAGAACAGGGGATAATTCCTGACAGGCTGAAGAGCATCCCACATGAATAGGAGGAAATTCCTGACAGGAGAGCATCCCACACGAACAGGGGGAAATTCCTGACAGGAGAGCATCCCACATGAACAGGGGGAAATTCCTGACAGGAGAGCATCCCACATGAACAGGGAGAAATTCCTAGCAGGAGAGCATCCCACAGCTTCAGCAGAGCACCCCCGTGCAGGGAAGCTGCCCTGGCTGGCCCGTGGCTCCTGTGTCACGGAGCGCTGGGAATCCCTCCTGGCACCAGTGACCCCGGGATGTCACATCCCCACCGACACAGGGACACGCTGTCGGCTCCCTGCAGGTGGGATGAGCCGAGAAGGGGCTGTAATTCCAGAGCCTTCCCAAAGCAAAGCCAGAGCCCCCGGGCAGAGCCCTTTGGCCGCAAGCGGTGACCCGTGGGCAGCACATCGTCCGAGCCCCGCGGGGCGGTGATTGATGGTCCCCCTGTCCCCAGAGCCACAGAGCGGCTGTCCCCTGCCCAGCCTGGCCAGAGGGGCTGCTCCCACCAGGAATCAAAGCTTTGGGAGCTCCCGAGCCTTCCAGGCAGGCAGGATCCTGCAGGAGGGCTGGGGTCAGCCAGGGGCTGCCTTGCCCCGCTCCTGCCCTGGCTCTGGCAGGGATTTGGGATGCTCCAGGCACAGCCATTCCCTGCGGCTCCTTCCCAAGGCATTGCCGGTCTGGCTCAGCTTCCCATTCCCCTCCCTCCCTGCCCTGGGGTTCACTTATGGGGTTTTTTTATCTGCTGATGTTTGTGGGGAAGGGCAGGCAAAGCCCCGAGGGCACGGGGTGTAGGGAATCCTCTTGTTCCATCCTAACTCTTCCAGGACCCCTCTGGCAGTGACATCCCTTCACCGAGCAGGAATCGCCGGCTGGTTGTGAACAAAGGGTGAAGCAGAGCTGCCTCCCTCTCTTCCAGGTTTTACCACAATCCAGCTGGTTCTGGCCCGGTTTGGGACACGAGTGCTTCCTGCACCCGTCCGCACCATTCCAGACAAATTGATGGAGTCAGCAGGATGGGAAGTGTTATCACGTACTACAAAAACATGGAATAAATCCAAGTCGCAGATTATCAGATAAATGGGCTCCTGATAACTGGCATGATTGGAAAGTAATGGGGAAACAGCTCAACGTGGTGGCAGGAGGTGTGTAAAACATGGAAAAGATCCAGGAATTCCTTGCCCTGTCCCTGAGCTCAGGGGGCTGGGAATGGTCTTCCCCTGCCTTCCCAGGGCTGTTCGCTGCTCTCCTCCCTGAGCCGGGGGAGAAGCCCCTTCCCCACGGGAATGCCCCGCAATTCCCCCCTTCCCCCCCGCGCCTGCCCAACCCCTGATTGCTCATTAACCAGCTCTTGCACCAGAGAATAATGAGTCGTAAATCACCCTGCAATCGCCTGGACTTTAAACCCCAGGCCTCCTGGAGTGCGCGGCCATCCCGCCGGGGGAAGGGGGAGAGGCCCCCGATCATCCCAGCCCAGCCTCGCATTTCCTTGGACTTTCGCATCTTGCAGGCTCGGGTTAATCTTGGAGCAAACAGTGCGGGAGATAAGGAGCCGGCCGACCCGGCGAGCCCCTCGCCCTCCATCCCACACCTCACCTTTGTTTTCCCTGGCCCAGCCCCGCAGGTGTTCGCTGCCAAAGCAGCCCCATCGCCCCGGGATGCCAAAGTCTCCGCAAAGTGGGACCAGCGCCATCCAGCAGCACCCCAAATCCATCCTGGTTATCCCCATCCTCCGCCCGCCAGCTCTGAATCCCCCTTTCCTGGGCTCTTTCCTCGGGTGGGGTGAAGGTTGTTGTTAACAACCACCCCGGGAGATAAAATTACTTTCGTGTTCCTCCTTTTTCTCACTCTTGGTGTGGGTTCTGCCACCTCGGGCCAATGTCACCGTGACTCAGGAAAAACGGGAGGAGGGAAAACAGGGAAAGAAAACAGCCAACACTTCCCCTACACATCGAAAAGATGGGAGAAATCGTGTTTTCAGAATATTTCATCGAAATCGGGAAGGCAGGGAATAGGACATTGTTTTTGGAGTGAAATAGGGGGAAATAAAAACACAAAAATGTTCTTGTTTTAATTTTTCTCCATCCAATGGCAAAATTTTTCTCTTCCAAGGCAAAAAGAAGGTTTCAACATCAGCCTCTGGCTGGCACAAGGAGTGGGGACGTGTCACATTTTTCCCTGTCCCTCCGCAGCCCCCCGGCCCTGGCACACCCCTGGGCTGGCTCAGGAGCCTCTGCTCTCCCTTTGAACCTCTCCCTTTGAACCTCCCTCCTCCGATTCCCCGTGGGACACCTGAAAGCCATTACCCGGCAGATGCGGGTGGGAAGGGAGCGCTGGGGGGCTCGGGGGTGTTGGCAGCCGTGACCCGACTTTGATCAAGACCTTTGCTGCTCCTCCCCGGGTCAGTGCACCAGGGCAGAGCTCGGCACAACTGTCCTCATGCAGGAAAATGGGTGAAAAGCCCAGCCTCCCAAAGCCACCTCGATCCCCATCCCACCCCCAAAGCCACCCCAGTGTCGGGACATCCCACCCCGCAGTAAATGCCGGGTATCCCACCCCACTTTCCCGCGGGTCCCCTGTCCTAGGACACGCCATGGGGCTTTTCCAGGACACTGGAACAGCCGGACAGGAGCGGCCACACCTTCACCAGCTGCTTCCACCAGCTCAGGAGCAAAAGCCCGTCATAGGAGCATCCCCAGCTCTGCACCAAAATAACCCCAGACCCACACAAGCCTTGCACGGGTGCCTGGGGTCAGGGCATGGCCACCCCGCCACCTCCCCCGGAGGTGTGAGGGATCTTTGATCGGCTCTGCAGCCGCAGGAATCTCCGCGACACCGGGATTTGCCCCGCGGGCGGGTCCTGTCAGGAAAAGCGGCCACACTAAATCGTGTGTCCCCAGCACACAAACGGCTCCACTCATCGCCTGCCCCTTCCCATCCTCCGGGCTCTGCCTGAGCAAGTGCTTCCAGACACGGGCCAAGGCTTTGGGAGCTTCCCTGGGCCCCCGGCTGTGCTGTGGAGATGGGAAAACAAGACCTGGGGCTGCACCGATGCTGCTGAGCAAGCAGGTTGGGGAGGCAGGATGCTGCCCATTGTCCTGCCAGCCCTGCCAGCCCTACCTCTCCTGCCTGTCCTGCCATTCCTGCCATTCCTGCCATTCCTGCCATCCCTGCCATCCCTGCCATCCCTGCCAGCCCTGGCCACTTCCCAGCTTCAGGCTTGTGGCACTCAGGGGTCCCCATCCTGCCCCCAGCTCTCCAGGCACCCTCAGCTCCCCAAAGAAGGTGATTTGGCACTGCTGGGTTAAGGGTTGTTCTCGATCTTCTGGAGATCCTTTCCAATCTAAATGATTCTAGGGTTTCCCAGCAGGTTCCCACTGGAGTTTCCTGCCCCTCTGCCTGCCCTCAGCCCCCACAGCACATCCCTTCCCTGGTTCTGCCCCTACTGAGGTCCTGCAGGCATGTGCCATCCCTTGCATGGGACAGAAGGATGAGGGACTCATGTCCCGCTGTCAGGGATGTCCCACAGCCCTGTGGTCACCCTGCACGGCCAATGGAGCATTCACCTGCTCCCTAAATCCTGAACTCACTGCTCCAGCCCCTGGGACGGTGAATTCCATTCGGGATCTTCCCTTGGAGCAGCCAGGAAATGCCACCCCAGCTCTTCCTTGGGGCCACCGTGGCCACCCAGAGCAGCTGGGAGCTGCACCAACCCCTTCCTCTCCCCTGCTAAAATCCCTTTTCCAGAGGAGTCTCCAGTCTCTGGGTTCACCTCTCTCTGTTTATAATGAATTTGTCCCATGATTAATCATTCCAAGAATTCCCTGCAGATCCGCTCTGCACTGGGGAGGGGACATTGTGCCTATGGCTCCAAATTCCTCTGGATTAGCAATTAAGGCATCTTTTCTCACTTTCTGTCCAAGGGAGAGCCCTTCTGGTAGAGCCATTACAGGTCTCACACAGCCTTGCTCTTTGTAGGGCTGCGATTCCCTGGGCGGGATTTGCTCCCATCTTTCACCAAGGTCTTTTTTGGGGACCACAAGCTTAATTAAAACCTTATTCGTTATAATTTTAGCACCTCGTTGCGCCTCAAGGACTTTGCAATCCCTCTCTGGGATTCCTGGGAGCAGAATACAAAATGGGTTCAATGTTGGCTTGAAGTGAGTTAAGAGGTGCAGGTAAAATCCCCAGCTCACAGCTCCATCCACCCCTCCCAAAATTCTGAGATGCTTTGTGGATTCCTGCCATCCCATCTTGTCCTCATCATCCTCTTGGATGGGCTCTTCTCCATCCAAATCCATCCCCAGCTGCAACCCTGGGCATTAGGAATGTGACATCTCAAAAAAAGCAGCTAGAAATGATGTGGGGGAAGGGAAAATATCTGCAAAGAGGAGATCAGGACAACCCAAATGTGTTCCCCCCAGATTTTCCCAAGCTTTTGTTTCGGTCACGACAGTCATTTATTTTTAATATGTTTTCCTGTCATTAAGTTTAATTTCAGGATTTTCGAAGCAGAAAAACATGCTCAGTAATTTGGGGAGGTTTTCTCTCTCTTTTTTGTAGTGAAAAAGGCAAATAGTGCTGATCTGCTCCTGACAAAATTGATGAATCGGCGTTTTTAACAATCATGTTTTTCCTTGGCCACTTCCCAGCCCGATCTCTTTGCTCTGCCACAGAACTGCTCCATCCTCCTGCACTCCTTGGGGTGTGTGATTTCGGGATTCTCCTCAGCAGTGGCAGCCCCTCGCCCCCGGCATTGCCACCACAGGGACTCTGAAGAAATCCACAGAAAATCCTCCCTCTCCTCTGCAGTGTCCTTCCCACCTTCATTTCCCTTTCCTTGCCTGTGGGTTTCTCGTGGAGGCACAAATTCCCTGGCAAAGCTTCTCCCTCTGAAGTGCTGGAGGACTTTGTTCCCTACCCTTGCCTCAGCCTACTCTGTTTCCTGTCCTTTCTCCTGCCTCCAGGCAAGTTTGGCTCCTCAGGGCTGAAAGAAACCTTTGCAGCTCCCATTCCGCAGGCTCCTGCCCTCGGCCTCGCCTTTCCCATTCCCACTCGGATCCCTTCTCTGCTGGACAAGTTCCAGGGCTGTGCCCACTGCTTTCTGGCAGGGCTTGGGCTTCCCATGTCCCCCCCAAAGGAAGGATGCTGGCTTTCCCAAAATGTTGTGGCTTTTCGCATCCCTGCCTGTTCCCTGCCTGTTCCCTGTTTATTCCCTGCCTGTTCCCTGCCTGCTCCCTGCTTGTTCCTTGCCTGTTTTCTGTCTGTTCCCTGTTTATCCCCTGCCTGATTCCTGTTGGATGCCTCTTTATTCCCTATTTATTCTCTTTTAATTCTCTGCCTGCTCCTTCCCTGTTCCCTGCCTGTTCCCTGTTTATTCCCTATTTATTCCCTGCCTGTTTCCTGTCTGTTTCCTGACTGTTCCCTGCCTGTTCCCTGATGATTCTCTGTTTATTCCCTGTCTGCTCCCTGTTTATTCCCTATTTATTCCCTGCCTGTTTCCTGTCTGTTCCCGGCCTGATCCCTGTCTATTCCCTGCTTGTTCCCTGATGATTCCCTGTTTATTCCCTATTTATTCCCTGCCTGTTTCCTGACTGTTCTCTGCCTGATCCCTGCCTATTTCCTGCCTGTTTCCTGTCTGTTCCTTGATGATTCCCTGTTTATTCCCTGCCTGTTCCCTGTTTATTCCCTATTTATTCCCTGCCTGTTTCCTGCCTGCTCCTTGCCCGGGCACTGCCACCACCAAAAGCTACTCCCAAGGTCCAGCCTGGGACAATCCTGCTCCCTGGGATGCTCACAGCTCATCCAGGCCATGCCTGCAGGATGCTGGTGAGTGGAAAAGGGCTCCCAGGGGGATCTGTCCTTCAGCAACGTGGGGACAGGACCCACAGCCCCCCTGGGGGCTCGCTGGCGCCACATCCCATTTCCAGGGGCTCAGGAAGGGCAGCTGCTTCCAGCAAAGGGTTTGGAAATTGAGGTCACTGCTGACCACATCAGATGTGGGGACATGGAGTTTTTCCTGCCTTGCTAGGAATTCAATCCCTGAAGACACACTGTGCCTAATGAAGGGGCACAAGGACCAAGAGCAGGGGGACACCTTTATTTTCCCTTAACACAGGCCTGGGTGATGCCCCAGTGAGATCCAGGAAGGTGCCCCCATCCCATTCCCAGGTGGAGAGGGGCTGACACTGGATGAGATTGGAACACACAGCCTTAATTTATCAGGAGAAGGCAAGAGATCCCCAGGGCCCCCGACCTTTCAACAGCCACATGCAGCCCCCTCCCGCTCCTGTTCCGCAGGTACTCCCTCGTTTCCACTTGATTGAAACCCAAATAATGTCCTCAGCCTGATGGATCGCTGCAGCATCCACCTTCCAGGGGGAGTGGGAAGGAGAGGAAATGGTTCCTGTGCACTTCCCACCCAGCCAGTGCATGGAGAGAGCACAAAGCACATGGAAAACATCATTGCTCCGTGGATAAGAGCTGATTCACCCTCAGGAGCTGCTGGTGCAGCCTGAGGAGAGGCATGGATTTCATCCCTTCCTCAGCTCTTCTCTCCACCATTTCTATTTCAATTTTGGACCCTTGTGGCTGCTTTTAACTGTTTCCTGGTGGTTGGAGAATCTTAAATAGCCCTTGTGCCAAGGGAGACACTGTAGGAAATCCCAGTGGGGAAGCAGAACCACCAGTATCCACATCCAGAATTCTTTCCCTCCCTATTTCCCCACATACTCCTGCCCCAAAGGAGTCTCACCCCACTGTGCCAGGTCAACATCCAGTGACCCTGAGGGGGAGCTGACAGTCCTGGAGTGCTCCAGGGTGATGAGTGGGACCCTGGCAGGGGAGGGCACAGCTCAGCCCTTCACAGGGTCACGATAGCCAGGCAGGATTCCCAGATAACCCCTGGCAGAGCCAGGAGGAATTCCCAGATAACCTCTGGCAGAAATACAGCTGCTGCCAGGACCTGCCCTCCCTCCTCTGGTGAATTAAGGCAGCCCAAACCCTGGGACATAAATTAGTGATGGCAATCAGTGACAGGAGCCAGCCCTTGGCCCAGAGGGGCCTGGAGCAGAGGGATCCAGAGCTGCAGTGCCCATCTCGAGATGCTGATTCCACAAAGGCTGTGAATTCCTGGGCAGGCTGGGGGCTTGTTTCCCCCCAGGAATGGGGGGGTTGTTAATACCTGCTGACCTTGAGGTCACAGGTCAGGGACAACCATCCCAGTGAGCCACGGGAAGTGGCCTTTGCAGTGACACGTGGCTGCTCCAGGCATCGTCACCATTCCTGGGATGGGACCTGGGGCTTGGGGGGCCCTGGGTGCCAGGCAGGCTCCAGAAAAGGGATGTGGGAGTAGGGAACAGCAAAACCTTTGCATAGAGACCAGGCAGGAGGCAAGGATTTCCTCCATACCTTCTTTTCCTCATCCTCTCCTTGCTCACACAAGGAAAATCTTTAACATTCCGGGCAAAATTTCCTACCACAAGAAACTGTGGGAAAAAAACCACAGAAAAAAACCCAATTAAAAGGTGTTTATGTGCTCTGCCCAGACACAAGCACAGGTACCCCAGGGATGTCAGCTGCAGCTGCTCAGGTCACCCCAAAAATGATGCTTCCCTGAAGGGATTGGGGCACTTCTGCCCCCAGATCCACACAGAGACACATCTGGCAAAGGGAACCTCAGGGACTGGGACAAGGCAAGCTCCCAGGTAGGGTCTGTGACCCCTCTCCCAGCACTGGGACACCCTCATACCCTCTGTGTCACCCCGGCTGTCAGTGCCTTAATAACCCCTGGCGCCAAGAGCCGGGCCCTGAGCACGTGGGACACTAATTAGCCCTGTGCTCATTAGCCCAGGCAGGGGGGCTGGGCTGTCAATGGATTTGGGGGGGGATTAGAGCCCCCTTGCCACCCCCACCCCAAAGAGGTGATGAGTCAGGCTGCAGGAGGTGCAGGATCCCACAGTTATCCACAGCATCCCCTGTTCTCCCAGTGCTGGCAGGGACAGGAATTCTTTACCTGGCCAGAGTGATGGATGTCCCTGGAATGAACCCAAAATGGAAGAGGCCAAAGATTAAAACCACCCCCCAAGAGCCCCCTCAGCGTTAACATTTGGTTGAGTGCAGCAGATAAGAACAAGTTAAATTTATCTTCAAAGAACCCCCAAAAGTGACTCTCCTTTAACCCCCCCCCCCACCTCCAGAATAAATCTTCCCCTTATCTGAATTTCCAAGGAGCAGGGCTGGCAGGGGACAGAGTGGGAATGCTGCAGACTGGGTTTAGCCAAACCCCTCTCTGGTTCGGATTAGAGAGGAGGATAAAAGAGCTCGGGGTCCCGGCGGGAGCATAAATAACACGGGATGGGCCCTGAGCAGGGATTTACACCCGGGATTGCTCCAAGCCCTGCACAACAACAAAAAAAAACCAGGGGGGTTGGGCCCTGCCAAGGGGTGATGATGGCTGTGGAGAGGGTGGAAAGGGCAGGAGGTACTGAGTGGGAAGCAGGGAAAAGATGGGATGCAGGAGGGATGGGAGCCTTTGTGTGAGTGGTGTGATGTGGGATACTGTGGTGGGAGGGAGGGGAGAAGGAGAAGGAAAAGGGAAAAAGGAAAGGAAAGGAGAAAAAGAGGGAGGAGAAGGGGAAGGGAATAGGGGAAAGGAAATGTAAAAGAGGAAGGGGAAGAGCAAGAGGAAGGAGCATGAAAAAGGGAAAAGGGGGAAAGCTAAAGGGAAAGGAGTAGGGGAACACAAATGAGAAAGGGAAAGGGAAAGGGAAAGGGAAAGGGAAAAGAGGAAAAAGGGAAAAGGGAAAAGAGGGAAAAGGGGAAAAGAGGGGAAAGGAGAAAGGGGAAAAGGGAAAAGGGAAGCAGACCCTGCCCTGCAGCATCCATGCCGCAGTGTCCCACGTCTCGCATGCCAGCACATCCATGTCCCTGCGGATCGGACAGAGGAAATCGGGCAGACGCAGCCAAATTCCAGAAAATTATTTTTTCATTTTCTCCTTTATTAGTTTTTTATTAGCGGGAAAAACAAGCCAGAGCTGCCTCTGCCCCAGCACAGCCTTCCCCAGCCGCAGTGGCTCCGTTTGGGCTCCCAGCGCTGCCCTGGATGGATGGGAAGAGACTGGATTTAGGAGCTGCTGGAACCCCCCTGCTCTGGTGCGTGGGCAGGGGGCTGGGGAGGCTTCACCCCCCACCCACACACTGTGGTGTCCTGGAGGGCAGATCCACAGGAAATCCCCCCAGGATCCACGTGCTGTGGGAGCAGTAGAGGGGTGAATGAATCCACCTGGGATGGGAAGATCCTGGCCAAGGAATGAGCTCACCACGGGCTGGGATGTGGGGGATAACAAGGGCTCTCTGGCCTTGATGCAATCCGGGGAAGACGCAGCCCGGTGAGAACCATCGGAAAAAGGCTTTGACCTTCCTGGACCTTTGGAAAAGTTGAAGCTGCACCTCCGGCCTGGATTGTGGGGGGGAGGGAAGAGCAGGAGCAGATGTCCCTGCGGTGGGGGACACGTGCAGCAGCCAGGAAGGATGAGCTGGATCAGGAGGTGGGATGCATGGAATGGCCACCCACGGCTGCTCCAGCTTGGATCTGAGCCCTGCAGCATCCCAGGAAGCTGATGCCCTTCCCAGCATCCCTCCCTCAGCAGGAGCTGTGCCACATCCCAGTGCAGCTGCAGGTTCCCCGTGCTGGAGGTGGGAAGGGCTGCCAAGACCCATCGCCCTCCTGCAAAACTTCTCCGGGATCTGGAATCAATTATTGTGCAGGCCCCAGGAATTAGCACATTGCAAAGGCACAGTGACTTCAGGAACCTGGAATGGGATCAGTTTTTGCTCAAATTGTCACCTGCTGCCCCTGCCCGTGCCCAGGGTGTGGGAAGGGCTGGGACACGGATCCCTGGGAGGGCAGGAACACCCTCTCCAGCAATCCACAGCTCCAGCCTCTGGCCAAGGAGAGGTGTCAGGGCTCACTCCCCACGTCACAGGGAATTTTCTCATTCCTGGGTGAAGCTCTCCAGAGCTCTGCCCAAGGTGAGAAGTGACCCTGGGGCTGCCACGTGTGTCCTCCAGCACAGGATGGAGGATCCTGACACCTCCCACCTGAGGCATCTCCCAGTTATCAGCAATGCCTCTCCCCTCCCCTGGCCAGCAGGAAACATCCCGCCGGGATTAGCGGAGTAACCCGAGGAGATACCGGTGGGGATGCTCCAGGGCTGAGGAATTTGTTTGGAAAAGCAGATCCTGCCTCCAGTGGCTGCTTGTGACTGCCTGCGCCAACTCCCAGCGCTTCCCTCCAGGAATCACCAACCACCCCATATTCCTACTTAAACCAGCCGGGAAAAAAGATCTTCTGAGAGGGATAAACAGAGCAGAGGAGTGCAGGCAGTGGGGGCCCCTGGGTGGGACACACCTCACAAACACCCCAGAGCTCAGGCAGTGCAGGCTCTTTCTGGGGATCAGGGTGGGTGTTCATCCCCTGCTGTCGTGGGAATAAACAACAGCCACAGCAACTGCCTAAAATTTTGGGAATATGATCCCAAAAGCCCAGAAAATACCCCAGAGGGATGTCCAGGGATCATGAGGAGACCCTGGTGGGCTCCTCCCTGCAGTGCCCAGGGCAGCTCGTGGAGCTGGGCATCCCAAGACCCTCTTCCTCCTCCTTCTCCTTCTCCTCCTCCTCCTCCTCTCCTGCCCTGGCTGCTGGCTCCAGCTGGAGCAATTTTGCTTTTTGCCTCTCGCCCGCGCTAAGTGAGCTGGAGCGAATCACCCCGGGATTTGCATTAACAGCAGTCGCTACAACAAGATCCCGGCCAAGCACAATACTGAAAACTCGGCTTTCCCCCATCCTTAGTGCTTCCAGATGGAGCCCCTCTCTCCCACCAAAGGGTAGGGGCTGGCCCTCCTTTCTGCTCTTTCCTTCAGCCCCAGGTCCAGAGGGGGTGAGGAGGGACAGATCTGCCCTTTGTCCCAGCTCTGTGCCCAGTGCTGGAGCAGGGAAGAGCCCGGCAGTTTTCCCTGTTTCCAAAGCAGCAGATTTATTTCCGCTTACATCAGAGAAAGTCGAAAAAGAAATATCATCATAAAAGAGAAAGAGACCAGGATATTCTGCAAGTCCCTTGGGATCTGTATAGGGGAAGACATCCTTGGAATAACATCAGCAGCCCCAGCACCGCCTTTGGAGGCAGCCAGGAACGGCCTCTCCGGGCACTAAAAGCACTCTAGCAGAGTGCTAAAAATATTCATTATCCAGGTGGGAATCGTCAGCACGGCACAGGCCCCAGGTATTAAGTAGGTAGCAGGACCTGGCACCAGCTCCTTGGCTTACACCTCCTCACACACATTTGGCTTTGTCATTAGAGCCTCCAGGCAGAGATGTTCCTGAGGAACGGCCAGGAGCAGAGGGGCTGGCTCGTCCCTCTCCCCCCTGTGCCAGGAGACCCCCATCCCATGGAGCTGACAGCTCCTGCATTGGAGCTGGAGCAGCTGGGGCTCTGCCAGGTGCTTCTGATAACAAAATCCGCTGCTTGGTGGGGTTGTGGGGTGTTGGGGAGCACCTGGGTGCCCCACACCCACCAGTGCTGCCGTGTCCCCTTCCAGGGATTGGAATTGCTCCATCCACGTCCTCATCCTGTGGGAAGCTCGTTAAACAATCAGGCTAATTTTTGGCCAGACCTTGCACGAGCCCAGTGCTGCTTTGGGCAGGGATTCCTGCTCTTCCCAGCCATTCCAATAGGAAATGGGTTCCACTGCTTCCTCCAGGTGGTTTTGTTCTTCCTCTCTTTTGTTGGGACTAAACCTCCTGCAGAACTGCCATTGAATCCTCCTGGAATCACAGCAGCTCCCATCAGGATCACCAGCTCCAAGAGTGCACAAAGAACCTTCACACAGATATAAACCCCCAAATTTAAGTCACAGGTTCTTGTTTTTCACCCACACTTTTGCAGCTGCTGCTTCCAAACCTTGCTTTGCAGTCGTGAGGAAAGGGAGGCAAAGCATCCCAGCTGCATGGGGAGAGAACAGGGAGCACAGGGAATCAGGGAATCACAGACTGCTCTGGGTTGGAAAGGGCTGGACAGACCAGAGTGTCCTTCCACCCCTTCCATGGGCAGAGACACCTTCCACTGTCCCAGGTTGCTCCAAGCCCTGTCCAGCCTGGCCTTGGACACTTCCAGGGATCCAGGGGCAGC
>JAOTQP010000099.1:5378857-5389071 GCA_026413545.1 Cichladusa arquata | reverse complement strand
GCATCACTGATGTTGAAAAAGTGGCTAGTATGCTTTACAGAGGAAGTGGGGGCAAAGGGACCAGGGGATTCCTGGCACCTCCTCCAGCTCCCTTCTCCCCAGGTCCCTGTGGGTATCAGGGGACACAGTGGGGGTTCCCCAGTGTCCCCACCACCAGCTGAGCACGCCCCCCCCAGCCCAGCAGCTCTCCAGGCCTCCCCATCCAGAGGGTTCTTCAGGGCTGGAATGAAAAAGCTGAAGTGTAAAAGAACACTGAAGGCAGCAGTGGAAGAACCGGATTTTCTTTTATTTGATTTTTTTTTTTTTCTTTTCTGAAGGATGCTGTATTGAGCTGAACATGACAAATATGCCAGGAATGTTTGCCCTCAGGGCCTGGGAGAGCAGGGAAAGGCACTGCTGGCACCTTATCAATGCAGCAGCCACGGTGTTTGTGCAAAAACAAGTGCCAGGGGCAGGTCCTGGGGCAGCAGCTGCCCGTGCCTGGAGCAGGATGCCAGCAGGAAGCTGCTGTGACAAGGGGGAATGTCACCCTGGCACGATGAGGACCTGCCCTCAGCCTGCACATGGGGCAGAAGCAGCAGCTCTGGCTCTGCTCCCAAGGAACAGGACAAGAGGAAACAATCTCATGATGCCCCAGGAGAGGTTTAGGTTGGGTATTAGGGAACATTTCTTCATGGAAAGGGCTGTCCAGTGGAGTCCCCACCCCTGGGGGGGTTTAAAAGCCGTGTGGATGTGGTACCTGGGGACATGGTCAGTCATGGCCTTGGCAGTGCTGGGGGACAGTGACACCTGATGATCTCAGAGGGCTTTTCCAACCTCAGCGATTCTGTGATTCCCTGACAGAGCTGGCGAGCCCCAGCTCCAAGGAAGCCATGTGCAGCGGGCTGGGGCCAGGGCTAATTAACAGGCCTCGTTAAAAATATATTGTGTTTGCTTTAAACAAGGTTCCCCCAAGCCAGAGGAAGCTGGTGAGGGACTGAGGAGAGATAGCGAGGCAGCAAGAGGCAGCAGGGAGGGGGAGGCGATGCCTGGGTGCATTTATTCCTTCCCTTCCTTCAATTTCTAACCCAAACCAAAGTGTCTCTGTGGCTGGAGGCGCCCTCTCGTCTCATAAAGTCCCACATAGGAAATTGTAAAGTACAGGAAAACAACCCAAACCCCCCTGACCCCTTAACAAACTCCAGCCACAGCCGAAGTTGCAGGGTAAACAAAGCCAAGCCGCAGTCGCCAAATTCTCCTGGGTGCTGGGGCTGTGTTTCTGGTCCCAACAGAGCCTGGATGGCCCTATTGGAGCTTTGATGTCCCCACCTAAGGCTGGATGGCCCCAAAGCCCTCACCCCAGCCCCCAGAGCTGCCCCTCAGCCTGAGGATGCTGATTTTTTCAAAGTCAGAGTCTTCCTCTCCCCCCCACTGGAGATGATGATGCTCTGAGCCAGCAGTTATCATCCTTATCCCATTCAGAGCAGGACTGATGTCCCTTGGAGCTTTGGGGTTTGTCCCCAAGTCTGTCTGTCACCCACAGAGAGGCACCAGCCCTGCTGCAGTGCCATTAGCATCGGTGCCACCGAGGGAATGCTCCGTTTCCCTGGACACCGGTAATTCAGCCAGAATCTGCACAATTTTCTGTGCATAATAGTCCCAAATGTGCTCTCTGGCAGGCTCAGGAATCAGCAGCCCAGCAGAGGCAGCCTGGATTAATCAGGCTGGCCACGACTCGGAACAAACCTGCTGATGAAGCCTTGGCAGCAGCAGCATGTGTGAGGGCTGTCCCTCCCCTCCTGCCCCCACCCTGAGTGAGGGAATGGGAATTTTAACAGAGTGATTGACCACATTCTTCCAGAGCCCTCTGCCACCAGCTCTGTGCCTCCTGCTCCATGTCCCTGTGTCACCCATGTCCCCACAGCAGAGGGACAGGAGCTGGGCAGGCAGGTGGTGTGGAGGCAGAGGGGGTGAAGGGGCTGGGGAGCTCCTGCTTGTTGGGATTCCAGTTCTGGACACTGCCTGGGACATTCAGCCACACACCCCAGCAGGAGATGCCTGTGCTCCTGTCTGCAGCATGGGGCAGGAAAGCCTTGTGGGATGCTCACAGCAAGCCCACAGGTTCACTGTGATCCCAAATCCTGGTGTTTCTCGTCTCCTTTCAGTCTCCTGTTCTCTCTGCCTCCCACACACTCTGGCTGAGATTCTACTGTCCACAGGGTGCAGGTTGGGAGCTTTTCTGGGGTATCCCAACCCACTGACCCCAGGACATCCCATTCTCTGCTCCCCCAGAAGGCATCACCTCCTCTCCCTCTGAAAGGACAGCATGAGCCGTTTTTGGCAGATATTTGTCTGTTGGATGCTGCACTCAGGGCTGGCACTGGCAGCAGTCTGCAGCCAGGATATCTCCTGCATTCCTGGGGATTCCTGGGGATCCTTGGGGTGAGCAGACAGGTCACAGGGACCATGGTGAGCTAGAGAGATTTTGGCACTCTGCTGTGCCCCCTGTGATGGGGGGGGTGGGCAAGAGGGCCAGCCCTGCAGAGTGGGAGGCCAAACACCTCCCCCCTCCTAAAGACACAGCAGGATGTTTACATGATGGATTCTGGATGGTGAAGAACACACAAAGCCTCGAAAAAATAAAATGAATAACAAAAAAAAATAAAAAAATTCCCCTGTTGTTCTCTTCAGCAGATGGAAAATAAACACAGCTGCTCTTCTGCCCCGAGCAGCGGCTGCACACCCCGGCCCTGCTGGTCCCCATGCCCAGGACACGCTGCCCAGGCAGCCAGATACCCATGGGATTGATCCCACAGGAACCCTGAGCAGCCAGAAGGGTGACAGCGTGGCTCTGATGCTGTGTGAGGGGTGTGGGAGCTGAGGTGGCACTGCCAGAGCAAGGAGGGCCGTGAGAAAAGGGATTGCCCACCCCGATGAGCCATCCCAAGGTGGTGCCCATCCTGCCTGTCCAGCCTCTGCTCTGTCTGTGCAGGATGGGGCGGATAAGCTGATGCCCTGCAAGGAGAACCCCTGAGGGGGTGTGGGTGAGGCAGGGGAGAGTCCCCAGCCCAGCTGGAGCAGCAGAGGAGCAGGGACACCACGGGTGTGTGGGGACAGGACAGGCTGCGAGGCCACGGCTGCCCCATCCACGTGGAGCACGGGGTGAAGTGGAGGTGAAACATCAGGAAACACTTTCTGGCTATGGATGGGATCTGGGAGGCAGAGCCAGCTCCCAGCTGGGAGCCCCCTCTGGGGGGACAGGAAGGGGGCTGGGGGGGACCCCCAGGGAGGGCTGTGTGTCTGTCACACTCCCACGGCTGGGATGTCCTGCATCCCTTCGTTCCTCCTGAATTTTAGTGCCAGCAGCAGCTTCTGGCAACACTGCCTGCTGCAGCTCCCCAGTGTACAGAGCCCCCACCCCATCTGACCTGAAACTGGGGAAAAAGGGAACATTTCCCATATTTAGTGTGGAACCACAACAGCTCCCACAGAGGCAGCTGCTCCCTGCAAAGTAACACTCCAGGTTCTGGATTTAAATAAAATACAAGAATCTATAAATCCCACAGACAAGCAGAAGTACAAAATACCCCCAGCCCAAAACCTCCCAGTCTCCAGGTCCAGTGAGACTGGGCTGTGCTCCAGGCTGGGGGATGATCCAGGTAGTTGGCAGGAATGCTGCCAGGGATGCCCGGGGCTGCAGAGATGTTTCCAAGGATACAGGGATGCTGCCAGGGGTGCTGGGGACTGCAGGGATGCTGTCAGGGACTCCCAGGGCTGCCAGAAGCTCTCTGGACTGCTCAGGGCTGGAAGAGTGCTTGAGGCTGGCAGGGATATTGGGATTGGCAGGGGACTCGGGACCGGCGGGGGTGCTCCAGGCTGCGGGGATGCTCCTGTTGGGGAATGCTCCGAGCTGTGGGGCCGATCCGGGATGTGGGATGCTCGGGGCTGGGGGTGACCACGGGCAGGCAGCCGGGGCTGGATGGCAGGGCTCCTCCCGGGCCGCTCGCGTGGAGCTCGGCTGTCCTCTAGCGCACGCCCGGCTCCATGACACGGAGCCGTGGGGCTGGGAAGGGCAGGGAAGGGCTGGGAAAGGCAGGGAAAAGCAGGCGGGACAGGCAGGGAGCACCACCAAGCCCCACCTCCCACTCCCTTCCAGCATCCGCATTTTCAGGCGCTTCTCTATTAATTCAGCATCCCTTTGTACCCCACTTTTTTCCCTCGCCCCTGTCCCCCTTGGCCTTCCACCCCTTTTTGGCCAAAGCTTTATATTAAGTCCCCACTTAATTTAATGGTCTCCAGTTATTCCTTAGGCTTCTGCACCTTTTCTGTCTCCCGTTTTTCATCAACTCTCAGTCTCCTTTTCCCAATACATTTTTATCATCCTCCCACCTCTCTTTGACCTCCCTCCCCTTTTTCAGGCCCCCAATTTTTCCTGGTCTCTACTTGCCCTCAATCATCCTGCACCCGTTTGGATTCCACCCCATTTCGACACAAGGGAACCACCAGGGGCACATGGCAGGGGGAAAGGAGGGGAAGAGTGAGGGAGAAGGGTGAGGGGAGGGGGATGAAGTGCAGGTCCCTGAGCGCTTGGGGCTGTCACAGCCTGAGCAGTCTCACCTGGAGCTCCCCACACACCTGCCTGCTCTGTTTAAGCTCCAGGTGACCTCGCCATCGATGTTACCCCTGCCCTGTCCCCAGGCACAGGGGAAGCTCCCTGGCTTCTGCCAGGGCTGCACAGAGGGACACCTGTCCTTACGCCCCTGTTCCCTCCACGGGCTGGCTGCTTTGGGGCTCTTTTGGGGTCATTTGGGGACCCCGGGTGGCACTGTCCCTGTTGTCCCCGCGCGGTCCCCACTGTCCGCTCGCGGTCTCTCCGCTGTTCCCTCGCTGTGCCCTCGCTGTGCCTGCTGTCCCCACTGTCCCCTCCCTGTCCCCGCTGTTCCCTCGCTGTCCCCTCCCTGTCCTCTCCCTGTCCCTGCTCTGTCCCCGCTGTTCCCTCGCTGTCCCCTCCCTGTCCTCTCCCTGGCCCCTCGCTGTCCCCGCTGTCCGCGCTGTTCCCACTGTCCCCTCGCTGTCCCCGCTGTCCCCTCGCTGCAGTGACCGCAGTGGCCGCGCGAGGGCAGCAGAGCGCCGGGAGCAGCCCCGAGCGGGACCGGGACCGGGACCGAGACCGGGACCGAGCGGGACCAGGATCGGGGACAGCGACACCGTCCGCCACACCAGGCTGTTCCCACCGCCGTCCAAGCTGGCCTCGGACACTTCCATGGATCCAGGAGCAGCCACAGCTTCTCTGGGCACCCTGTGCCAGGTCTCGCAGGATGCTCTGATGGAGCCAGGTGTTGGCTCCTCTCTCTCTCCTCTCAGGCAGCTCCAGGACCTGGCATTGCTCACAAAGGCTTCTTTACGTTCAACCACCAAATAACAGGGGATTGAGGAGCCACCTGTGGCTGTGGGTGCTACCTTTCCCCTTACTCTGAGTCCTGGCCCAGCCCTGGCTGAGGAGCAGGTTTGAGGATCACCACTCCTTTGCTCAGCAGGATGAGGCTCCCAGCAGTTGCTGGTGCAGACCCGGGTCTATCAGCCTGGCCTCGGGCTCTGTGCCCAATCAGATATCCACACATGAACCCCCTCAGCAGCCCCCTCTCCCACCCCCACCGTCTTCAAAGCCAGGGACCTGGCAGTGGTTCTGAAACCCGGGCAGAGCCTCCATGCCATGGCTTGGCATGGAACTCAAAGGCTCAATTAGCAACATCTGCTCTTGTGGGCTGTAAAACCCTCTCGCTGCTCCCCTCCCTTGCTCCGAGTGCTCACAGCTGGGAGCAGCATGGGGCTGCAGCCGCCTGGCCAGGGGAGCTGTGCCCCTGGCTCACAGCTGTCATAGCTTGCTGTGCCACCTCTGCCACCGTGCCACCTCTGCCACCACTCTCCAGACCCCTTCAATCTGCCTGATGGCAGCTGAGGGTGAGGGACACGGAGTGAGCTCTTCTGTCTGGTGAGCAGGGAATGGCTGGAGCTGTGTCAGGGAGGGCTTGGTTGGATATTAGGAAAAGGTTCTTCCCCTAGAGGGTGGTCAGGCACTGAACAGAGGGAAAGGTCTGGAGAACCAGGCTGGGAGTGCTCAGCCTGGAGAAAAGGAGGCTCGGGGGGACCTTCTCCACAACTCCCTGATGGGAGGGGAGAGCCAGACGGGTTTGGGCTCTGCCCCCAGGGAACAGGGACAAGAGGAGAGGACACAGCCTCAAGCTGTCCCAGGAGCGATTCAGGTTGGACATCAGGAGGAATTTCTTCTTGGAAAGGGTGGTTAGGCATTGGAAGGGGCTGCCCGGGGATTCCTTATCCCTGAAAGTGCCTAAGGAAGGACTGGATGTGACACTCAGTGCTATGGGCTTGTTGACCAGATGGAGATCGGTCAAAAGTTGGACTTGATGACCTTGGAAGTCCTTTCCAACCTCAGTGATCCCATGATTCTATGAAAAGCAGCCCCTGCCCTGGAGGCTGGCTGAGAGCCCCCGCCAGCACCCATTGTTCGGGAGCTGAAGCAATCGGAGCCCTTTCCCGAGGAGCCTGGCGGGCCGGGCCGGGCTGTCCCGGGAGGGCCGTATAGCAGCAGGGCTGGACGCTGCTGTCATCATTCCACAGATGCCTCCAAACGCGGCCAAGCGGCGCCACACGAGGCCACCGAGGTCAGGAGGGCGTGGATCCAGCTGGGGGTGGGATTTGTGAATGGGAGCGGGACGGGCAGTGCTGATGGGGTGAGGCTATGTGGTACCCCCTGGAAAGGGGGTCCCTGAGCCCCCACTTGGAGACAGCTGTCCCCTCACAGCCTGGTGCCAGGAGGGGACAAGGGACGGCACTGGCAGGGCACTACTGATGTCTGACACCAGGCACCAAGCGCTTTGCCGCCTTTCCCAGCCTCTTTCCAAAAATGCCCAGTATGTCCACTCCTTCCCCACATTTTGGCCATTAGGTCTGATTATCCTTGATTTACTCGCTGTCTTGGGAGCTCTCAGAGCCTCTCCCTCTGAAGCAACCTCAGCTGCACTCTGGCTGCAGCAAAACATCCCACCCTGGGGACATCCCTTGGGAGATTCCCCAAAACCCCAGTGCCCACAGAGCTGGGGGTGTTCCTTAACTCCTGTCTGGGAGCTGGGTGTACAGCAGGGCAGGCCAGGACTGTCACCCCGTGACAAACAAGGGGTGTGACCATAATCCCATAAAAACACATCATTGAAGCCCTTTGTCAGACCAAGCCTTGGCTGGCACAGCGGGCGGTGAGAAAACACCTTGTGCTGATGGTGACTTCCTCCCTAGTTATCCCCACCAAGGTTCTGCCTCTCAGGTAATCATGGAATCTCCAGATTCCCCAGGGAATCCTCCTGGAGGCAGAGGCTGTTAGAGCTGTCTCTCCCACCTGAGAACCAGGACTTCAGCACCAGCCTGTCCATATCTGCTTGGAGTAAGAAAAACATCCATAAACCACATTTCCCTTGGAATATAGACAGCAAAACGTTCACACAACGCTGCCCATAGTACACCAGCAGCAGCAGTAGAGGGAGAGAAGCCAGAGGAGGGCTGAGCAAAGCTGTTCTCTCCTGAAGGGTCATGTGTGAGCTGCTGGTTTTGCAGGGAGTGGGAGGAGCAGCTAATGTTTTGCCAGGCAGAGGAAACTCCTGGGTGGAAATAGGGCTGTGCCCTGGAAACGGAGCTGTCAGCAAACAGGGCTGGTGCAGCCTCATCTCAGCAGGTGATGCTGAGCAGGGCACAGGCTCTGTGGTGGGTGAACTGGAATGGGAGTGATGAGCTCCTGTCAGAGCCCTGTGGGAACACAGGGGAGGGGAGCAGAGGTCAGGGATGGGCAGGGGGCTCCAACCTGGTGGCTCTCTGGGACACCCTCTCCATGCCCTCCCTCCTGGTTTCATTCAGCCCCAGGGACACAAAAGGACTAGGAGTTGTGGGGCAGGAAGGAAGCTGAGTCCTCAGGCTGGGGAGAAAGCTGAAAAAGGATGGGAGTGAGTGGGGCTTTGTGGGGACAGGCAGGAAAGGACAGCAGGGCTCAGTGTCCCATAAATAACGGGATGCACAAGGTTTGGAGGGGCTCTGTTACTGCCTCAGCTCTTCCTAGACCTGGACAGGATAAGACAGGACAGTGCTGATTTGCCTGCAGCACTCCCCCTGAGACATGGAGTGATGGGACAGCAGGGAATGCTTTAAACTCAAGAGAAGGGAAGTTTAGATGGGATATTGGGAAGAAATTCTTCCCTATGAGGGTGGTGAGGTGGGAAGGCTCTGGCACATGTTGCCCAGAGAAGCTGGGGCTGCCCCTGGATCCCTGGAAGTGTCCAAGGCCAGGTTGGATGGGGCTTGGAGCACCCTGGGCTAGTGGAAGGTGTCCCTACCGATGGCAGAGGGATGGACAAGGTGATGTTTAAAACTCCCAACCTAAACCACACAGTGATTCCTCAAACCTTGGTCTGATCCTGTGTGCACAGAGCAGGCACAGACAGTCCTGGGAAAGAAAACCACCACAGGAACTGCAGACCTGCAGGAACAGCACTCTCAGCTATTCCAGCATCTCCTCCCAGGGGGCTGCGGACATGCTGGAGAAGCAGGAAGGGATGGGGTGGAAGATCCAGAGGGAAGAAGCCCCTGAGGGAGTCACAGGTGTCTGTGCCACGGCTCAGAAGAGCTGAGCCTCCAGCCTGGGTTGCAGATCCTTATATCACTCCTGATGACGTTCAACATTTGTTCGTTCCGGCTGTAAAACCTCTCCTGGCTCTGCACCAGGTGTTTCCCTCCCTCAGTGCCTCAGCCAGGGCTGAGCTGTTGGAGCGTGAGCAGCTCACACACCGTGGCCTTTGTGACTAATGGCACCAGCTGAGGTGACAGTTCCTCCATGAGAGCCCCTTTCCCATGGCTTCCTCACAGGTTAGGATACAAACAGGAGAAGGAAAAAGCCTCTGGTGTCATTCCCCGTGCCTACAGGATCCCACTCTCCTGAGGGAGCTTGGGTAACCAGCTCCAGCACCTCATGGCCTCTGAGGAACTGGTTCATTTTGAGACAGAGCTGGAGGAAAACCTCAGGAATAGGAACACCTGAACCAATTCCCACAGCTGGGGCAGTGCCCAAGGCTGAGGATGGTTTTGTGGATGGAGAAGGAGCCTCCAAGCAGGCTCTGCTTTCTGTTCTGTGTACACTGGGGTTTCATGTTCATAAAATTGTGGAATCTTTTATGTTGGAGTGGCTCTCAGAGACCACCGAATCCAACCATCACCCCAGCACCACCAAGGCCGCCATTAATCCATATTTCCAAGTGCCACATCCACATGATATTGATCATTTCCAGGGACAGTGATTTCACTGCTTTCCTTGGCGTCTGTTTCAATTCCTGACCACCTTTTCAGTGAAGAAAATTTCCCTAATATCCCACCTAAACCTCCACTAGTGCAACTTGTGGCTATTTCCCCTTGTCCTGTCTGTTGCTCCCTGGAGCAGAGCCTGACCCTCCTGGCTCTCCCCTCCTGTCAGGGAGTTGTGCAGAGCCAGAAGATCCCCTGAGCCTCCTTTTCTCCAGGCTGAGCCCCTTTCCCAGCTCCCTCCGCTGCTCTTTATTTTCCACTCCCAGGGAGCTGATGGTCTCTCAGGGTTTAGCCATGCCAAGAACCTCTGAACAGGGATTTAGGGACACGAATAAGGGATGTCCCTGGAAGCTGCTTTTGTTGTTTGGCGATATCCCTCTCCCAGTCCCTCAGAAAAGGAATCACTGGGGGCTCTCTGTGGGTGTGTGGGCAGTGAGGGGACACCCTCTCAGGGGACAGCACGGTGTGTGTGGCTGCTGCTGGATCCCCCATGGCCCCTCTCACTGCGACCTGTTGACACCGGGGATGGGGACGGGACCAGTCCTTGAGGGTGAGGATGGAGGAGAGGATTCAAGTGAGGATGAGTGTGAAGATGATGGCAAAGGTGAGGTGAGGATGAGGGTGAAGACGACAGTGGGGGTGCAGCGGCGGAAAGGCTGAGGAAGAGGCTGAGGGTGAGCCTGAGGGTGCGGATGAGGTGACGGTCAGGGTGGGGGTGAGGCTGAGCGCGGAGCTGCCGCGGGGGCAGCGGCGGTGTGCGGGGCGGGGGTGCCCCAGCCCGGCGCTGTCCCGGCGCTGTCCCGGCGCTGTCCCGGCCCGGCCCGGCCCGCGGAGCCGAGCCGAGCGGAGCTGTCCTTCAGCACCTCGGCAGCGCGGGC
>JAOTQP010000099.1:5352887-5377736 GCA_026413545.1 Cichladusa arquata | reverse complement strand
CGTGCGCCCGGCTGCTCGCCCCGCAGCGCCCGCGGGCCCCCGGAGCTCCCCTGCGCTCGCCCCCCGCCGCCGCCGCTGCCGCCGCCGCCGCGCCCTTCTTCGCCTCGCCCTCCTCCAAAAGGACCTTCCTGCAGGCTTACTTCAGGAACTTCAACCTCTCCTTTTGTGATACTTACACGATCTGGGACCTGCTGCGGGAGATGGCCGGCCCCGACGGCCTGGACTGCAGCCTGGACAACCTGATGGTGGACCTGGTGGTGGCGGCGGCCGGGGCGCTGGGAGGGGAGGCCTGTAGCAGCTGCGTCCAGGCGTACCAGCGGCTGGACCAACACGCTCAGGAAAAATACGAGGAGTTCGACCTCTTGCTGGAGAAGTACTTGCAGTCGGAAGAGTACTCGGTCAGATCCTGCCTGACGGACTGCAAGGTACGAGGGGGCGTCCCGGGTGAGTGGGCCACAGAGGGCTTGGTGGTGTGAGGGTACCGTGGTCCCCCTGCTCTCACACCTGCCTGTCTCTCTCTGCTCCCCAGACCTCTCCTGGCAGTGGTGGTGGGACAGGTCTGGAGCCCTTGGGAAGGTTGGGACAGAGAAGGCAAAGCAGGACTTGGCCTGAACGAGCACTCGCACATCCCTTCACACTGGTGCACACCCAGGCGGCTCCTGACGTCCCATTCCCAACACCCTGCTCCCAGCACCTCAGTCTGAGCACCCAGCTCATGGCACCCCACTCCCAGCACCCCAATTCTGACACTGCATCCCCAACACCCCTCTCCTGACACCCCAATCCCAACATGCCACCTCAGTCCACTCCTGACACCCCAATCCCTACCAGCCTCATTCAGACCACTTTCCATATGCACCCCTGAGGTGGGACCCCTCACCTTTGTCTCAGACCTGCTGCTGCTCCTGGGACAGCCCAAGGTTCTGCCTGGCTGTCATTAGACCAGTGGTGACCTGAGATGAACCATGGTGCCATGGTCCCTTCTCTGTATGCAGCAGCAGTTTTCCAGCTCTTACACCCTTTCTGCCCAGGGAGCTGGCCCAGGGGTGCTGGGACGTGCCTCCCACTTTGGTGTTCCCCCCAGTGTCACTGACTGCCCCCAGCCCTGGGGCACAGTCCCTGTTCTGAAAGCTGATGGGTTGGTTGTGTCTCCCAGCATCAATGGGATCAAGGCTCAGGTTGGAGCCATCTCCTCTCCCAGATGAGAGTTGTGGTTGGATCTCCATTGCACCCCAGTGTGGTTCTGCTGGATGCTCTGTTCTTACAAACCCGTGGTGCCTCCAGTTTCCACCTGCTCCAGGCTGCCTGGCTCACCTGTGCACCCTCCAGACATCACCTCTGGGACATGCAATGGTCTCCAGAATTAAACCTGTTTCCCTTTCTTGGAGCTGTGTCTTGGGGTGTGTGACAGCATTGTCCCCACTGGGATGGTGGCAGAGCTTCCTCCCTGGGTTAGCTGCTCCTCTTCTGAGACAGGAGTTTTGAAGGACACTTGGAGTTACAGGGCAGCTCTTGAAGTGATGTTCATGCCCTGGGAAAATGCAGGGGCAGCACCAAGAGCAGCGCTGGGACACTGAGGTGTTGTCTTTCACCAAGGGGACATTGGTGAGGTCCTGGTCACTACTGCAAGGGTCGCTTTTGTGAGGAGCTGGGTTTGAGCAGGACCTTGTGCTTGTGTTCTGGACCTGGGCCAAGGCAGCTAATTACAGTCTGCTTCCCAAATTCTCCCTGTGGTTTCCAAGGGATGTAGTATTCCACCTGCTCTGAGTAGTTTGGTCCTGCTGCTCCACTCCCACAGGGAGTTTGGTGCTGTCCATTGTGCTGCTCCTGCTTCCAGGGGCCCAGCAGGATCAGGATCTCCCTTGCCATGTCTGGTGGAGCATAAACGTTCCAACCTCAGGTTTAGCTTCCATCTCTGTTTGGAGACCCAGAGAAAGAAGTGAAAGAGGTGAGAATATAATCATTATGTTGGGGCTTCAAAGTATATAAAAAGAGAGCTGTGCTTTGATGAGTCTCCATTAAGTGTCCCTGGGTTTAACATCCTTGCTGGGAGAGCAGGAAATGTGCTGGGGAGATGCAGAGCTGGAGGTAGTGGCAGGACTCATCCCTCTGAACTGGTTCTGTCTTGTGTCAGTGCATTCTTAGAGCATCTGTGAGCTCCAGCCTTGCATTCCACAGGCAGCACTTGGGAAGCAACAGGAGGCAGGAGCAGCAGGGACAACCTGTGCACACTCCCCTGGGCCACCCACTGGGAAATTCCCATGGGAGTGCTCCCACCAGAGCCCTCACAGCTCCCATCCTTTTGGTTGCTCCTGAAAATTAGCCTCCTTTGCTTAAGGCCATTCACTCCATATTTATGTGTCTTGCTCCAGCTTTTCACATCCATGAGACTCAGCTTTTCCCTCTCAGTGGCTGTTCCCCATCTGTGAATTGAAGCTAATGCCAGACCCTTCCAGCACTGTGGTGATGAGCGAGTTTTGGCCTGATTTCGAGTCCTCTGGACTTGAGCAGGGACTGCAGTTACTCATTGCCTTGGAAAAATGTGGCTGGCGGGATTTTTGAAGCAGGTTGAGTTTATAAATCCCATCCAGGTGCTGGATAATACCTGTTTGTGAGGGATGGCAGAGCTATTGCTTGATGGTGATAACATCTGAGAGCAAACAACAGGAAAACAGGAGAGGAGTGGAGGAAAACAGAGTGGAATGTGCAGCTCGGCCAGTGTGAGAGCTCCTGCAGAGCCCTCACAGCAGGATTCTGGCTGCAGGAGCTCTGGAGCTGGAGAAACAGGATTTAAATGATATTTCTGGGACACGGGACTGGGAGCAGGGCTGTGCATGGAGCATTAGTGCTGCTTCCCATTCACATCCCTGCCATACTATAACAGCAGCTGGAAAATTGAAGATGAGGAAGCACAGCAGCTCCAGCTCACCTGCACAGCCTCCCTCTGCAGAGCCAGGGTTCCCTCTGGAATTTGGTGCCAAAGAAGTGTGGCTCACTAGACAGCTCACAGGGAGCTCTGTGGCACCCAAACCACTCCAGTGATTTTGGCTCTTTAGTTTCACCTGATTTCAAACAACAGCAACACCAAATCCCAACTGGAGCTGCCAGTTCCTTCCTATGGCAGCAGGTTTCACCCCCAGCTAAAAATGTGGAGGCTTGTAAGTGTTGTGGATTGGTTTAGGAGGACATATAAGTCCCTGTTAATAAATCCTCTGGAGAGCTGCCCTCAGGTTTGGGGGGGAAAGGCAGGTGCTGTCAGGAGGGGAAGCAGCATCCTAGGCATCCCAATCTGTCTGTGCCTGGACATTGGGGAAGACTGGACCAAAGTCTCCCTGGGAGACAGGAATCCCATGAAATGGTGAGGTCTATGTGTAATTCAGCTGCTGAGATTACTCAGTGCTGTAATACTCTCCCTTTTTATTTTCTGCTTGGGGATCATTCCTGGGCAGATCCCACTTTCTGTACATGTTCTTATTCCCGTGCATCACTGTCAACTTCCAAATCACTCCCTGGAAATGTTTTATCTGTTACTCTTACAACTAACCCCAGAAATCCCTGTGGTTGAGAGACAGTAAACCATGAGAATGCACTTCTGGGATTTATTGTTTGCATTTCCCATTTGGTGGGATTTTGGGGGCTCCCACAGGGATGCTCATGGACAGGGGCACCAGCATCCTGTGGACAGGAGGAAGAGGGAAGTGGGTCCACAAGGTCCATCCACCTTCTCAAAAACATTTCACCTCATGCTATGAGGATGTGCCTGCCAGCTGCTGGGTGATGGTGCTAGGCAGGGATGATGTGGATAAAAGGTGGAAAACGCTGATTTTTTTTTCTGAACATAAGAGGGAAAAGTCATTAACTGAGTCAGGAGCAGCTGCTGGCCGCCTCCATCTCGCCTGTTGCTGTGTGACTTGTACCCTTTGGCACTGCAAGACACAATGAACTTGGTGCACTGAGCAGTTGTGGGGACACTTTGGAGCATCTTCCAAAGGGGCTTGAGGAGGTCACAGCCTGGGGATGTGGATATTGGACTCGAATATCCATCAGGAAATGTGGGGTGACAGCAGCACGCAAACTGTGAGCCCAGGCTTTGCAGGACTTAGTGCAGGAGGAGATCACTGTCCCTCCAAAGCAATGCCCTGAGGGGTGCTTAGGGCTCGTTTGTGCCTTTTCCCCATCTTTCCAGACAGGAAAAGGGCAATGTTGCTCCAGCTCAGACACCAGATGAGAGCTCTGCTCCTGCCAAGGCTGAGCTCTGCGTGCTGGCTCCCGCCCCAAAAGCTCCCAAAAGTGCCCCCTCCCACCAGTCCTGGGGCAAATCAAGATCTATGGGACAAAGCCTGTGGAATTAAGGAGTCATTAGGCTGCAAGAAACAAAGCTGTGCTGAGAGAAGGGCTGACAGGCAGGAGGGGGCTGGCAGCAGAGCTGGGCAGGCTGGGCTGGACAGGACCTGTAGCATCTCAGATGTGATTAGATTATCAGGATTCTCTGCGTGGCTGTGGGATCTGGTTCTGCACCTCTGGTTTCCCTGGCACCCCTGGCAGGGCAGGATTTCACTGCCAAGGTTTGGATGGTGTTTCTGTGTGGCAGGTGTGCAGTGATGTGAGAAATGGAGGCTGTTCCTGCTCTGGCATCACCCCGGCACAGCCCACATGGAGCAGGGAGCAAATCCCCAGTGCCCAGCTTCAGCAGCCTCTGGGTGTTTTCTGGCTCTTGTTTAGCCAGGAATAGCATCAGCAATCAGCATCCCTCCAGAGCATCCCTCCCTGTGGAACATCCTCTGGAAACCCAAGCCTGCTTGCACCAGCAGTTTTGGGAACATTATGTCTTGGGTTTACCCAAGAGGTAAACCAAGAGGTGCCAGGGGCACCTCTTGGGGGAACCAAAGCAGCATTTTACATTCACAAAAGTAGTTAAAGTTGAGGGGGTTTGGGCAAGGCTTATCCAAAATGCTGCTGAACCTGGTGCACTCCTGCTCCGAGCCTGGATGGCTCCTTGCACAGAGGGAAGGTCACTTGAGAACCACAGCAAAAGTGATTTCACCAAAACCTTGTGCTTTTTCTAAGGGAGTTATTTTAGCAGTGAGGCTTCCAGAGGATCTATGCATGGGTGACTGCAAAGTTGCACCCTGGACCTGATCCCCTGTGGATCTTTTGGTGCACAAGTGTCACATTTGTGCACCACACACCTGTGTCAGCTTCAGAGCTTCTCCTCCAGAACCAGCCTGGCCAGTGAGGCATTTCCTGAGGTGAAAAAAGGTTCCAGAGTGAATTCCAAAGCAATTCCAGCAGATCAGTGCAGTCATTTGGCAGCTTGAGCAGGAGCACAGGCATGGGCTTAGCCATGTGTGTGGCTCCATGTTCCCCCCACCCATTCCATGGGAGCAAAGGGAATTTTTTGCAGCCCCACAAAGATGTGATTCAGCTGTATAAAGAATTGGGGCCAAAGGACCATTGGTGGCTTTAGTCTGCAGGTGCTGTGGCTGCAGCCTCTGGCACAGCCCAATTCCAGTGCCTTGTGTCTGGTACCTTGAAAACTGAGATCAAGGCCTGGAAAACAGGAGGAACAAAAACTGAACTGATGGAAGGAGTTTGCCCCTTGGAATAAAAGATGTAGAGGTGTCAGGAATGCACCAATGGTACCTGAGACTTGGGAGGGCTGCAAGCCAGGCAGGAGTGGGGATGCTCAGATGGTGCTTGGACAGTCCTGAGTTTTGCTTGGGGTTGAGACATCTCAAGCTGCCTGGGAGTGTGTGGTGGGCTGGAGGCCGAACCTACACAGGTGCTGTGGGGTGAAGCAGCCTGGGGTGGGGTCAGGGTGTGAATGGGAGGGATTTATGGGGGGATTGGGTGGTGTTTGGCCACCTCTTTTGGGCTGATTGCCTGTCAGTCCTTGTTGTCTGCCTGTCCTCACCTGTGTCTGTCAGTGGTGCTGTGGGTACAACCACAGGTTTTCCAAGGCAGCAGCAGGTCTCCATGGAGCAACAGGCAGGCCAGCAAATGGTGCAGGGACGAGGGAGGGTGACATCTGTCTCCATCAAAGTGTCACCAGTAGCTCCAAGTGCCACAGGCTCTGTGTGCTCCTGGCTGTGCCTGCTGCCATCAGTGCCAGATGCAAGCCCAGGTTCTCCGTGTGTGCCCATCCCTGGGAGCATGGCAGGCACAGGGGCTTCACCAGCAGGGTGGGACAAGCTTCTCCTGGTGGGAGATACCACCTCAGCAGCTGGAGATGGAAAGTATCCAGCTGCTCTGTGTGGTGCAGGAAGGCTCTGGGAGTCAGGAGCTCAGCAGCGTGTGCAGTGATATCAGCAAAATGTGAGATCTGGGAAAACAACACCCCCCCCAGCCCCCTTGCTGTGCACATCCATTGTCACAGCCTGCCCGTGGTCCTCCAGATCAGGCTGTCTTGCCACGCTGCTTTCCCTACCAGGCAGTGATCTGTGCTCCCCATGGACAGAGAGATCTGCTGGTGCCACGCTGACTCCAGCCCTGTGTGCATCCCAGGGAGAGGAGGCAGCACCTCCCACACCAGCACCAGGAGGTGGGAGAGGGTGCACAGGGTGTCTGCCTGAGCCCACCGGGAGCTGCTCCCTGCCTGAGGCCAGGATTCTTTCCCATCAGGGAAGGAGCCGTTCGTGCCCAGCAGGGATCACACATGGCCTGGCCTGACCCCGGTGCTGGGCAGTGCCAAGGATCACACACACTCAGAGGGTTTGTCAAAACATCCCACAGCCCCCGGCCTGTCCCTAGGGATGCTCCACAGGCTTTTCCTGTGCTGCAGGCTCCAGAGCTGCCCTCCCTGCAGGGTGGGAGGGGCAGAGGCAGGATGTGCTTGGCTGCCGGGGGCTATTCCCGCTGTCACCGGGATTAGGTGACATTAGGATGCGACTCATGCCTGGCTCCACGCAGGAGCTCAGCTCTGCTGTCCTTTGAAGGGCAATGACTCAGGGACAGCAAATCTGTGAATGAGACAGGGAGGCTGCCTGGGCAAGAAGTAGCCATCTGTCCACGCTGCTCCAGCCCCATTCCCGTGGGCAGAGCTGGCAGCTGCCTGCCCGGAATGGCTCAGCTCGCCTTCTTCAGCCTCGCTCCTCTTCCCAGCTCCTGCCTTTTCCCTGGGGCCTCTCTCCCAGCTGTGCTCCTGGGGTGTCACAGGAAGAGCAGTGCTGGCAGCATTGGCTCCCCCAGATGCCGCCAGCGTGGCTACTCTGTTAAAAAAGCAGCATGAAATAGCCTCACCTGGCAAGGATTTGGTTTTCCAGAGCGCTGCCTGTGCCAGCATCCTGGTGTTTCTGGTCCTGGCTGGAGAAGGAAATGCCACCTGCCCTGCTCATCCTCTTAGGAGTAACAGATACACGTGTTTGGCATCTTGGCTGGAATCTTATCCCTGCACGGCAGCTCTGCAGCGCTGCTGGTGGGTGGAGGCTGCAGATGGACAGGAGAGCGAAGGTAGAGCTGGAGAGGGGGCCTGGAAGTGGCTGGGAGGGGGGTTTTCCTGGTGAGGGGTGTGCCAGCGCCTGGGTTTGCCCAGATCAGGGAGCCTGGAGTGCCCTGTGCCTGCAGGCACCAGACCTAAGCATTCCCCACTGCTGATGGTTACAGAGGGAGAGGAGGCAAGTGTATTTTCTTGGAATTTTCTGAACAGCCACAGTTTGGGAAGCGCTGGCAGGACAGGAGGTGTATTTCTGCCTTTAGTGTAATGAGTTCTACCTGCTTCAGACCTGGGCATCTCTCTTCACTGATCTCACCACTGATCTTCAGTGTTATATTCCTTGGAGCTGGTTGTCTTCGGTGTCATTTTCCATGGAGCTGGATGTGGAGAGGAGGAATTCACAGGGGTCTCTGCCTGTGTGTGCAGGGAGCAGTGTTTTTTCTGCCATGCTGTCATTCCTTGCTCTCCCATTCAAATGAGACTGTCAGGAAGCACCAGGAGCTCTGGGGTGGCAGCGTGGCTGGAGCATGGTCCTGGGACTGCTCTCCAGACACCCTTTGCTCATGGGAATGCAGGGAAGCATTTTCACTCTGCAGAGCATAAGGAGGGACAGGGACAGCCCCAGCCCCAGCCTGTCCTGGGCATGCTCCAGGGGAGAGCAGCAGGAATGGGGCTTCCCTGCAGTAGAGCATCCCTTGGGATTCGCTGCCTGAGGAGTGATGCCAGCCAGGAGCTGCCTGCCTGCTGCTCACCATGGAGACTCAGAGTTATCCTGAGGCTTTCCTGCCCTGGAAGGGAGAGGGAGATTTCTGCAAGTGGTGTTCAGCCAGAGGTTGCAGCTCTCAGGTCTGACATGAGCCATGGCCTGTTGTGTGTCTCCAGCAGTAGGAGCTGCCAGGAGTGCTGATAAGCATCTCAAAAACATCTTTGCTTGTATTTAAGGGACCTGTGGGCACAAGCTGAGGTGACTGCAAGGCCCAGCATGAGCATGGAAAACTGCACTTCCCTGTGACCATGGAAGGTGCCCAGGAGCCAGGATGCTCCTGTCTCCCTGCTGTTTGCTCCATGAGGGAGCAGGGATGGGCCAGATCCTGCTTACCCATCTCCATGGAGTGCACAAGGATGACATGAGGGACCAGGCTCCTCCTGCTGCCTTATACCTGTCCCATTCCCACTGCCACATGCCCCTGTCCCATTCCCACTCAGGCCAAGGGGGAACCTCACAGGATACTGTGCAAGGGACTCCTGGCACAGTACAGGATTGGGCCCTTCCATAGTCACAGGGAAGTGCACAGTTTTCCACTCACACCATCCTGAGAACAATTTTCCAACCTCACCACTTCCTTGGAAGGGGGATGAGCAGAGAAACTTCTCCCTCACCCCCATCACTGGTGGGTAATTTATGGCTCGTGGCACTGAAGTGTCTCGCCTTTATTTTTTTATATCCTATCTAATGTAACAGGATGTTCTCATTAGCTGTATAAATGTTTAATCCATTTTTGAATCCTGCTAAGCCCCTGGCTGCAGCAGGATCTAATGGGAGTGAATTCCTCAAGCCATCCTAATGGATTGCAAGGACCTCACTTTCCCTCTGTCCCCAACTTCATCGTGTTCAGCTTTAGTTTTGCAGAGGTCTTTAATTACTTTCTAAGTCATTGGGCTTGTAGGATGGGCTGGTATCTGACCCACTGAGGGCTGGCAGGTGGGGGACTGAGCAAGTCCTGAGGAGGCCATGGAGCTGCTCCAAGGGCTGGAGCCCCTCTGGAGCCAGGCTGGGAAAACTGGGGGCGTTCACCTGCAGAAGAGAAGGCTCCAGAGAGACCTGAGAACTCCTTTCAGTGCCTAAAGGGGCTCCAGGAGAGCTGAAGAGGGACTTGGGACAAGGGCTTGGAGGGACAGAGCATAGGGGATGGCTTCCCACTGCCAGAGGATAGATGGGATATTGGGAAGAACTTTCCTCAGAGTGTGGTGAGGCCCTGGAACTGGAGGCCTGGTCCCCCCTCTTCCACCTTGGGGCCATGTGGTGTCACAAGGACAGAGCCCTCCAGATGCCAATGAGAGCTGCTCTCTCCCTGGCCACCAGCTGTTTGTCCCTGTCTCCTAGTGTCCATCCCCTTCCCACACAAACCTCCACACTCTGTCTGGCCTTGCCTTCCTGACAAGCTGCTCTTCTCTTCTCTAAAGCCCAGCCAAGACCCTTTTTGAACGGGGAGCACAGAGCAACAGCCTGGATTAACTGCAGCCTGGGAATGCTGGTCCCTCTGGCCTCACTGTGCTCCCAGGCTGGGATTTTGGGACAGGAACTGGCTGTGCCTGGGGTCTGGCAGCAGTGCCCACGGGCAGCCCACCATGGCTGGGCCACCCTGTCCCAGACACTGCCAGGGGACACAGCCAGGGTGTGAGGAGGGGGCACTGAACAGGGGAGTGACATCAGGAATGTCAGTGAGCAGAGCACTGTGACCCTGTGCTCACCCCCCTTGGAGAGAGGATGCAGCTACCCCGAGGTGGAGTCTGATAATGAAATGGAAATATTCCATGGGAATTGGGATGTTTTGTAGCAGTGATCTGGGATCAGGAGCCTCCTGCAAGGGGCTGGGGCTGTAGGAGTGGTGGGGAAGGGCTGGGTGGCAAACAGGGGGTAACCTCCAGCCAGATCCCAGCCTGCACTGGGAAAGGTGGCAGCTGTGGTGGGGGGGAAGGGCTGCAGACACTGCTGGGCAGAGACATGGAGCAACCTGTGACATGCTTGGAGACAGGCACTGGCTGTGGGAAGCAGGAGGGCCTGGCAGTGTCACTGCCTTCCTGTTCATCCAGCTGTGCCATTAATTACTGTGATTAATCAATAGGCACAGGCACATGGCCATGTTGGGGTGCCATGTGCTCTGTCCCCTCAGCACAGGAGCTGCCAGAGGTGTCCAAAGTGAGTTCACAAGCTCTGCTCTTCCAGGGAATGTTCCTGCTTTGGTTCAACCATGAGCACAAGCTCTTCCTCCTGGGCTTGTTCCAAGGGCCGTGTGGCATCTGCTGGGATGAGACCAGGCTTTTCCCTGGGCTCTGCACACAGCAGCCCTCGGTGCCTTGAGCACATGAGCTCTGACTGTGCTGTGTGTCCCCTGAGAGCATTCCCAGGGCTGGCAGCTGGCACTGCCACCCCCCAGCCATCACCTGGGGGTGCTGGGGGGTGTGTGTGTCATTGCAGGGTCAGTTTAGGGTGCTGGTTCTCCCATCCTTTCCCACTCCAGTCCTTCCCAGGGCATGTGTTGAGCTGCCTGATATCATGACATAGTGGGACAGTTGTTACCTGAGCCCTAAGTGTGTCAGGGGTGTGGGAGTCACACTTTAAAGATATTTTCTCTTAGTTTGGACCAATGAGCACCTGGGGTGTTGTGTGACTGGGTTTGAATGGCTTGGAGGGGAAAATTTGGGGCTTTTTCCTCTAAAAGAAGGAGTGTTCAGACAGCCTCTTTAATCCAAGAACTGAGAATTAAAGCTAAAATGCTGTACTTTAAAAATTAAAACTAAAAGTTTAAACTTTAAAACTCTTAGCTGCTTGAAGAGGTGATTGAGTGGTGAGTGAGTAGCTCTTCCAGGTAATTTGGGAATGACTTAATCACTCAGGTCAAAGGGATATGGTCTGGTCCTGTGGGATGTAGGTGGGAAGCCACAGTTTGGGAGCACAGGGGACATTCCACTGCCCAGGACCTTCCCTGAGGATGAGCCTGGTCAGTGCCAGACCTGGACCCCCCCATGCCCAGAATGACACACAATAAGCAGGATGCAAACTGATGTCATGGATTGGATGACTGAGGGAGAACCAACCCTGGAGAGGGGTGGGCTGCAGGAGAGCCTGGAGTGGGCACATGCCAGCCAGCCCAGCAGCTCCATGTGGAGTTCCAGTGGTGTTGGAGGAGCACCCACTCCACTGGGATTCCCAGCAGTGCTGTTCCTGCAGCCTGTGTGCATCCATCCCCACTCTCCATCCCCATCCATGTCCCAGGCATTCCTGCTGGCAGCCCCATCCCTCTGTGCCCTCTGGAGCTGGGTACAATGGGCACAGGCTCCCCTGGTTGGGAAACGGAGGAGCTGTGGCTCCAGGGCTGTCATCACCAGGAAAAAGGCAACTTTATATTAAAAATGAAGGAAAAACAATACAAATCTTATAATCCTGTCCAGTTGTTGGGGTTTAGGGTTGGGTTGGTGTTTTTCTCCCCCCTCTCCTAACCCAGAGCATGTGAATGTGTCAAGGCAGGGATAACAGCTCCAGAACTATCAAAGAAACCAAAAATCAGCTGTTGCAGAGATGATGTTGGAACAGCCCATAGCAAGGATAATTTTTTAAAAAGTCTTAAAAAAGCTGGTTTAAAGCTCCACATTGTTACTGTCCGAGTTAATTGGATACAGTGGTAATTGGACATTGCAGATGTGTTTGTGACTCCTCCTGACTGGCCCTGGACCTCAGTATTCCCTTAATCCTCTGCCATCCAAGGGGGCTTTTCTCTCCCCCCCAGCCTGTCCTGCTTCCCTCACTGCATCCTGATGTGCCAGAGCTTGGAGAGCTGCCCGAGCAGCTCATTAGCAGTGCTCATTTCCCTGTGTCCAAGATTAATGAGGCACAGCCACTCCAGATGCTCCTCTCAGGCCAGGATGGAAATGTGAGTCCCAGGAGCTGCTCTGAGAGAGGAGGGGGCTGCTCCAGGCTGGGGGTCTGGCAGGGACAGGCAGGGATTTTTCTTCCTATCCCTGCAGGGAGCTGGGTGCACCCAGTGAGAAGAGGGAAAGGAGGAGAGTCATGATGACAGAGCCCAACTTCCAGAGTGATCCTCACCTCTGGTCCAAGCACACTCCTAGGTTTCCTTCTGGGGTTATTATGTAGGGAAAAGCTCCTTATTTCCCTCTCTGCCTTCCAGTCTGCATCTCCCCCTTCCAGAGAAGTGGATTTTGGGCTGAGGATGCTGCCCCAACCCCTGCCTCTAATTAAGGAGAAGGGTTTGCTACATTTGTGCCATTAGCAGGATTTTCCTTGGGGAGACTTCCCGAGCATTGATTCCTGTTCAAATGGGAAAACACCACTTTGTTGTGTTGATTACAGCTGGCATTCCCAGTGGGGATCCAAAGTATCCCAAGCACTGCATCCTCTGCAGTGATGGTGTATCCTGAGAATGCTGCTCCGTTCCTGTTCCTGGGTTCTCCCAAAGTGTAGCTGGGATGGTTCCACAGGCAGTGACAATCTTTCCAACGTACTGGACTGGCCTTGAAGTGGCCAAATTTGTGCAGAAATGATAAGGACACAGAAAGACTTTGGAAAAGCTGTTTGGTGGGGAATGCTGTCCTGACAGGAGACAGAGGGAACAGTGCAGGCAGGGAAGAACTTCCATTTGGCACAGAATTCCCTGTGAAAGCGCCATCCCTCTGTCTGCTGCTTCCAGATCCCACTGGAAGTGTGAGCAGACAGGGAGCTGAATTCACTCTTGGAAATCCAATTCATTTTGGGTTTTTTTAATGTCTTTTATGATGAGGTTTTTCATCCCACCTGCAGAATTCCAATGTGGACAGATAGCCTGTCTTCCTCCTTCCATATAAATTGGATGTCTGAAGTTGGCTCCTTTCCTAGGCAGCCAAATTCCATGTGCTTTCTCAGAGTCACACAGCCAGTCCTCCAGAGCTAAAAATGCAGGAAGAGGGCACCAAACTGAGCTATTTTGGAGTTGAGGTCACTTATATTTACTTGGCCAGGCTGGAGGTCTGCCAAAGCCAAACCAGAATGGCAGGAACACTGATTGCAACCCAGCCCGCTTCCTGAAGAATCCAGAGAGGGCAAGGATGGAAACCAGGGAGCTTTCCTAGCTGATCTAAGCAGGGAATAAATTTCTTCCTGTCATAAATTCTCACATGTCCATTTTAACAGCAGAACTAAGGGAGGGTAACTTTGGAGATACCAAAACCATGAGCATCTCAGGGAATTTGCTCCTTGTCTGTGACATGGATCTCTGTGGGTGAGTGACAGGAGGACACTGGGATCTCCTGGAGATCCACCTGTGTCTCAGCCTGATCCCAGTGAAGTGGGAGAGCCCTGTTGGACAGGTCTTGGATGTCTCTGTTTTTGAGTACACACAGGAGTTTCCATCCTGCAGAGCTGCAGGAATTCCTGCTGCAGCACCTGGAGGATCTGCCACAAGGGAATGGCAAGGGCTGGCTGGGGTCAGTGCTTCCCTCAGGGAAGGCAGGTGCTCTGGAAAGGGAAGGAAGAATGGAAGGCAGCCAGGGAATCCTGGTTCAGGTTCTGGATGAGTGCTCCAGGTCTGCCCTCCCCTGTGGTATCACCAGCTCCTTGCAGTCTCTCCTTCCATAATTTCATTAAATTCATGGAATGTCCCTGTGTGTGACCCCAACCCTCTGCCAGACTTCCCTGATGGGAATCATCACAAACATTTTAGGGGGAACATGTGTGGATCCATGCAGAGCCAGCTGTTTCCACATGAAAGCAGAATGAATGCAAATTCCTGTAGATTTCCCAAATTCCTGTAGAATTCCTACAAAGCTCTGGGAAATCTGTTCTGGCTGCCTTTTCCTCCCAAATCTGGAGCTGGGACATCTCAGGTAACACCCACAATCGTGTGCTGGAGCACTCAGTGTACTCTCCATGCCAGGCTGCATGTGAGCCCAGGTGGGAGCTGGGATGTGACTGGGATCTGGGAAGCAGCGTGGGAGAGAGTCAGAGCTGGGAATAAGATTGGCAGGAAATGGGAGTGAGTAAATCAGCCGAGCTTGCCTGAGTTGTGACTAAAGGGGGAGCGTGAGACATCTGCAAATATTAGAGATGTGTAAACACAGAGCAGGGAGAGGGAATGGTAGAGGGAATGATTGAAGGGAGTGAACTTTTGGATGGAAAAATATAGGTCAAGTATGAAGGAAAACTTGTAGGCAGCGAAATAAGTGCTGTAAAACAACCTCCTTGGGAAACACGAGGAGGTCCCACTGATGGAGATGTTTATCCTAAGGCAGATGAGGCCTGGAATAGAGGCTGAGCTGGAGGGATGGATTCAGGGTGTCCATCCCACGTGGGGCTGGGCACACCAGTGATGTCCATCCAGCTCCTTGGATGTTCATAATTCCCCTTTAAACTGCAGGCTGGTTGTGGTTTAGTTAATCCATCTGGATTTTAATCCTGAAAACTTCATGGCTTTGGGGGGAACTCACCCACCTGACTTCAGCCAGTTCAAATTCAAGCAGGTCATCCATACCAAAATCTGTCCAAAATCCTGGATGGTCATCAGGGGAAGGAGAAGCTTGTCCAGCCCCTTGCTGCCAGATGCTCTGAGGATCGGGGTGTTCTCAGGAAACCCTCTCCTTGTTGTTCTAAAGGCAGCCCAAATAATTAAGTTAATTAATAAGGCCTCTCTCTGTTTTGCTCTAGATTACACTGCAGTGTGTCTGGAGTGTATGGAAACAACAGTGTCATGTCCAGGCAGGGATTTGTTGAGTCCTCAGACTGGAATAAGGATATCTGGAATAAGGAAGTCTGGATAAATCCTGGGCAGTCAGTGGGTGCTTTGGAGCCCATTTTACACCCCCTGGTGCTGTGTCCCATCAGTGCCAGCTGTCACTGTCCCCTGAGCTCTGTGACCATCCTTTACATCCTGTTGAGGTTCCATAGCAGCAGTGACAGGTCCTGCTTTCCCAAAGGAGAAAAACACATGGTGCTTGCAGAGGGCCAGAGATGCAAATCCAGACATGGACACTTTCCTGCTTGTGTCCTCACACTCTGGAGCCATTCCACTGTGTCCCAGTAATTAATATCCAGCAGGACAAGGAGAACAACACCTGCATTCCCACATCCCAGGGGATAGCCCTGGCCTCAGTACTGGGGACTGCTCCAAAACATTCACTCCATAAATTGTGTCCTGGTGCCCATTGAACTTTTTGGGATAAAAGTTGCACCAAAGCTAACACAATTCTGTGAAAATTCTGGGTTTCATGATTTGGCATTTTCCAGGAAAAAAAAAAAAAAACAACAAACGAAAATAACTTGCCAAGAATTTCCCAACCAACTTTAATCCTAAGACACCACCGTGGTCCAAACAAAGGAAACATGGGGAAACAAAGAAGTGATGGGTTTAAAGCCTCCAGAAAATGAAAATGCAGCTGGAAGGAGGAGCACAGGGTTTCTCTAAGCATGCTGAGGGGGGAAACTCACTCCCTTTGACTCACAGGGAGCCCTTTCTAGCTGGTTTCAAAGGAAATTGAATGTGGTCATGGAATGACCATGATGCTGTCACTTGTATCCACATGAGTTCATGGATGAGCTGGAAGTGCCACAGGTTCCTTGCAGCCTGAGGAATGATGCACACCAGGAGAAATGGGAGCTCTCCTTCCCTCTGCTACAGCCAGTGGAGACAAACAACTTCCCCTATGCCTGATGCTGAGGAGATAAGGGAAATTTGGGAATATGGTTATAACTGAGGCCATATGCCCAGCTGTGGGCACATGGAGGCTGGAAGGGAAGAGGGAATCCCAGGACTGGACAGGCTGGAGAGACAGGGAATGTGGCACAGCCTGCAATCACAGCTGAGCCCCCAGGGTGCTCTTCCTTCTGGAAATGTTGCCAAGCACAGCCTGAAATATCAGAAAGGTGAACAGAGCACATGGAGACATCTGTATCACTGGTACATCCCAGTGCCACAACATCCATGGAAAATGAACAAGCTTCCCCTTGAGCCAAAAGAAATGGCACAGCAGAAGTTCCAGATGTCAGGGAATTGAAAATCTCTCCCAGGACCTGCTAGGGAAGGTGAAGAAAGTGTTACTTGGTGGCAGAGAGGGACAGGCTTCTGTCCAGCAGCTTTTCCAGCAGGAAATTTCCAGTTAAGATCAGCCCATGATGTGTTTTGCTGTGCCATGTCCAGAGCTGGTGGAGGCCCAGGTACTTTAGAGGAGGTGAGAGTCTCTCCCCTTCCCAGGAGAGCAGTAGGATGTCTTGGGGATGAGGAGGATGCTCTGGGACAGGTGATAAGCAGCATTTGAATTTTTGTGTGACTGAGCTCTTGGGTCACTGATGTTGGCAGAATCTGTCACAGTGCCTGTCTGGAGGGGACATTATTCCATGTGGTAGTTAGCCTTATTTTTGTGGTGGATTTAGCTGGATAGACAAGTTCCACCATTGTTACGCTCCAGCGGGTTGTTTGAATCCATCAGCTGTTCAACAAATGACTCCAACACACATTTCCCACAAGAGCTGGGAGCTCTCCCATCCCCTTTCACACTGCCATGCTCCAGCTCTCCCGGTGCTTGGGAGTGACATGTCCCTCCCCGTGCTCTCCCCCAGGCTGTCTACAAGGCGTGGCTGTGCTCCGAGTACTTCAACGTGACCCAGCAGCAGTGCCGGCAGCGGATCCCATGCAAGCAATACTGCCTGGAGGTGCAGACCAGGTGCCCCTTTGTGTTACCGGACAATGACGAGCTGATCTATGGAGGTTTGCCTGGCTTCATCTGTACGGGTAAGGAGGGCCGGGCTCACACTGGGCACGGGGGTGGTGGTGAGCCCTGGGGAGTTTCCAAGCCACTTCCCGGGTTTGGAAGGCTTGTTGGGACGGAGTGGGTGTGGAAATGTTGCCTGATGCTGAAACGTGGCCATCCCAAGGGTATGGGATAAAGGGTTAGTGGGGATACAGCAGCGTCTCAGCCCAGGAGGTTAAAGTTCTACCTCTGACTGAAAGCATGGAAGGGGCTGCAGGTGATGGATTAAAGCAGGGTGGGGATACTGAACCGCTGTGAGCAGGATTTGGGGAGCCCTGAGCTCGCCTTGCTGGTGTGTGCAGGCTCACAGATGCACTGGGGCCAGTCCCAGGGGGTGTCTGGGTGTCCTGGTTCTCAGGTGTGCCCATCCCACAGCTGGTGGGCACCAGGGCTCATCCTCAGTGTCCCACTGACCCCTCCTCCTGCTTCCTTCCTTCCCGCAGGGCTGCTGGAGAACCAGCTGCCCGACGAGGAGGCCAAGTGCTGCGAGGTGCAATGGGACTCCTGCGAGCACCCCCCAGACAGCAACGAGGACACATCCCCCAAATCCACGGCCTCAGAGTCGCTCCATTTCCACCGCCACGACCCCCACCTCCATCACCAGAGGCAGAACCACTACCACCTCTACCACCACCACCACCACCAGTACCACCAGTACCACCAGCCCCGCTCCCCGTCCTTGCTGCCGGTCTCTGCGGGGTCTCGCCTCAGCAGCAGCAGGATCAGACTGTGCGTGCTGGTCCTGATGCTCCTCCACACCATGGTGTCCTTCTCGAGCGTGCACGGCGGCGGCGCCGGGGGGCTCGGCCTGGAGACCCCGCCCGCCCTGGAGGAGAGCGTGGCACGGGACGAGTGACACAGAGGGCAGAGCCGACCTCCAAGGAGAACGCCAGATCTTTTTCCATAAGGGGGGCACATGCTATTCCTCCAATGGGAGGCACGGGATTGGGGGTGGCTCACACGCACCCCCGCACATCCCCCAAGAGCTGCTCGCGCGGGGCATCCCCGTGGTGAAGAGTCTCTAACGCGCACAGGGCTGCGGGACCCGGCGCCAGAAGGGTTCGGGCAGGGGCAGCATTCCCGGCCCCGCAGGAACGGCACGGGGGCGGGGGGACCGAGGGGAGGGGTCCCTTGGAAGGAAGGGTGTCCCCATGGGACTGCCGAGTGTCCCCCGGCCGCTGCCGCGAGTGCCTTGGGCGCCCGCGCCTCCCCCGCCCGCGCCCTGCCGAGGTTTGACGGTCGGCCCAGCCCAGCCCAGCCCTCGTTCCTTTTCTCCTGGCTCTGTGAATCCCGAGGGAGCAGGCGGAGGGGCAGCAGCTCCCGGCACAGCCTGGCCCACTCCTGTCCCAGGGAAAAGCCACCGGCTCGGGGCAGAGCCAGCCCGGCGGGGCGCAGTGTCCCCAGCGCGGCGCTGCCTCGCTGCTGGCCTTTGGGGACAGGAGTGGCACGCTGTGACACTGCACTGTGGTACCACTCGGGGTTGGTCTCACTGCATCCCAGCCTGCTCCTCCAGCCTGGCCTTTCCTGCTCCTCTATGCGAGGAGGAGGAGAGGGAGAAGGCACGGAGCAGGAGGGATGTCCCCAGCATTCCCACATCCCACTTTGCCAAGTGTCCTGATGATTTGGTGTAACCTTTTTTCGTTGTCCTCCCTGGCTGGTGGGACTGGTCTCAGTGAGGAGTTGGGGAGATGTGACTCCAGCAGCACACAGGCTGTGAGGGAGAGGGTTCCCACGTGGCAGCAGTTGGATGCAGGGAATCCCAAAGGCATCCTTCCATGCTTCCCAGCTACAAATCATTGACTGGATGGCAGGAGGACTGGGCAAACAGGCTGGAGAAATCTGGCTTGAAGGGAGAGTCTCCCACACAAAGAGGCACTAATAAAGCCCAGCTAGGGAGGAGCATTTTTGTGAATAGTTTCAATCCATGGATGCCCCCAGATCCGGAAATTTCTGGGAGCCCAGCTGGACTTGGCCGGGCAAGGTGCTGGCTGGTGCAGCCTCATTTGGCTCACTTGGGGTGGTTTCTTAACCTGAGCTCAGCACTTCCAGGGATTCAGCCCCAAACAAACATCAGATCCCTAGGATCTGATCCCCAGGTCATTTGCTAGGAAACTCCCAATTCTCCACCCACCCACCAGAACTGTTCCCAGCATGGACACTGCGAGGTGGTGCCTCCAGGCCAGGCACCAGGGGCTATAATTTGTCTTGGGTGTGGGCAAGGAAGGAGGAGAGGGTGTTTTAGCACAAGGTCACGAGTTGGGTGTGAACCCACTCCCTGCTCCCAGAGGGACTGGGATGGTCCCTCTGTTTCCAGGCTGGCTCTTGACAGGAACCTACAGCAGAGCCCTGCGTGGGTCACTGCAGGAGACGGGTGGAGCAGGAGGAATGTCCTGCTGCATCCCAGATTGATCCCAGATCCCTGTGAGGGTGCAAGAAGTGTCAGAGTTGACGATCTGTAGGAGTTTTGTGGTTTCTGGTCTGTTGAGGTGAAGCAAAACCAAGCAGAGCCCCGTGAGCAGAGCCCCATGAGCAAAGCTACTTCCTGCCCGGCTGGAAGAAGGAAGTACCAGGCATCTCGTGGGAAGCACAGGTTTCCTGACATTTCCAGCCCATTTCCAGACCAAAGAGGCTCTGAGAAGCAGCTGAATGTTTGATTCCTGCTTTGACTTGAATCTCAGAGCTTTGGGGTGATGTTTACACACCACCAGTTGCCTGTTCCCAAAGTCCTGCAGAGACGAGGCCTGTGATCCCATTGTCCCGTGGTTTTAGGGGTGGGAGAGGTGGTGCTCATGGCAGATGGAGAGTGTTTCCTGAGCAGATTCCCTTGCTGTTGCCACCCAAAAAGTAGGATGTCTTTCATTTGACTATTCCTCATGATACCCATATAATTTCAGCCTAGTTTACACCAATCAGAGCAGTTGGGCATGGAGCAGTTCTGCAGAGCGAGATCCAATCCCTTGGCTTTCTGTGAGCAGTGGGTTGTGGAGCTGCTCTGACCAGGAGCAAAAGCTCCCAGGCAGGCCAGGGGAGGGAGCACAGCCCCGTCCCTGCCTCCAGACAGCTGGATCCTGAAGGAAATTAGATTTCTCCTGTACTGCCAAGAGTTAAGCTAATTCCAGGCGCCTCTCTCAGAGATAGACTGTGTCCAATCTTGGAGCGACTCATCGGAGAGAGAAGAGTGGCCCAACGTCAGCAAGTGGCTCTGAGTCACTGGCCCTGTTCATTGTGTCATGTGTGACACTGAGCAGTGCTGGTGGGCATGGGGTGGCCCAGCCTCAGTCCCTGCACCACATCCAGATCCAGCACCATCCTGAGGGATGTGTGTCCTTCTCCCTGCCCCGAAACCCTTGTGTCCTGCTGGTGATGGAGCATCAGGCCAGGCTTGGGGGTGGTGATGGGTGGTGTGGGATTCCCAAGGAAGCTGTGGAAGCGTCCAAGGCCAGGTTGTACAGGGCTGCAGCAAGCTGGTCCAGTAGGAGGTGTCCCTGCCCATGGCAGAGGCTGAAACAGAATGAGCTTTAAGATCCCTTCAACCTAAACCATTCCATGATTTCCACAGAACAGCAGGAGTGAGATCCACCAACCCAAGTCATCTTCAGGGGGTGCAGGGATTTGCTGTGAGAAACAGTTTCACCTTCACTAACACCAGCTGGAAGCTTCCCTCCAGAGGTCAGGAGTGCGTGTTACGTCCCAGTGAATTGGGAAGTGAAGCCAGTTCAGAACTGGGCTGGTTTGGGTGGCTTCTGGGGAGGTTTGAGCCCCATCCTCTGGGAGTGAGGAGGCCCCCAGGGCAGGACATCCATGCATTTTCCAGGCCATGGCTCCCAGGGGGTGTTCCCAAGGGGATGAGGTGGCAGAAGGAGCACATGGGATGTGGATCTGCCCTGGGAGCGTGGGATAGGCTTTACCTGCTGCAAGTGGGAAGAAAGTGCTGAGTCTTCCCAGAGTGAGGCTTTGGAAGGAGATCTTTCCTTTAGCAAGTCTGGGCTGCTGTCAATAAGTTCTGTGGTTTTAGGGCACCATATGCTGCATTCAACACTTTGCCAATCTCCTTAAACGGATCCAGACAAGGCTGTTCCCAGAGCAGGAGCAGCTGGAAGCGGTGTATGGAGCAGTCCATCATCAGGAGCCCGTCGGATAAAATTCCTGCCTTTGGTCTGACATTACAGCCTCCTAATCCTCCATCCCCAAGTGCTCTGGCTTTGCTCTCTGAGAGAACAGCCCTAGAAGCAGACGGTGACATTGTCTCAACACCACTGGCATTATTTTTATTACAAAGTGGAGGGAATGTGCTTGGATAAAGAAGGAATGTGCCTGGATAAGGAGGGGAAGGGTTTCCTTACCTGTGTGCCCAGGGATGCTTTACCCCAAGCCTTGTGTCCACAGAGCAGGGCCCTTTGCAATCCCAAATGCTTTCCACATTCCCAAAGCCACCTTGAAAAACACAAGCTCTAAATGATTTATCCTACCAGGAATTAAACCCAAGGGGCTTTGTCCTTTTCATCCAATTGTAGTAAGTAGGCGGGGCCGAAGCCTTTATTAAAATGCAGCTCTTTATTTTAATGGGGTAAAGGGAAGGCCGCCGCCCGCTGCCGCAGAAAGCCAGTGTTCGCACGTCGAGAAGGTCCTCCTCGCCGCCTTCACAGGGGGTGGAAGTTCCGGCCTCGCGCGCAAGCACGGAGCTCAAAATTGGCTCGTTTGGTCCTGGGGTGTCTTTGGTTTTCAACTTCTTTTTGGTTCTGGTGAAGGCGATGTTCCTTCCATGCGGTAGCAGACCATATTTCTTACAGTCGGTGGTTGTTGGTATTGCGGTATGATGATCAATTTCTGAGTTTTGTTGAAAGTTCTCATGGGCCGGGACTTCCGCCGGGCGCAAGGTTCACTTGGGTATTTCTTTAACTTGCATATGGGCGGGGTTGGCTTAGCAGCAGCAGGCGGCCGGAAGTAGGGCAAGGGAAAGGGCGGAAGAGGTATGGGGGGAACAGCGGAAGTGGAGAAGGGAAGGGCGGATGTAGGAAGTACTGGAACAATTAACTAGGGATAACGAGGAGCAACTTTACACAACGTGGTAACATTACAAACAACCTCAATGCTTTAACTTAGCTTATTTTAACAGTCAAATTTTTAACTTCATCTATTTACTACAATATCCCCCCTCTAATTCTTTGATCGGGACCTTGTCCCGCATCAATTGGCAGTCTCGGGTTCATGGTATTCCCTATACGTGTTCCGAAGCTTTTGGAATTTTTCATATATGTTTTGGGCAATTTTTTCTTCTTGTGGGTGGCTGTTTGCATCTTGATTTACTTCTTGTGACTCCAGCTGGAGGAGATTTACTTGTTGGGGACCTGTGACCGGGGCTATTTGGAAATTTGCTTGGACTGTGGAGGTAATAAGGCGAATTAGACAGGGGAGCAAGCACGGGAGGATTAGGAAACCAGCGAAGGAAGTCAGGATTATAAAAACTGCTTTCTTCCACCAGGCTCCCTTGAACGACCAAAAATCATCCCACCAATCCGTATTTATGAAAGGTGTCCACTTTTGTTCTCCTACATATGCCAATTTACGGATTTCTTTGGAGATGTTCCTGATGACGTGACTCTTATCATCGATTTCGAGGCAGCATTCAGAAGTGTTGAACTTCCCACATATTCCTCCTTCATTAGCCAGCAGGTAGTCCACAGCCAATCTGATTTGATATACAACTGTTCTAGTTTGTGCCAATTGGTCGCTAATATAATCCAATGCTAATGCAGTTTTATTTGAAATTGTTTCTAGGACTGCCTGCAGTCTAATGATTCGATTTAACATATATATGGGTGTTCTATACCCCCAGGAGCCATCTTGGGCCCAAGTGGCTGGCCCATATGTTTTAATAATTCTTTCAGGGGTCCATATATCTCCTTTCCACTTCTGAGTGCTACCGAAATCGATGATACTTCTCCTGTTTCGGGGATTTTTCCAGAGTTGGTCATACAAGGGCACTCCTAGGTGGGCTCCTGACTCCTTCGGGAGTAAAAAGAAGGCTGGTTTAATAACCCCCACCGTGCAGACCCCTGTCCAATCCTTAGGTAATTTGGTATAGGCCTGACCTCCACAGATCCAGAACAAGTACGGTGGGGCTTTCCATTCCAGGGTTAAATTTAGGGGGTTTTCCCAAAATTTCGAGAGGGAGGGTATTCCCCAGAAGGGATTTTTTCCCTTGTTTGGACACTCATAAAGAGTATATACCTCATTGTATAGGCATCCTCTTTCATTGGTTCCCCTGGTCCAATAGGTTCCTACTTCGTTGGGAATCCATTTCTTTTTCCCCCCTTTTATGACCATTGTCCTTTTGCAAGGCATAGCTCCTACGTAGGTGACAAATGATCTCCCTTTTCTTTGGATACATTCTTCCCCGATTATTTTAGTCTTTAGGGTCCATTTTTCTACCCTCCTTCCTTCTTCCTTTTGGAGCTTTGGTGTCATTACCTGCCATCTTAAAATTTCCAGGGGAGTGAGGCTTATTCCCTCCCAAGGCCATATGTCTGCCATTTGTGTGCTGCCACACACATAGCAATTGGTGACATTTAGTTCCTGACTGATCTTTTCAACCAGTTCTATGAATAGGTTGGCTTCGGGAGCTTCATCAGAGCTTTTACCATCTGGGGATATTGGTTTTTCCTTAATTATATCAGCTCCCCTATCTATATAATCAATGTTTTCTAGGCAAAACCATTCACTGATAGGGCATTCTCCAATCAAGCGCTGCCTAAAAGAGGCTAAATTTTTCGCCAGCCAATAAGTCTTTTTTCCTTCCGTACAGGTAGCCAATTGGTTTCGATTAAAACATGCGGGACTCACTTGCGTGTGAGTTTGGAGGAGGGCCTGTGGATTTTCGCCTTCATATACCGGGGCATAGCATTTGGGGCATCCTTCTTCTGTGACTGGACAGAACCCCAGGAATGCCACCAGCCCCACCAGGAGTCCAATACGAACCCCACTTTGGGGCTTCGCTTGGGCTTGCCTCCCGGATACTAGATCAATCCTTATGGAACCCATTCCTCCTTTTGTTCCCGCCTTTTCAAATTTGGTATGCTTTAATTGGGAAATGCCCGGTGAGTGAATCTTCTTGGGGGCTGGTTTATAGTAACTATATAAGGTAGCTGTGGGATTATCGTGTTGAATTTTGGTGGGGGAGGCAACAATTTAATAGCTTTAACAACCTTTTGCAACACACTATAATAACCTAGTAACAATTTTTAGCCACTTAGAATAGTAACAACCGGTAGCAACTTATTCTGTAACGAGTAATAAGTAACAGTAACGACTTTACTGCTATACTAACAACAGACCTTTTAACTGGGTTTTTATTCAGTTCTTGTTTTCTCTTTTTCTTCGCAGAGTCACTTTAAGAGTTTTTGGGTCACGTATAGTAGTCCAGTCTGGCGAGTGGGGTTTTGGAGCAGACGAGGAATCCTCGGGTGAACTTTGATGGGGATCTTGCGAGGTTGTGGATGATGAGCTGGTTGGAACCGTTGGAACTGGATCTGGTGAGGGACTCGACGAGGCCGCACGTGTCTGACTCGGAGGAGTAATAGATGGGGGTAGAGGGCCTTTCACACGTGAAATGTGGGTCCAACCTCGTTCCTTGGTCTTTACAGCCGCGTGGGATGTGAGTAAGACTTGGAAAGGGCCATCAAACCTGGGGGATAAAGGGGTGTTATTCCAGGATTTTACGAGGACCCAATCCCCGGGTGTTATACTATGAATGTCTGCATCTAGGGGAGAGGCTTGAGGACAATACCCTTTCTTTCTTAATTCCTCCAAGGTTTTGCCAATGGTTTTTATATATTTTTGGGCTGCGGCCTCCCCTTCCATGTAGTCTCCCGTGCTATAGGGAGACAACAGGAAGGGGAGTCCAA